>CM060947.1:174454140-174731640 GCA_030765055.1 Mantis religiosa | reverse complement strand
ATATAACGTTGGCATGAAAACGGAAGCTAATATTACGCGGCAATGTACAAAATGCTAAAGGAATGCAATTTGAAAATACTACCTAATTTAAGCATGGAAAGTACCCACTTCATTCCACCCAAAAGTTCGCCAGTGAGATTTAAACGTAAATGCGAGCTTTAAAATGCCCTAAATCCCAAAGAATCAATTAAAAATACATCGTGTGCGTGGTGTGTGTGTGTGTGTGTGTGTGTGTGTGTGTGTGTGTGTGTGTGTTGTTCATTTACGTCCGCCCCAACGTTAAGTTATATCGGACGGTTGTGTGTGTCTGTGTGTGTGTGTGTGTGTGTGTGTGTGTGTGTGTGTGTGTGTGTGTGTGTGTGTGTGTGTGTGTGTCTGTGTGTGTGTGTGTTTATGACTGTGAACAGTATTAACTCAAATACGTTCAGCGTCTTTGAAGGATGCGACAAGAATGTTTTTAAGAAAGTCCCTCTACCCTAGACAAAAACTGATAATTAATTTATCATTTTCAAGTTAAATTTTTCTGTAAAGTTTTAATTGAGGGGAGAGATGTAGCTTTATTAAAAGGTAAATAATAATTTATCACATTGGATTATATCATGAATTAAATCAAGGTTCTCTAGAATGAGCTTCATAAACATAGACTGTTAGATAAAACATTTTGCGAAAATTTCTATTTTTTAGTAACAGCTCTAACGATGTTGTTAAAAGTACCTTTGTTAAGTTATTTTTAAGATAAATAAAATTTATATAATAAATGTACTTAGACGCTTTTTTTTTCATTCTGGAAGGGTTTGCGTAATTGATAAAACTGTAAGAGGTACATTGTAAATCTTATTACAAACCCCGCTACAAACAATGTAAAATACCTTTGTGCGTGTTTATGTGTGTGTGTGTGTGTGTGTGTGTGTGTGTGTGTGTGTGTGTGTGTGTGTGTGTGTGTGTGTGTGTGTGTGTGTGTTTTGAGAAATCTGTAGGTTTCTGAAATGGGAAGTCATTTTTTTTTCCTTCCTTGGCCATGTAAAGAAGGCAAATTTCAAAGGTATCACATAGCAAACTTCTCCCTAAGGACTCAACTATCTGCTAAATACTATTGCAATATTCTCCTTCCCTTCAGGAAAGTACGTAATTAAATAATTTTTGCAAAAGTCTAACTAGATTAACATTAAGTAGGTAGGCGAATATATGGATTTTTAGGAAAAGTTTGTACATTAGTAGAGAAAATCATGTGAGCGCTAAACTTCATGTCATTTTAGTAGCGTTTAATGCTCTTACTTACTAGACATGCCTGCATGAGTAGGCAATGTTGATGATAAATGAAACTAAATTATAATTGGGAAAGGAAATTTGTGAAGAAAATGCTTCAGGCCTTCATAGCTTTTGCCACATAAACGGGCTGAAGTAAATCTGGGGGTATTTGAATCGGGGAACTCCCATTCTTTAGTATTTTCCTTAAAAAACTGGTTATTCGTATCAATCTCTTGTGCAATGTAGTAGTTTTAATAAATGCGAATAAAAAATTAGGTGCCAACACCTGTTTATTGATAGCTAGAGGTTTTTTAAGATCAAAATCAAATAGTCCCCGAAAATGTTTGCTTGTGATGGTACTTCACATAGGTGCAAGATGAAAATTTACTGCAAAATATTCAAACAGTTTTTCAAAAGAATTATATGGAACGAATGGAGAAATTTCCACACAGACATTTCAAAATCTATTTTTAACTCCAATATAACTGGTACCGGCTAGACACATATATAATTCTGAAGGTTTCTTTGAGTTTTGATCTTCTACCAATGTTCAAAGCCTAGAGTTTACACCTTAACTCTGTTCATTTAAATGCTAAAATAAATGCTTAAACTAATTACCTGTCATACAAACTGTGTATGACACACCTTATGTAATGTTATAAATAATATCATATTATAAATCTCTGATATGTGGCTCTATAACTATCATTTTGGGTTTGCGCATATAATTGTTCATAGCCTGTTGCTCTAGTAATTGCAAATTTCCATTATCTGTTATATTTCTTAATGACAATCCATATGACAGGTAACTCGTACACTAAAGTTTTCTCTGGTGTACCTAAGCGTTAGTCGTAATCACATTTTATTGTGGAGGAAAAGTTTATGAAGAAAGTTTTATAAAATAATGAAGTGGGGCTGCTTACTTCAACTCGAGACATGAGACAATATAATTATTTTCTGTTTTAGTGCAGTTGCATTATATTAAAGCATCATTAGCATCTAAATGTAATTAAAGCCAAGTTAATAGACCAAACAATGTAAATGACAATTTTTTTTTAAATTGTCGAATATAAGTCGAAAGTGCATAGTCATTCACTGACAAATACTGGCGAGTTATCATAAAATGCTACCTTTTTAACAAAATAATTTAATTTACGTGACAATTTGACCACTTACACAGTGCATTTTGGCGGTCATAAAGATAGAATAACTCTAGGATATTAAAAGTGCATATCTACTTCAATAATAGATAGAGATGTATTGTAATTTGTGAATGAACTGAACTAAATTAATAATAAGAAAGGTGATGCAAATACTCTCAACTAAAATCAAATTTGGTGTTGGATAAAGGTACCTTTTGTAATACTTGTTTCATTTTAAAATGTTATGATGATATAATAATATTGGAAGATCGGTAATTAATTAAACATTAATTTTAAACATAAATAATCGTCTAAAACTGTTATTTTTAGGAATATTGTTTCGTAAAAATAAACCCGTAAATATGCTGTGTGAATAAGCATTATCGTGAACATAAAATAGAATATCTTTACAGCTCTAGCTCCTTCTATTTAGGGATAGTCCAACAATCTATATATTATGAATGATGTATGCAGATAACACTAAAAATAAGAGTCTGAGTGACCTAGCTGTCGATGGGACCTTAACTCCCGCCCCAATATAATGTACAGACAGCATTGCACATTGGCGTGAGAAAGGAAACTTAGGACAATCAGCCTGTAATTAATCTGTATATACATATATTGATTATCCTTATTTATTCACACACACAGTATTGTGTACATCTCTTCGCAGTGACAAACAGCTTACTGGAAGTTTTGTAAAGCACACATTCTTTCTGGGTGCACCGAGTATTCCAGCGAAAGAATGTTGTTGAAGTCTTCAACAGTCTCCAGAGATGCAAGGAGTGATTGAAAACCGCAAAAGCTGAAGAGCGGAAGAAGTAACCGTCCTTCAAGGAACTAAAGTGGAGCGAGTTCTCCGGGATAACAAGGAGAAATTTTCAATGATCATCGTATTACTGAAGGAAAGAGGCATCTCTTCCGTGACTGCTTGTGCGCAGAGTAAAGCTCAATCACAATGATGACAAAAAGTGAGCATAACGTAGCAGAAGGCGGGCGTGAGGTAAGCCCATACAGAATGTGAAAGATCTGATATAGTGCTTTCACATAACTGTTTCTGCTCTTGTAAAACTGTTCATATAAATATTTATTTCTCTATCTAATCAGTGTTAATCCAAATAAACGTTATCTAATTTTGTTATAGGTGCAAGGAGAATATGGGAATAGAGTAAGCTTTAAGCGATTGTCAATATAGCTGGTCGCTGTGGTATCTGTTTGCATAGCTTGGACAACATATAAAAAATTAATAACTAACTCATATTTGAGAGAAGTATAGGAATACTAGGACAAATTTTTAAGGATAAGACTGAAATTACAGGAACATTTTCAAAAAAAAATCACAATTTCCTCTTTTTAGTCTATAAAATAGTGCAAGCCTTCGTGAATCCAAAGAATGCTTAGATAGCATCCGCAAGCCATTTTAAATGTTCTAATACAGTTTTAAGGTTACGTGAATGCTAGTGTTAGATATCAATTCAAAACTTTATCCTTGTTTTCTCGCTATTGAAAATGTCAACATTTTTCATCATTTAAGGTGCTCCTTGCGTCGCAGTTTTAGTGTTCGATAATGTACCTTGCTACACACGTTCATAGAGACACACTGAATAGAAATTGCTCTGGGTTTTATTGTGAGATGCATTTTAAGCATAATTTCTTTACTTCAAAACAAAACAATTTCAAATTCCTGGCAAAAAAGCAATATTAATAGCTTTAAAAATTTCTGGAGTCTAAAGTTACTGAGACACAGAGAAACCTAGGGCAAATTATAAAACAAGGATTTATTGGGAACCTTTTAATAAAATATTAGACCAAAATTTAATTATTTTGTCGCAAGGGACCTTTTAGGTAATGTAAGCTAAACTAATGCATTTGGCCATATTTTCCAAACTATCAAACTAAAACTCATCATATCATATTTGTACTAAGTTACATTTGTGGTATAAATCTCAAAAAGCTAGTGTTATTAGTTCAGGATTTCAAATTTTCAGTCATCGGTGTCCTTAAGATGCAATAAGACTTTCTCCTATTTTCCCTTCCTTTTTTACGGTTTCTAAGTTATGTAAATCTGAATTATGTTATCTGAATGTAGAGGGTAAATGTATTTAATTTTTTTATGAAAATAGCTTAGCGTACCTTTTTTTTTTTTTTTTTTTTTTTTTTTTTTTTTAATAATACGTCCTCCAACGTTAAGTCACATCAGACGACGAATGGAATGGGTGAAATGATGCTCAAACGATCCTAGAGCCCATAGAGTTTAGAGTTAGCGACATTCATCTTTCAGGATAAGGAAAAACCCCGGTAAAACCTTACCCAGGTAGCTCACCCTGACCGAGATTCGAACTCGGGACCTCTTGAACGTGAGGCAGACTCCCTACCACCACGCTATCGAGGCGGGCGTACTATATTTCAATCAAAATCACATTAGAGTCATCTTTGAGGAAACCAAAATTGCCCAAAAGTTTTCAATGTAAAGGGTAATGATCTGGGATGGCAGGAGTTCCTTGAAAATTTTCTTCTTACATCCATAAAATATTCTAAACTTAAATACATAGTTGGTATGCAACCGAATTTTCGTTTTTAAGTTATGTTTTTCACAGACACAAACGCTTTTTCATAATATTTCTCTTTTGGATCCAAGGGACCTCAAAACATACATTTCCACTAAGTTCTTGTTAACTAGTTTTGGCAGGATTGCTATACTTTCCCTATTTATATAGTTATACAATAGAGAAAATAAATATTGACACGGTTTTCTAGATCCGTAGCTAGAAGCTCAAACTTAAGAGGATAAATTTCATTTTTAATTACAACAATAATATTCAATGTGAAACAAACAGAATGCTAAATAACTGTAAAGTCTGTTATGATCATTTCAATGAAGCACTACCCACGGCTATAAAACAAATTACCTGAAATCCTACATCGTAGTCCAGCGCAATCCTGAAGCTGGGAATGGATGGACAAATAAATGTTGCACTATTCTTTTAAGCTCGCAACTAAAGCACGCACTTTGGAGTTTGCAATTTCTTGCGCTGCTCATGACTCATGTAAATGCTTCCACTGATTAGTACTTACCATTCATATCTTAACTATAAGTATTTAAAAATTCAAACTAAATCAGAAGAAATACTTTGGTAACTGTTAATAAAGATATATTATTCTTTTACATAAACTGTGCAATTTAACAAATATGTCTTTCTTGTGTAATAGATTTTGCCTCTCTCTTGTGGATTTATAGTTACATAAAATACTCAAAATGAAAGTACCTTGCATAACTTTCGCATACTATTTCCAGAAAATACATCCTTCTATTTACCATAAAAACATCTTGGATATGTGACATTTTAATTAAAATCGGAAACGTTTTTATATAAAAACTGGGTAAATGTCTTTGAATATGTTGTGTCATATGCTGAATTTACCTACCAAGTTTCATATTTAGCCAATTTTTCGGCCACAGACATGCATTTGAGCGAGTACATGCAAGAAAAGGTAAAAATGAGCAAGAAACAAGAATTTGATACGTTTCTAAGTTCTGATGGAGTGAATGAAAGAAATAAGCTAAATAAGCAATGGAATAATGAGGGAAAATTTAAATGCAGAAAAGTGCCCTATAACGTAGATGAACGCAAACAATAACTGAATCTCATTCTGTTTAGAGGATTCCGTATCTTGATTTTAAAAGTAAGAATAGTCTGTAAATTTGTAATGAGATACACAGGATAGGTATGTGTTGCACTGCAGTAGCCGACCAAATACCGCTCCCTTAGGAGTTCCAGACATGGAGACAAACCAGTCCTCAGATATATATTGTATAAGGTTACTTGCTTCATAACACAGATAAGATATTAATACCAGGGTAGTTTTAAGACGGGAGAATAACAAATATCCTGGGCGGCATGCCATGCTCTGGGCGGGGAGGATGGCGTGTTGGTGTGTGGCTCCCTATTCAAGGCCACACCTTTACACTCACCTGTCGCCACCTGGGGGCACAACATAATGACTTCATCAGGAGGCAGCTATATACCTCACTGCCGGAAACCACAGTGCGGAACACCTTTCTATGAATCACCACAATCACAGCTTCCCCGTTTAAGTGACTAAGTGCCAGAGAAAGTACAGACTGCAGAATTTAAAACCATTAATTAAAACAGGTTAGCATGCTTTCTGGGTCCTCCTGAAAAGAGCAAAAAATTGTTTTGCGGCTAATGAGGAAAATAAAACACAAGCTGCGGATAGCAATTAAAATATTCAACGCTCACTTTCTCCTTGTTTACACAAACGACCCTTTGAAGAAACGTGATGTAAGCCACCAGATAAAGTGCAAATTTTATGAAAAGTTATTAAAATAATAATTTTTTTTAAAAACACCACTGCAAGATTTCTTAGTTTTGACATTGCAGTTTTAGGAGCCACAAAATTAGATAGTCGGTTTACCAGCTGGTTTACAACAGCTTTACGAAAGTACAACGTTATGACTGAACATACAGAGTTCTGTTGGAAATAATAAGGCTCTGCAACAATATTTTAAGATGCAATGGGAAATTTGGTACAACGCATAATAATTTTCATTTTCATTTTTTTGTTTTGTTGTAATTTTATGTCTTCCAACGTTAAGTTATTACGGACGGTGAATAGAATATGCGAAATGATGCTCAAATGAGCCCAGGGTCCATAGAGCTTAGAGTTACCTGAAGTTCGTTTTTAGGGTAAGAGAAGACCCCGGAAAAACCTTATCTAGGTAACTCACCCTGACCGAGACTCGAACTCGGGACCTCTTGAACGTGAGGCAGACGCTCTACACCCCACGCTACCGAAGCGGGCAATTTTAATCTTACACTATTGTTATATTTATTACTTGTATATAATTCCATGGAACACATAGCTTTTCTGTTTTTTTTTTTTTTTTTTTTTTCTTTTTCAATAGTTTTAAAACATACCTACAAATTGATATATAACAACTTCTGTAACATTTAGACAAAGCACCGCACTTAACCGTAGACTTCATTTTCCATTCCCTATCTCATAGAATATAGCAGAAGGGAAATTGCATTCCAAGTAAAATACGAAAACGAGATTTCGCTGAAAATACACGTTTCATCACCTCTGAAAAAAAACAGCACTTTTAGACAAATATGCGTGATATTCAGTATGAATATTGTCACCTAATTATCGGAAGGCCCGACCAGCTAGCAGCCGGGTAGGCGACAGGAGGCATTGAGGCCACGCCTACACATTTATCTTGTAGCGCTAAAGAAGGGATGGTTGGAAAAACATCACTAGCCATCTATTTCCCCTCCCCTTACCATCTGGAACCTTCGGGGTGATTCACTGAACCACGAGACTTCCAGAAATAGCGATATTCCTATAAAATGGGGCTGCAGTTGGCGAGTCAGTTGTGTTCTTGGCGAGTATCTGCGAGGAGCGCCGTGCTGGTGAACGGACGGGAAAACTGTGTACGTGTATCAGAGGAGTTGTAAGTAATTGTGAGGGTAGAGTGGACCTGTGATAGATGAACTGGCGAATTGCAATGGTGTGCGCTACGTAATTCTGTGTAATCGGCAAGTGTTCCAACTGTATTTCGGTGGAAATAAAGAACACTTTGAGTTTGTGCAATTGGACTTTCCATTTCACGAACCCCCAAAGTCACAATATCTTTTAAATTACCTCTTATATGGAACATTCTCAGAAACTTCTTATTCCTCAAAAGCGACTTTTTAATTAAAATATCTAACACATAATTATGGTAGTTTAATCAAAATTAAATGTACATCAAAAACTTTTCTGGAATGAAACAATGTATATATATATTGTCAAATTCCTATACTTCTTTTCACTCTTTCCTTTTATTTTCCATTTCTAATAACCTTCTTTCGTTTCTTTCGTTTGTTATTTCCAGGGGCGGCTTCTCAATGGGGTAGCATGTTTGCGCTACAACCAAAATGCTGGGTCTCCCTGTACTGCAAGGGCATGTTCCATTTGGAGTTCAGTTCGACCTTGTCTAGTGCAGTGGCGTTCAGCGCGCTGTATTGTTTGCAGGTGCCAAGTAGTTCACTCTTAGTTGCAAACCACTGGTATACAATGGGGAGGTATAGGGCAGGATGAACCTATGGCGTGCCGAGGCAAGTAGGGGGGAAGGGCGGAGCTTTTGGCTGCATAAGGTTGGTTAATCTAGCAGCCAGAGAATAGTGAATGCCAAGCCTTCTCCTTCTGTTTTCAGCGCCACCTATTATTCTCATATATAATGTTCGCATCGGTCAAATATTACCACAGATTACTATTACCTACCAGAGCATAGCCACATGTTTTGTGCCGTGTTTTGTTAGCTGTGTCGTGCTTTGAGTAGTGAATAAGAGTGATTTTTTTAAATACCAGTATATTGTGTTATATAAGGAGAAACAATGAATTCCATAAAGGGTCTATTAGCACTCCTTTTTAGAAATGAGCTTACAAGAAAAAAAACGAAAGTAAGCGACTTGGAAGTCCCATGCCAAATATAAAAATCACATAGGTAGTCAAAACAAAAACAAGATATTTGAACAGGAACTTTAACAACAATGTATAAGAGAAATATAATTTGATGTGTGGTTCTAATATTAAAAATAGCCTGTTTTGCTTTCCTTGCGTTCTGCTTGACAGTGAAGATCCGTGGACAAAACGTGGCGCGAATGCTTTGCAGCATCTTCATGATCGCGCTAAAATCACGCAACTTAAAAACTGCACATGAAATACACAGTTTTGCTATGCTTGGCAATGTAAATATAGCAAAGCAAATGAAAGGTGTAGTGTTTAACGCCCGCTTTTACTACATACGGCACCGCAGGCAATGGCACTGTTTGATACATGAGATGGCGGGGGAAACCGGAGATCCCGGAGAAAACCCGCCCCAGCGCCGTGTTGTCCAGTACAAATCTCACTTTGCAAAGCAGATGGACAGTGCATATTGGAGAACAATTGAAGAACACAGCCAGAAAGTGGCTCAAAATAGGTATGTTTTAAACATTATTGTTAACTGCATTAGGTTTTGTGGAACCTTTGAGTTACCTCTACGAGGACAAAGATTCAGCTACGTCAAGCAATCCTGATATTTTTCGAGGACTGATAAACTGCGGTGCAGAGCTAGACTGTGTTCTGAAAAACCTATCTGGAGAATGCTACAATGTTTAAGGGAACCTCAAAGACAATCCAGAACGAAATCTTGCAATGTACACTTGAAGTCTGCCATGAAGAGATATCAAGTCCATTTTTTGCTGCATAAATAGAAGAGTGTTATGCTCTAGAGTGTTTCTGAAATACGCATGTTGTGTTATACGCTGTGAATTACCGTTAACTTGTGTATACAGCAGTCTATAGTGGTAGGCTTAAACAACCGTTTGTAACTTTAAAAAAATTAAATTGCATGGATAAATTTGTGAACCACCAATTTTCAGAGCCACCAGCCACCCCTGGTTATTTCTTTTCTGTTTTACTCTTAATTCTTGTTACTAATTTAACCGTTTATGAGATATTTCTTATATTTGGTTTCAATTTTAAAATACACCGACAATTCTCAAATATAAGTCGTTGTTAACTTTTCCTCGCTATCTTGGTCAGGTAAAGAGGATGAATTTTAAAGACCTAACTAGAATCAGCTTGAATTTATCACATTTAAGTTATGCTTAAGGCTAACATATCCCTGTAGGTCTGTTTAACCTACAAGAAAATATGCAATAAAATCAACTCCTAAATGCGTATCTGGATTAGATTGAGGTACAGAGAAGAATAGGCTTTACTGAGTACAGTTTATTGACGACTGGGTAATATAAGTTACATGAGTGTAACGCATCAAATACCAAACTGGATGACTAAAGCGGTTTCTTCTGTGGCCCCCATTCGGGAGACCCGGGTTCCATTCCCCTTGGATCACATACTCGACCCATGGAATTTTTGGGGTTTTCCCAGGTCGCTATGCAAATGCTGGATAGTATGTTAATTACATCCTTCGAATTTCCTGTCCCTCCACGTCATCTCCATTATCATTTCATATCAGCCCTAACTGGTGGTTTCTTTCAGGATAGAAGTGTCAGCAGGTGTCCCGGCGATGTATTGGAGGATGATAAAGCTTTAGTGAACCACTTTCCCTTCCGGTAAGCCGGTTGCCGGTCTGCGAACCGGCCACTAGGACCGCTTCCGAAACACAGTACGGGGAAAATGACCACTGTCCTGGCCTACCGGGGGAACTTTCCATCCGAGCATGAGGTAGGGACCCAGACCTCCGTATTGTCGTGGCTCCTTGGAACGGCCCCCCTCTGTCTCCTCTAACCCCATCCTTCCTTCCGGAGAAGCCTCAATTGGGGGCATTGGTAAAATAGGTCAAAACTGGTCGCAGTGCGGGATCCCCTCCGTAGTAATCCTAATATATTTCCTATTTTCTTTAAGTAGCTCACAATCAAAAGACTAATACTACTTTAATACCATCAGTATTTTGACAATTTGTTAAATTTGTTCATTGTTGAACTCAGTAGATATTAAATAACATTTTCATATTTTTTAGTTTTGTTTAAGCAACTAAATTTAATAACTCCCACTACGTTTATATTCCTTTTCCTTGAGTAGTCAAATTTTTCACTAGTAATTACTTCTGTACCTAAATATGTGATATTTTGCTTCCCTGAAGTCAAGCAGGTCTATTAGCAGCCATTTTCCATTAATATGTTGATCCACTTAAATACGATTAAGGAGTGAAAAATGTGCACAGGAACAAGATGCTAATACCTGTTTAGAGCAGATTGTAGTTTTATCGTTTTCCCATGAAAACATTTAAGAACTTATTGAAATGCTCTTTTGGAGATTGAAAGAGATGAAATTTTCCGTAGACACTTATACTGCACCCTAGACTATCGCAAAATGCGTTTGCCATGAAAAGTTGCTTATGGTACATTAGGTAAAAGATATTAACAATTTGAGCAAAATTATTTTCCATTCAGCAATTCCTTTATGCTTGTACTGACTAAATTTAAAAATCTAGGAGCGTCACAGTACACTGTAGTAGAAGGAGCACTTCATAATTATTGCATCAAGAGCGAATTAATTATAGACAAAAAGTAATATCTTATTAAAGTGTTAATATAAATCACCCACTTCACTATTTTTTTTTTTTTTTTTTTTTTTTTTTTTTTTTTGTCCGGAGTAAACGTTTAAAGCAAGCTGAAGAAATCAGTAGATATCTTTGGCTCTTGCAGAAGAAGCGCCTTAAAATAAAATTAGGCAACTACATATATTTAAAAAATTCTCAAGGCTTGTACAACTATGCAATTACAGAACCAAACGCCAAATTAAAAGAGGAACATACGAGTAATTAAAAAAATTAATGTAAAGCTGATAACAATGAAAACTAAAAGCATCGTATCTTTGATAGTTGTGAGTTTGAGGACAATAATTTCGTTTAATAAGATATTTTTAGTTTAATTATAGGCTGTTACCTGAAGTATTCTAAATATTTTTATTAAATACAAACAAAGATATTTCATTAAAATTCAGGTTACAGGAGGTATCAAAGATCGACAATGTCATACATAATTACTAGAAGCTTGTGGTAGACGGACTTTACCATATCGTGGAGCTGGCAGACTGCAATCAGCAAGTGATGATGTGCATGTGAATGCTGTTAGAGCACAGCTGGAAGAACATCGTTGTTGGCATTGTATTGAACTAGCAAGGGAAGTTAGAGTTGTTCCTGATACGATTCTCCATATACTTAAGAAGAAGAAAGATGAGGAATATCTGCACTCGATGGGTTCCACACAATCTTACAGCAAAAACAATGTGGCAGAAGATGGAAACAGTGATATTACACTAGAACGCTACTAACGTGAAGGCGAGCGTTTTCTTCGACTTATCATAACATTAGATGAAACGTGGGTTCAATGCTACGAACCAAAATTAAAGAGAAAACCAAATGAGTGGCCGCCCATTGATTCACCACGGCCAAAAATGTTTCGACAAGAACAGGATCCACTTAAAGTCATGTTCATTGTTGCTTATGATTTTGATGTGTTCTTATCAGTCGTTCAGCTCTTCAAGGAAATCGTGTGAATGATACATATTACAGTCACTTTATGGAACAACGTTTACGACCAGCTGTGCGTCGTAAACGTCCAAATCTGAATTCTCATTCCATTATGTTATATAATGTTGCTCACTCTCACACATCTGTCCCTGTTGCTAATTTACTTAGCAGATGGCACTGAGAAAACCTCTCCATACTCCCCGGATATCAGCCTATGTGATTTCGAACTTTTTTGCGAAAATAAAATTGCAACCTAGAGGACTTAACTTCAGAACCAGACAGGCAATTATTGCACCAGCACAACCATTTGTTCCAATAATAGGACAACAAGATGCTGTGGATGGCATCCGTCGGCCCCCTGATGTGTGGAGGCGAGTTCTTCATGTTGGAGGAGATTACTTCTAATCACAGCAGTAATATGACTGCTCCATTACAGTTTTATTTGTTGTTACTTCAAATTGTTCCACTATTGAATGACCTAAGTATTTATTTTTCGAACTGCATTCGTAGAGAAACGGAACGACTAACCCATTCAAACTAATGTCATTCGTTCCAAGTTGCTTTACCGTTATGTTTGGAATAGGCATTGTAACATAAATATCTGTTTGGGGAATTTTGTGTTTTGGACTCTGTGCTATGAATAAGAGGGCAAATAGAAGACTAAATTACAAACATTAAGTCAAGGGACTTTTAAGGTGGGATGGTAAAGGATATTTCCATGTTTCCACTTTCACGGAAGTATATTTGGTTAATTTCTTTTCTAGAAAAAAGTAGCATTTGCGAAAAAAGAATGCAGCATTTAATTTATTGTAAACAAAAATTCTTCCAACAGTGATATTAAATAAGCCAATTATAATAGCTGCAAATTGTTATATTTGGGATGAACGGTTTTACACCTTTATCATATATATTTTTGGGGGGGGGGGGCGGGGGAAGATTAAAGGTGTTTCTTTGTTGAAAGTTTCTCATGCGAGATTCATATTTTACATTTCATGTTAAGTCCACCTGACTCTAATTTACAGCACCTATGCCACAAAACTTGCCCGTGTAACTCTCACTACATTGCCCTGAGCGCACCTTGGTCAAAAGTGGACCAAGTTTATTCTTCTAGTCGAGTACAAAAGTGAATAACATTACGAGTGTTACTTGAAGTTTTCTCACAATTTCTTGGTCGCAGTATACAGTAAAGAGTGTTTATATACAACACATATGTGCTTACATCATCTTACATGGAAATTGGAAATATATTTCAAGGCAACTTTTTACGAGTAAAAATTAAATGAAATTTATGTAAAGTTAGAACGGTCATCTCGAAAACCTCTTAGGCCCTTAATAAAAGAAGCTGACAAATTTGAAAGCGTCAGCACAGAAACGAAAAAACAATTGTAACTCAAACAGTAGAAAGATACTGTTACCACATGATCACCAGAATCTGGTAAATTTATGTTACTAGATTTTGAATAATTTAATAATGGAACAATCGTTCCATTCTTATTACTGTTCAGTAATGAGCATGGTTTAGTTTACATTATCACTGCACAGCCAATACTATGGCTTAATCCTAATGTCCTTCATGAAACTGTCATGCAAGTTCAAAAATTCGCGGTACGATGCGCAATGAGAGGTACAAAATGATAAGGCGTATCATTTGTGAGCGTAGCATAACTACAGAAGGCTACAAAAACAATACATTACCAACGCATTTCGAGCGCTGACACTGAAAGTCGGTCTGGATAATTCCAGCAGGACTCAGCCACCGTATATACAGTTATTACAGTTATTGCGGATGTAACAGTATTTTTGTTTAGTAATGTTCGAAGGAATAATAAATATATAAAAATGTATGTAGTTGTGTGATTGGCCGATGTAGTAGTGGTGTGACGTGGTATCACGTGGTGTGATGACGTGTCAGTGAATCGGCCAATCACAAAATAAAGCGGGAATTACTATGGGGACAAGAAAATCAATAATCTAGAAAAGTGTTAGAATCTTGTGTCCTGCTGGAGAACGAGGAAGTTGACTTAAGATGTTACGGTGATTATAATTCTAAAATATGAATTAAATACAAAAGGTTATATTCAATATTCGCAATATAAACAAGTGCATTATGCAATTAAACAATATATGGTTAATCTAATTCAATCACCAAGAAGTAAAAGTTAACATGCAACGATTAAGATGGAAAATCATGATTCTGGAGTGAAAGAAAGTATTATACCGACCGCCATAATGGAGAACAAAAATATCCCGTTACAAATGGCGCAGCAACGTGTGGGGCTCGAATAGGATAAAGAAGAGGAGATTAAAGCATCGTGCAGCTCCGTGGGAATTTAAAAGGAAAGAAGAAAGAAGAGAGAAGAAAGAAGAAAACGAGAACTGGTTTAAGTGAGTAAAAAAAAAAAAAAAAAAAATAGTAGTAGTAGTAGATTTATGTTGTTAAGAAATCAGAAAATAGTTAAAAAGATGGCGAGTAGAAAAGAAATAACAGTGGAAGGAGAAGTTACTGATAGTGTAGGAATGAATAGGGAGAATGCAGGATTAAGCATAGATAATGAGTCAATGTTGGAAAGAATAACGAGAATGTTAAGTAATTTAGATTCTAAAATAGAACAAAATGCAAATGATTTAAAATCAGAAATGAGTAATTTAGATTCTAGAATGAAAGATGTAAAATCAGAAATGAGTAATTTAGATTCTAAAATAGAACAAAATGCAAATGATTTAAAATCAGAAATGAGTAATTTGGATTCTAAAATAGGAGATGTTAAATCTGAAATGAGTAATTTAGATTCTAGAATGAAAGATGTAAAATCAGAAATAAGTAATTTAGATTCTAGAATGAAAGATGTAAAATCAGAAATGAGTAATTTAGATTCTAAAATAGAACAAAATGTAAACGATTTAACTAAGAAAATGAATGATTTAGATGTAGGAGTAAGACAGGAACTAGCACAAAATGTGAGTAACTTAGAAATTAATTTATTACAGAAGCTAAAACAGGAATTAAAATCTGAAATTTCACAGGAGATTAGAGAAGGGAGAAAAGAGTGTAGGGATAATATGGAAAGGCTCATGCAGATCATAGAGATTAATAAGGATGAGAATAGAAAGGAAGTCAAGGAGTTGAGAGAGATAATTCAGGAAACTAGGTTAGGTCAGGACATTGTGAAACAAGAAATAAGAATGGAATTAAACAAAGAGTTAGAAACATTTAGGATACAACAGGCAGAAATAACACAAAAACAAAGAGAAGAATTAGGAGATAAAGTAGAACAAAGAATCAATGTAATTTGTTCTGAAATGCAATTACAACATGATGAAAGTAAGATACACCAAGAGGAAATAAAGTTACAAATTGATGAGATAAGTAAAGCAAAAGAAGAAGTAATTTTGCAAATTAAAGAGGTAAAAGAACATTTTGAAAAAGAAAAGGATAACTTAGGAAAATTTACACAAGTTGTAATTGCATTACAGGCTAGAAAAGTAAATAACGGGAAAGAAATGTCTAGAATTACAAATATAAACGATTGTGACTTACCAGGTGAATTAAGCAATCAACAGAAGTCTAGTGATGTAGTAAGTGAATGTAGTGATTTTGTGAGTCCAGATAATGATATTAATTATCACAGAAACACACAGAACATGTCCTCACACACACAACTCCACAGTCTAGGTCAAAATGAATGTGTACATTATTCACTAAATGATATTAGTCCACCAAGTTTTGATGAGGAATCAGGTGATAATCCAAAAGTATTTCTTAGGGAATTGGAAGAATATTTCCGTATTAAGAGAATTCCCAATGAATTTCGGATGGTAATAGTAAAACGCTGTTTGAAGAAAAATGCTCTTGAGTGGTTAAGGTTAACTTTGGCTTCACATGAAACATACAGTACTTTCAGAAATCTGTTTATAAATAGATTTTGGGGACCTGAGAGACAAAGAAGAATAAAAGTTGAGTTAGCAACGGGTAGGTTTGAGTTTAAAAAAGGGATTTCTATGACTGAATATTTCTTAAAATTAGCAAACAAAAGTAAGTTGATCAATCCCGAAATTTCTGAGACAGAAATTGTCAACATGCTAATACGTCATTATCCACCACATATCAGAAATCATTTAATTGTGGCTAAGCCTATCGATTTCTCTGATATGATTGAATTATTATCCGAATTTGAAGCACATAACCTCATTAATGATACTACATCCTGTGATGGTAACTATAATAACGTCCATATTGAGCGAGGAAGAAATCGACAGGAATCACAACCTACAAATAATAGGAATAATAGGACGAGTTTGAATTGGGGCGGGGCACCCGTGAGAAATCAAAGATTTGAAGGAAGAGGTTATGATCCTAGACGAACATATGAATCTGTAATTCCCGGAACAGGAAGTGGAGTTCAAAATAATGTGCAAAGGAATGATCATAACAATCAGTCGACGAGAATTGGAAGAAATGATCAAATAAACCATGTAAGATTTTGTCGAGGAAATAATCAGCGAATAAGTAACTTTAATAGTGGTAGAGGTACTAGTTTATTTAGTGCAAATCAAAGAGATTTTAGGGGTGTGAGATTTGAAAGAAGTAATCAAAATGAAATAGTCGAAAATACACAAAGCACAGAGAATGATGCGAATATAAACGATAGCACCAACCTAACCAACAATGAAAGTATTAATTAAGGGCCGAATAGGTGAATGGAATTTCAATTTCATTACGTTGGTAATTCCACATTTGGCAAGAGATGTAATTGTGGGTAATGATTTATTATATGAATGGCAAAGTGTATTGAATTTCGAAATGCATGAAATGAAGGTTAAGACAGAAAATGATTTATTAGTAATAAAATTATTGGAAGAAGATGGAAGAAAAGAAGAGAATATGGATAATATAAATAATGAAAGGTTTTTTGTGGAAGATATACTTTTGCAAGAAAATGGTAATATTGAATACGAGGAAAATGAAAATTGTGGGAAGAGTTTAATTATTGATGGATTGCAAAATAATGTAACTGACCTTGAAAAGCATTGTTGCCAATTATATACAATACAAGATAAGAACGGCGGAAGCCAAGTGGAGGAAGAAATAGAATTCCAGAGAATATTACAAGTAAAGTTAGAAAACACATACAATTTAGACCAAGCGAGAAAAGAACAGTTGAAATTGTGTATATTAAAGAATAGAAAAGCCTTTAGTTCAAAACCTGGACTGTGTAACAAATACACACACACATTTAAAGTGAATGATACTGATCCCTATACACATAAAAGCCTTGACAGTAATTGAAATAATATTGAATATATACTATGTGTGTGTTAAATAAAAATAAAAAAAAAAAAAAAACATTGTTAAACATCAATATATTGTTGTATTTTAATCAATGTTAATTTATTGTTGTGTTTTATGTTTGTGTAATAATGTGAAATTGTTGTTAAATGTTCATTTATTATATTTTATCCAATGTAGGTATATTATTATATTTTATGTATGTTGTATTGATGTTGTGTAATATTGGTGTAAACGAAATTGTTAATTGGGGCTGTTCTTCGAAATATATGGAAACAGATTGTTAATTCCTTTATTTGGTTATTTTCCATATATTTCGAAGAGGGGCATTTGTAACAGTATTTTTGTTTAGTAATGTTCGAAGGAATAATAAATATATAAAAATGTATGTAGTTGTGTGATTGGCCGATGTAGTAGTGGTGTGACGTGGTATCACGTGGTGTGATGACGTGTCAGTGAATCGGCCAATCACAAAATAAAGCGGGAATTACTATGGGGACAAGAAAATCAATAATCTAGAAAAGTGTTAGAATCTTGTGTCTTGCTGGAGAACGAGGAAAGAGGTTACGATGATTGTAATTGTAAAGGAAAATTAATAAGATTCAAAAAGTGTTATTCAATATTTATAATAGATAAGAGTGAATCATAGTTCATATTATATAATTAAATAATATATTACAAAATTGGACTCATCTAAATTTTATTTTCACCAACAATCCGCATCCACACCTGAGAAAAGATCTCACGACTCTCAGTAGATTAAAACTCGACTTGGATCTTACAAAAAGTTGGCTTGCTTCTTATTAGTTGAAGATGAACGAAAATAAAATCCCGTTACACGGAAAAGGTTTATAGAATCATAAATAAGGGGTTATGGATCGCTGGATATCTAATCTTATAGCGAAGTTTATTTATGACTGAAAAATATATGAAACTGTTCCCTATAATAGAAGAATTAAAACTAAATATCAAAACTGAACCAATATGTGTGAATGGAATTGCTTTTACAACATCTGCTATGATAAGGTGTTTTTTTGTGTTTATTCTGATTACTGTTAATGGGATTTGAGGTTTGGTTTGACGTTCAAGCATATTTAAACGACCGTGCGACTGCCAACGAAATCGTGCACTACATGATCTGGATGTGGGCTATGAGCCTGCCGGCCAAGTTTTGTAGCAAACGTAGTGTATAATTATTATGAGTTGAGAAACTCCATACAAAGAAAATATATTTCATCAGAATATATATTTGTCTAAAATAAGGTATGACTGTTTCAGACAATTACCGCCATTCGCTGATGTCAAAAACTTCGATCTGCGCTTTATTTTATTTCTCACAATCTTTTCTTTCATAACTCGTGACATTAATTTGCTTCCTAAGCAAAGAGCCATGCTCGTAGTATGCTGTACTCTCATTTGTACGCACTACAGAATTTATGCGGAAATTATTTATGGTGAATATCTGTATTATTAATAGGAGGAAGAGAAAGTATTTCTGTATTACTTATTTCCAAGACTATGAATAAATTATCAAAACTACATATATGACAGTTACTCATGATTCTTACGATCTATTATACTGCTTAGAATCTAACTTAGATATTGATCTCAATAGAAGCCCAGGCATCTAAATAAACAAATTAATATCGGTTCCAAAGGTAAGAACTACCAGACAATACCAGGTGACACATGCACCAAAAAGGGGAATACTTGATACTGCATATGACAGCCATGAGCCTTTATAGGCCGTAAATTTATAAGAAAATTTTAAATTTTGTCAGTGTTTATTAATAACAATTTGAGGTATTTCCATTACATATGAATAAAATGTTTTGTTACAGTTCTCTTAGTTTTATTGGACTGTTCAATTATTTCCGGTGCTGTTTTGTGTCAGTTGCTAGGTCGAAAACTTGGACACCAAAATGCAGAATGTGTAGCTGCACTAATAAATAAGCAGGAGGTTTCCAGCTATGACAGTGCATATACATAGTATGTATTTACCTCAAATGTATCTAACATTTTCTACTAGCATTTTGGTGGGCATAAAGTTATATCACTGCTTTGGCCTCATATCCTAAAAATACCAACATATGTACAATAGTTCTTAGCTGCTTAAATTTACTAAGGGATCATCTGTTTCTGTGTTTAAAAACATTTTGGGCAATGTTTGGTAGCACACTGCCGAAATTAAAAGGGATTCTTTAGAAATAGAAAATTAAAAATTAAATGGAAGTGGTACTCTTTACTATCACGAAAGTACAGATCAGCGAAGCGCTGTATTTTTATGCAAAGGAGCACCAAAGGAATACAATATTTATTGTACTTCGTTAATGAATTACTGTGATTGAAACCAATGCTCTTCACTTGGTTATGTGTAACCTATGATTTATAGCGTACGGATTTTCTTCTATTTGTAGTGGCTTTATCCATGAAGTAAACTTTATATTGATTGGAAAGCAAGCACGTCCAGAGAATCTTTGTCTGATGCATTAGCATGCGAAGAAGAAAGCAGAGGACTGAGGGAGTATAAGACAAAATTACAGAGAAAATTAGAGTGATAATGCGTGATTATCCTGCAGATGAGTTGTCTGCCTAATCGTTACATTTAATTGTTTCTGTATCAGTCACTACAAGCACTACCTCTAAATAGGATGCTTATACTCCTGTAACGTTACAAGCTTTAACACTCCTGAGTCAAATATAAAATTATAAAAAATATAAACATATTTAATACATTTAATTCAGTAAAAGCAGCAATTAGCTAATGTAACAATTTACCGGTATTATTTTTAGTTGTGCAGAAAACAATGGCGTTATATAATTGCACAGTTGTTAGTTAAATATGTCACAGTATATATTGCAGGAAAAATATTTTTTGTGGGTTAGCTTGCTTTGTAGAGTAAAATGCCTTTAAATTAATATGTGCCTAATTTTAAACTTAGTAACATACAAGATACGAAACCAAAGCATAGTTGTTTATAACATTTATTATTCTATATAAAAACTCCTATGTGTTCCTTTACGTGACTTCTTCTATCCTCTATTGCTTATTACTGAGCATATTTTTCGGTCCAATTTATTTTAAATAAAATAAACATTAGGTTACACATTTTATTTTGAATGCTAAGGAAATTGCGCTAGTCAAATATTGTCACGTGTATGGCTGAGGAATACTTGGAAACATTTCAAATTTTAGAACGGTATTATTTTACGCTTACTTTCTGTGACTTGATTCGTTTGCACATTATAAAGTCCTTATTTCTGCTGACCCATGAGAACAGCGCAATGCGAGATTTCACATGAGTTTAGATTATGACATAAATTTCCTGTATACTCCTGTCAACCACGTGCAAGTGGCTAGAAGCTCAATTGGATGCTGAAGAAGCATTCTTTGTCAGTCTAAAGATTTTAAAACCCATGTCGGTTGCTTGGGAAATATTTATGTAGCTCCTTTGGCGTTGTTTGTCGATTCGTCACTAGGACGCCATGATGAAGTAACATTATTTAAGGACTACGTATATTGCAGTCGTGGGTTACTTTGGATTCTTCGAAGGTCACGCTGATCTTAGAAACCGGGGTCGTCATGCAGCCCTTTACCACTCTATACGCATCTTCTACCATACACGACACGCATCTCCAAAATATGTCCGTATGGGTCTTTGAAACTGTTATCAGTATTTCACTCCCAAGTCTCTTCAAGACTTCGGGAGTGACCATTAACAATTAGGATATAGTAAATTGGCATACTATAGAATTTGATGTTGTCTCTACATTCGCTCTATCGCTTAAGCTCCACCGTCCTGCTCTATCATCTTGCTCCCACATCCTGTCAGCTACACGCCTGGTTACCCAGTGGATTGTAACCTCTAACACACACCATACTCAATCCGTAACATGTGGTTGAGGCATATCAGTTACAATTTATTCAACGTAACAATATTTAGTAACTGAACACTGTATGATGGCTCTTAAAATTTCATCCTCTTTACTTGCAATTGCGAGAAAACAACTGAAAATGGGCAAGATTTTGGAAGAAAGATAAGAGTGCTTCAAAACTGAAAGCATTAAATACGGATGTCTCAGAAATTGTTGATATCCCAGACATGTAATTTGAAATCAGTTTTGTGCCCTAAAGTGACATCCATTTTAGTAGTGCTTTTGGGTCTTTCGCTTAACGTTTACCGTTTAAAGAACATTGTATAAACTTCCTTGAGAATTAAGAGTGAGTGAGTGTGTGGTGTTTAAGGGCCCGTCGACAACAAGGTCATTTGGGCCCTAAGTCAACACTAAAATCTAAAAGATACACAAATTAAGCTAAAAGGTAAAATAAAATCACTCAACTACTAAACGTACATAAAAAAGCCACTACTAAGACTAACAATTTAAAATCTCTAAAATCAACAAATTCAAAATAACACTGAACTATTAAAAGTACATAAAAACCCGTTCCAAGTCTAATAATTTAAAATCGCTAAAATTAACAAATATAAAATCCAAGTTAGACTTGTTTATTAAAACCAATTTCGGGGTGAGTGAGTGAGTGTGTGGGGTTTTAGGGCCCGTCGACATCAAGGTCATTTGGGCCCTAAGTCAACACTAAAACCTAAAAGCTATAAAAATATTTGCTAAAAGGTAAAATATAATAAAAACACTCAACTGTTTAAAGAACATTAAAAACGACCTAAAGACTAATACTATAAAAACGCTAAAAGTAATAAATATAAAATACAAGTCACACTTGTTTATTAAAACCTATTTTAAAAACGAACCGCAGTGCCTTATCCACGGCCACTGGGTCGTCACCTAAAACACTGGGCAAGTTAGCTCCCAAGCCTAGACTGGCGAACGCAGGCGTACTGCGGGCAAAGAAATTCACAGCTATCTTTTTTCCTGAATATTCAACAACCACATTTTAATTTTGATCTGAATATCTTATATACTTTTTGTGCCACCTCTTAGGAAGATGTGAATTTAAATTGCTTACTTCGTTGTTTAATGGACTTTTCGTCCATGACTTACGCTGTTTATTCAGCTCCTGGGCCTTCCACGCGATGTGCAAGCCGGCAAGGAGAGAAGGGCAGTTGTCACCGCCGAGACTACATCTGAAAACCATAGGGATCTTGCCCTCTGTTTTCATGTCTCCTAGATCCAGCCGTCGTCCTCTCTCACCTGTCTCCTTCCAGTGGGAGACACTGCAATAGGTCGACGTGCAAAATAAAATAATCTGATGTCTTGACTTTCTGTACTCACTTTTGTGTGAAAGTTTATTCATCTGTCTGCTTCATGTGAAATGACACATAGTTTGTAGAAAGGTTTCATAACACATTTCTTTGTAGATATTTTTATACCAAAATTTTACAATAAATATTGGTATATTTTGAGATTCCTGGCATTAAGAAGGCATTTAAAAATCATGCATATTTGTGCATGTGTGTGTGTGTGTGTGTGTGTGTGTGTGTGTTTGTGCGTGTATGTATGTGTAGTAAGAGAGAGCATGAAAGTTATAAATATTCTAAAACCCGAACTTCTACTTCTGCATTTTTCTAGGAGTTGAAATGAAGAGTTGCAGTAACATTTTCCAACAGGAAGCTACCTTTATAAGGGTGATAGAGCTGTTTAAATACAGCTCTAACAAATTTGATTTAAACACTGTATACGAAATGTATTTACCTAACTCCTGGTTTTTGGGAATAACACTGGACAGCTAAAAAATAATTTTTGAATGTTTCGAGCACTTCATGAGGCAATTCCTACTAGTTTTGGGTTGAGAAAAACAAATATGACAATGAAAAAATTTTATTAGCTTTAGTTTCTATGATATACACAAGGTGGAAGTATTACATGTTAACGGACTGAGAGAAAAGGATACATTTTAATTACATTCATGCTAACAAAGTTGAAAGTGCATATGATTTTTAAACTGCTAATTACATGCTAAGAGTTCTAAATTGCTGTAAAAATACTTTGCAGGTAGTAGTGTCTGAAGAGAATCATGTGGTGGCCTATTGACTTCATCGTCTTTTAGTTGCCTCTTGTGATGGAGTTCCGTAGAATCCCTATACAAAGACCAACAGTAATCCGCAAGCATTACTTCATTCCAAAGACCCTGTTATCTTTGTTCCATAACATGTTCATCACTAACAGCTCCACAACTAGGAAGGAAAAAGTCAAGGTGGGGGTGGAGAAAATGGATCTTAAGGGACATTTTGCATCCAAGGTTACGGTATTTTTGCACTGTCACCAAATGCTTGTAGTTGTCATCTACGGTATTTTAAAAGGTGTGCCAACTCCCAAAGAAATTCCCCCGAATTTAAAATCTTCACTCTAAAAATGAAATGTCACTTTATCTTCAAAACAAGAGCTAATCTATCATTTGATGGTAATTTTTGAATTCAGCAGATGGAAATACATGTAAATTCACTATTTTTAAGCCCGAAACATTTTCATTGTTGACCAGTGTAATCTGAAAATCTATTCAAAATATTTACTTCCTTATTCAGTTGTTTCGCGGGATTCCATGGAGTGTGAAATCTTAAAGCAATATACTGCCCAACTCAAAAACCTTTATAGAACTGTCCCATTTCCCACTGCGATTGTGTAATGCATCTATTTCTCCAAAGGTCTCATCCCAATTAGATAAAAGGAGTAGATAAAAACATGAATTGTCATAAGAATATTTGTTGTATTTTCTAATAAACATTTAGAGGGTAGGATGGTCATGTTAATATATTCACATCAAATGCTTTTAGAAAGTCGAAGAGCTCACATCTATACTGAAGGAAAGGTATTGGAATGAAGTACCTCATTAAAAGAGCAGACATTTAGTAATTGTGCGTGGCTGTTACTGTGCAATGTCTCATTACCTAGCAATGGAATGTAGAAGCATACCAAACTTTAATCACCGTAAATGGGACAGGAATGGACTGTTAATGTCGCACCGTGTAGATATGTGCGAATAGCGGCTGTTCCGAAGGGATACAGTGTACACAAATTCCGTCATCAATGAATATGGTAATAGCCACGTGATAAAGTTTTCTCTATCCGGTATGCCACTGCGGACAGGCATTGTTTATAGGCAGTGCGGCTAATTGATACAGCTTTGAGATTGAATATTTATGTCCATTAGGTACGCCATTAACACAATTAAGGAGCACCGGGGTATTACTAAACACAGTAAAGTAGCAAATAAAAGCTACTCGAAATACTAAACTTTCCGGACAAGCCTTTTGTGTGTTTTTATGATCAAGAGATAGGTAGCTTCGTACCTCGTGTCTTTTAGTAATATGGGATTCTGTTTTGCACCATAATGTCTTGTCTCATAAGATTTAAAAGTTATGGAAAGTCATCCCAAATGAAGAGGACATCTGAGGATATACTCATGAAGTTTAACATAAACATTTCAATTTGCGTGTAAATATCTCAAGCACATGGTACTTAACAAAAAAAAAAAAAAAAAACCTTTGGCGTCTTTTATTAGAAAATAAATATTTTCTAGAAATGGTAGGCTGAGATGTTTATTTATTTATTATCCAACTTTTTATTCCTATTTTACCCAAAGGTATATTAGGAATATAGTTTACAAACTTATGAATACAATACAATTTACAAAAGCATAAAAAATTCAATATCAAACGGTAAACATCAAGATGAATCATTTAGCTTAAGAAATATTTTGTTTGAGAAAGCCATGAAATATTGATAAGTTTTGTAACTCATCAGGATATGTAAATGGTTTTGAGAAAGTGTAACCTAAGGATTGAAGCAATAATTCAAGTTCGTATCTTTCAAAATAGAAAAGCGGGCAATCAAATAAAATGTGAGGGACATCTTGAAGATGATTTCCAGAAATACAATCACATGTGGATTTGATTTTGAAACGAAATAAGTAAGCTGAAAATTTGCCATGTCCAGTTAAGAATTGACTGAGAACATAGTTAAGATTAACGAATTTACAGTTATGTCTGTCAGAAACTGATGGGAAATATAAATGCTTAGTCAAAGCACCACAATCACTTTTTAACCAGTATTCATTCCAGTCGTTGATAATAATCTCCTTTACTGTTTGCCTCACATAAGAAATGGGGCATAGAGTGTATGTCTCTGGAAGATCTGAAGTTGCAGCTTTCTTTGCAAGCTCATCTACACGTTCATTTCCGGTAATTCCTACGTGTCCTCTAACCCATTTAATACACAGATGAGAACTACATAATAAATGACTGCTTAGTTCAGCTGCAATGGGACTGCTGTTTTTGGTATCTTTCAAAGCTGCAATTGCTGCTTGTGAGTCACTGTAAAGGCGAGCGGTACATTCTAGGTTGTTGCACCATTTCACTGCTTCACGGATTGCTAATAATTCAGCTTGAAAAACTGAACACTCCTTGGCAAGTCTGAACATGGAAGAATGACATTCTATGGAGTGAGAGAATACCACAAACGCACATCCTACTTTAGCATTTTTACTAAGCCCTTCAGCAATCCGAGAGCCATCTGTGTAAATGGAGTGCTGGTGATATTCTGCTGCACAATTTTCAAGGAGACTAGAGACACCGGTGGCTGGATGAGAAGCTTGTTTAACTGGTTGTTCAAGTTACAGTTGTGAAATATGTTGTGGCAAGGCTCGGCCGTTTCTAATGTTGTTGATATTTGCCTTATATGCACCAGTAAGAAAGATGGGTTCCATATTAGTAATAATGGGCGCTGCTGGAGTGCAGATGGTGCGGTATCCTCGGATGATTCTTAAGGTGTGTCCACGCTGTATCTGTAATAATTTAGTTTCTGCCCGTCTCGTCTGAAAAATACATTGCAATGCTCCTGCACAATAGAGAACCAT
Source organism: Mantis religiosa (assembly GCA_030765055.1). Taxonomy (NCBI): domain Eukaryota; kingdom Metazoa; phylum Arthropoda; class Insecta; order Mantodea; family Mantidae; genus Mantis; species Mantis religiosa. The sequence continues at coordinate 174,705,085 of CM060947.1, read as the reverse complement.
AGGTTCAACCGTCCCTTTATAAATTAACTTCAATAAAGAATGGTTTAGGCCCATGTCGGTCTCGTTAAAGCAGTCAGTGCGGTAAGAAGTTTACTAGGCTAAGATGTTGCATTCTTGGAAGATGATAAAGCTAAGTACCAAGTTGGTATTCTTTTCACTTTTGTTTTTCTAATGTACGGTTGACGTTTTACATATGCCCACACATGTATACATATTGACGTAAAAACTTTTGTTTTATTCAGGGTGGCTCAAAATATATTTCCAGAGAAATCTTAAACTTAATATTTTGGGTGGAATACAATATGTTCTCTACTTCCATAAGTAGTAAAGAAAGTAAAAATAATCAAATTCATTTAATTTTCAAGAGAACTATCCTTATGGCTACAATGTATCTGCCTGGGCGTTTGATGGCATCATCCCTGCTCTATATGGAACCTATGAACCAAAAATCGGCTGCAGCGTATTTTTGGAAGTGTCTGAAGATCATTCCTGGATTAGCAATATTAACGGAGGGTATTCGCAAAACAACCAGTCTTGATCTATTCTACCTATGCTCCCAAGCGAGGTATCCCCAGGAGCTAGGATGAGGCGTGAGGAGAGAGAGAGAGAGAGAGAGAGAGAGAGAGAGAGAGAGAGAGAGAGAGAGAGACAGAGAGAGAGAGAGAGAGAGAGAGAGAGAGAGAGAGAGAGAGAGAGAGAGAGAGAGCGAGAGAGCGGCCATCCCAAGGAGCCACGTTAGTGCAGAGGTCACGGAACCTTCATTTTACTTAGATGGAAACCTCCCCCAATAGGCCAGGACAACGGAAATTCCCCCTACCTTGGTTCAGAGGCGATCCCAGTAGCCGGCTCGGAGATCGACCGCCGACATTCCGGTGGAGGAAGTGGTTCACTCAGAGCATATCTTCATGCCATTTACCACCGAGACACCCACGACAGTTCTACCCTGAAAGAGACCACCAGATGAGAGATGACATACAATGATAATAGAGATAAATCTGAGGAATAGGAAATTCGGAGGATGAAATTAACCTACGCAGTATCGCCAGCAAACTCTGGAAGACTCCGAGAAAACTCATGGGTTATATACATTGACCACGGGACTCAAACTGGGACCTCCCGAGTGCAGCGCACAGACGAAACCTCCTGAACTATCCTGCTCGGTTAAATAACTGCAGAGTTCAGTAGGAACTTTTTTTATTGTAATTTACGTCCTCTAACGTTAAGTCATATTGGACGATGAATGCAATGGGTGAAATGGTGTTCAAATAAGCCCGGAGTCCATAGAGCTTAGAGTTACCCAGCATTCGTCTTTCAGGATAAGGGAAAACCCCGGGAAAAAACCTTATCCAGGTTACTCGCCCTGACCGAGATTCGAACTCGGGACCTCTTGAACCTGAGGCAGGCATGCTACCACCACGCTAACGAGGCGGGCAAATACGAGGATGATAACGCAAATGTAACAGAGGGATTGTCCCCCCTGACGGCCAAATGTCCAAACTCTACACTGCATACTACATTGGAGCGCCGTCCTAACCATCCGAAACAGGGCTGGCGTGGAATACCCGACAGTCTTTTGAAAATTGTCGGACACAACACTTCCGAGCTTTATTTATGGACCTCGCAGTTTTGATGTTCATAGTTTATATATGGTAGGTATTTTCAGGCGTTAACAGATATGAGTATAGTGATAGTTCTCTTGTTAGCGTGTTAAATGTTTACAGTGAAGGAGAACATCTCGCACACTTAGACTACTTAGATCTACTGTGGCATCATCCACCGGAGAAAGAAATGAAATGAGAAAACCATAGCAAGGTAAGGCCGCGTTGGGAAGGAAGGCACTGTAGGTGTGAATTTACCCTCTCTCTTGTCTCCACAACTATAGAGGTAGACTAAACCAACTAAACCGGTTATAGTTGCGTGGCTTATTGTCACAATAGTGGTGTGTACAGCATAAGCGAACAACGTTGGCTTGAATGGGACTGGAAAAACAAGTTTCTAAAGCGCGGTGTTAATATGGCCTAGTAATATTGAATATATTGTCGCGTATGCTTTGTTCAAGTGAAGGAACTTGATTTATTTTAGGAGTTTAATTGACATTTTAATACCATGTTGTTTCTTTATACAATTGAAAACATTAATTTGTGGAAGTAGAGATGTAGAAACCTCATAGCGGAGTATTAGACGACAAACCCGTAATTTTCATATTTTCGGAGCGTTAACCAAGTAAGAATGCCAAACGCAGCAACTCTAGACGGTAGTTGCTAATGGACGATCAACAGGTCGTTGGACTTAAACCAACATGGCGGATGGAATGTTCTAGAAGCTTTTCAGCTGATCAAAGGGAAAAAGTCCCTAGGTTCAACGTGTGTTGGCCCCCTCTTTTTGGGCTTGGCCGGTAATACTTATAGCGGTGATTTTCGAGGTGCACGGAGAGTCTAAAGTGTATTGTGGCGGCCGGAGGCTACGCCAAATCTTCACTTCACGCACCGACGTGTTGAAGATAAGCCCTCGAAGGTGAGCCCGACGGGTCTTAATGTACTAATGTAGCTATCAACATCAATCCACCCAAAGTCTCTTCAAGACTTCGGGGTTGACTTGTATTGTAGAAGATTATGATGTTATTGTAAACTGGCGTTTCTAGAAAGTTGTGCAATTTCTATATATCTGTAACCTGACTATAAATTCCTTTTACCATTTACCTCTACCATCTGACCCCCTGTCTTTCAGCTTCCGTAGGGGAGGGGATCCGTCCCCTTCACCTGCCGTGGTGCGGGCGCTGAGGACTCTTAGCACTCGTGGTACCTCTGACGTTACTAGAGGAACCTCAGGCAAAACATCTGAGCCCTTCCTTCGGGAGTTGTTCGGATTGGGATGGTCTCGAGGGGGCAGTGGTTACCGATACACGTGGGAATCGGGTACGTCTAAGGACGGGGTTGAGGGAAGCCATTAATTCTCCCGGGAACTAGGCTACAAAGCTAGTAGAAGGTGTGCTAGTTCGCCAGGCGACCCCACCGAGGTCATATCGGTAGCCTTCACCTTTGGTGTTTCCACGCGTAAGTGGCGTATCCACCTCCATCCCGTCTTGTGTCCTTGGGCCAGATAGGGGACTTGTTTGTAATCCAGGTCTTGTCCTATGGAAAGCCCCACAGAGGACGCCGAGCGCCCTTTGGGACAGCTCGGATAACTCTCTGGTTGAAAGAGGCCTGGGTCTTGTTCCTACGGGTTCAAGACTAATGGGAGTAGAACCTCTGGACTCAACTGTCTTTCAGCTAGGCTCCCAGTTGCAAAGTAGATTGTAAACCCTTACGGTAAACCACCTTTAAGTATACATCCCTATCCATAACTTGCAATCTAAAATCATCCCTGTTCACAATCTATAATGCGACAATATTACGAGCTTCTGCCTAAGATGGCAGTCAATGAGTCTCATGCTGAAGCCTAAAGCGAAGACAAACTGTGAAGGTCTCACTCAGCGAGAAGTACTCAATGTGAAATCAGCCATTTTGAATAAAACTATGCATTTCTGCGTTAACACTGAAAATCAAATCACAGCTCATGAACTGCGACATAGTGACTTTCAAAATTTTTTGATATTCTGTGACTCGGAATACTTGGATTAGTCATATTATCGTCAGGTAAGATGGCTTAGCAGAGGCAAAATTTTACAAAGAATGCTGGAGTTACGGAAAGAAAACCACATTTTTTATGAACTAAGGTATTGCGGTTGCGCAACCTATATATATTTTTTATTTTTTATTTGGCTTCCCCAAGCGATTTAACTTTACACCTTAGCGAACTTAACCTTAGTTTACGAGGTAAATATATATTTACGTTTAACGGATTGTACGAAATCATTTATGGAGAAATTTAAAATATGGCACAGTCAAATAGAACAGAACAAACTACTGCAATTCGCATGTTTAAAAGTCAGTTGTGAAAGGTTTACTGCATAATACAAAACAAAAAATTATTGTATTAGTGGAAACATAATAAGTGTCCTGGGCGTAATTTGTAAACGAGCAATAGCGGTTCGGATGAACATCTTCAACGTGTTCTACATTTAAGTTCATCTAGTTTATCCACGGATACTGAAACACTAATATTTAAAAATAAACTAGTAAGGATAGCAATCTTATAAATTAAGGGAGTATTATTATGACTGCCCCACTGTCTAACAATGCAATTCGTAAACATTTTCAATATAAAGCTTAAAACTTTCACGGCGAGCGTTTTGAATCAAGCTTGCAATTTTCAGATAAACTGTGAGGTTTATTTTTGAGAGTATATTAGAGATGCCATTTCAATGTCCTTAGCAGGAGATGGGAAATGAATAGCCCTGCATATCAAATATTGGATAACAAAACACAGATAATAGACATGTTAATTCTATGGAGCTGGTTTTGTCCGCTTAAGGTTTGGTTTAAATCATTAAAGTGGTGAGAGGGCGGATAGTCTCACAATGCCACTATAAGCTGTCTAGCATTGTCGGTAAGTCCGTAACTTGTATTCTCTAGCACCAATTCCTCCTTTCCTAGCCAAAACTTGCGTTCAAAAGTGTGCAATTAATTACGCCTCATAAGACGTGTCATCCAATACCTGAGTGACCGCCACTATGGCACATGTCACCTGCTGGTTTACGTTCCAGATAGAAGGAAAACGAAGGTGCGATTGTAGGTATAAAGCATTTCGCACATCGGGTGCTCATCTTGTCGGCCCTGTTATATGGCGTAGGCCAACAGGCCAAAGGAAGTTTCTAGCAATTCCCGTTGGTGAAACAATTTATAGAGGGTGATGTACGATCCTTGACCCAGAAATCCTCTATGGTCTGTATGGGCAATAGAACCTTTGGGTGACCAGCCACGCCCTTTGTCACGCACAGGCATTCGCCACGAAATGTATAAGTAGAACCAAATCTCAAAGATGGTAAAGAAATACACAAAAAAGAGAAATTATAATAAGGAAATGGTGGCAGATGATAAACGAGAGCATTCGTCTTCCGACCCGGAAAAGTCACGAAAAATTCAAATGAAGATGGGAAGTCAGCAATAGCTCTTAGTAGGTATCATTGGAACACACAAACATCCTAACGAACATGATCTTTAGACTCAACTCTCAACTCTCAATTTATAGGAATTCTTAGTCGATATTTAGGAATGTCACAGTGCTTTTATAAAATTACATTATAAATGGTCAAGCGAAGGATTTGCGATTGAAATGTTATAGAGTGTACAACTCTGCCGTAAGGAATATTGTTGCAAGCAGGGTTGTAATGGGGATGAAGAACTTACAATCCTAAGCCACAACTAAGGACGTAGTTACTGGAGTGATTGGGGAGCAGAAGATAACACCTAGTGTCAAACTGTATAAACAAATATATATTCTATAATTTGGTAGAGCCGAACAAGGCATTCTCTCATCCTGAAGAGATCAGGGGTGCAATTGAAATATTTGATAAATTATGACAAAGTGAACTATGCCTTTGGTTCGGAGTTGCCGAGGTGTCTGAACAAATTGCTATATGAGGGATGCAGTTTTGTGTTGATCCCCTTCCTCTACTGTTTCGAGTTGAAAGTACACCAACAGATTTTTGTGATCAGACCTGACTTCGTCCACAGACTTTGTAATAAGACTCGGTACTAATCTCTCTCGCGTACTGACTGCTATCATTTATATAGGAATCCCACCAAAATGGCCGCCAGTTGATATGTCAGCGTTTCTCATGACCGTGGGAATATTTTGGCGGTTTCCAGGGCTAAATTCCTACTTCCTGCTTGGTCCCTAGCTTGGTACTTCTTACTTCCGTGTTTACATAATTAAGAATGAGTTCCTCTGTTTTGTTGAGGAATCAGGAAGTATCTCCCAGTTCAATGACTCTATCCCTTCATCTAGCAATGTGAACCAACTGATTCACACAGACGTATTCAAACTTGCAATACAGGAAATGAAATTTTAAATTCCAATAATTGGAAATCTTTCCAAATCTTTTTCAGACTATATAAGCAACAATATGAAAAAGTAAACAAAATTAATTAAATCATTAGTGGGGCTTCATGAAACCAGTGTTACCCCTCAGCATATCTGTAAAGGCACTTAAAGCTACAATTTCTGTTGCTCAATACAGAATTTATAAACAATTTGCAGACATAAATGCTTGACGACTAGCACTGAGCTTAAAATTGATGTTTTATTTTTATACCAAAATAAAGCAAACCTTGGCTACAGGAATAAAATGTAGAGTATGTAGCATTTTGGAACCATAGAATCAATAAAACATTAGTACATATTCTGCAAAAGCTGCTAAGCTGGCGTAAATACAAATGGATTATAGACCATGCAAACAGCACTAAAATCCTTTTAATGGAGACTGAGAGGATCTAATAGTACAAATGCAAGCACAGAAAAGCTTTCATAATTCTAAAGGATTAGAGATCCACATACATTATCATCGGGCACAAAAACCGCACTCATATCCCATGATGTCATATAAGAGACAATTTAAAGCAGGATGAAACAACCACAATGGCAAAATTTAGGGTAATGAGGCAATAGTATTCCATTTATAATCAGTGTGTATTGGCTATCTGATTTTGTATCATAAAGTTGTGCTGACAGTTTTACCTAAAATAAATTTATCCACTCTATAAAACAGCGATTGTAAAATATGATATGTTCACCTGTCTTTCTATGCATATTCTTTAGCATATTATTCTCAAAAGGTCTTATTTTTTATTAATTGTATTGTTGCAGAAACACAAATTAAAGTTTATAAAACAATGGCACACCATGTATTACTAGTTAAACATGGGCATTAAACAGAAAACAGAAAATAAATACTGAATCAGCGGAAATGAGATGTTTAAGATCAGTGTCTCGATACCCTCTGTTTGACCATAAAACAAATGAAATAAGATAACAACTGAACACATTTAACTTAAAAGAAAGGATTAAACAGAATACAAGAACTGGATACGACATTTACAGAGAATGAAAAAGGACATATTCCCTAGAATAGTGACTGACTATATTCCAACTGGTAAACGAAGCATAGGAAGTCCCAAACGAGATGGATGGATATTGATTAAAGGGACGGAACGTATTCTATGGTCCAAATCTTTAATGATGATGATGAAATTTATAGAACTGTTTTACTACAATTTTCTGTAGATACAAAGAGAATAGAAGAACACGTCAATCTTTTACATAACGACTTTAAAACGATATTCTCTTTGCATTGCCAGGACATAAAAATATCAACAATTTATAAAATTTGCCATGAAAAGGTCACTTTAGCTTGGGATATTTTAATGAAAAATTTTGTGTCACATCCTGGGTAAATGCCAATTAAATACCAAATTTGTTATTTAACCCACTTTTTGTAACCCACAGGGTTACACCAACACATGCACACGCACGCGCGAAGGACGGAACTTTTGTTAAAAATCTTTATTTGGGATTTTGGGAATCTCAAAACGTGTGGTTCAAGTGAAATCTCGCTTATGAAGTTTACCTGTTAGTACGTAGAACAGAATGTAAACTTTAGGAATATAATTTTGTTAAACGGTTCAACGTTGCCATTAAAATTTGAAAAATCTTATGTATAATTCAAAGAAAACGAAACTACTACTCCACAAGGAATCAAGGTGGTCTAGCCGAAATGTTATGAAAATCAGGAAAAATGAGAGTTTCCACTGGAATAATGGTCACAAAGATGTAACTGTAATCCATAAATGCTTATCGAAATAGATTTCACTAATATTTATAACTCTAGAAATCCTCCATTTTTAGGCCATTAAAGAAAAAGTAATCTGTTAATAATGCCAATAAATATATAAAAATATCGAATATCCAATTAATTTAAATTGTAACCTCCTCGTATGCCATTTTAATCCTGCACTCGTTTGGATTATCTATTCAATAGCAAAAAAGTAAGTAAGTAAATAAATAAATTGCAAAGAAGTCTTATATACAAAGATCATCTATGGTAAAGCTGAATTTAAATTAACTATCTAAGTAAAAGTAATGCAGAAAATACAGTAAACACGTTTCCGAAGTAAAGTGCACATCATATGCTCAAGAAAAAAGATTCACCCATCCAATACAAACCACATAGGTTAAAATTTTCCTGTTGGAAACAGAGAACAATAACCCCTGAGCTGAACACTCAAAAGGGAAAATGCACCATTTGGAGCCTTTATCAGAGAGCTATAATCTACTTCCTTCACGGGTTAGGCTTACGGCTGTTCCGGTCTCACATTATAATTTGTTATATATACTGAATAAATTAATTGTTTTGGTAAATCTCGAGGTGCTATTATGTGTTTCAAATGGGAAGGGTTCTTGAGTCCAGCTAATCAGATGCCGTATCACACTTAGCGTTGCCAGCTTGTTACCCCATTCCCTTTATATTTCCCTCTTTTACAATGATGCAGTTACCAAAATCAAAATTGGAAAAAGCATTTTCGAAAATTATGTATAATTTTAAATACTATGACTTTAATTATAGTTTATGAATTACCTGCTTTTCTATTCCAATGGAACTGCCAGTGGCTCATCCATATCAGTGTCAATGTCACTTCCGTTAAGAGACAATTCGTCATTGTCACTGTCTTCATCTTCTGAGTCCTGCAAATTTATGATTATAGGTTCTAAAATCTCATCACGTGCTATTTCTTTCTTAAAATCGTCATCTTGAATGCCTCATGCAGTTACGTTATGTTACCTTGTCAATTTCTTCGTGAAAAGCTCGCTTAAAGTCCGTCAGTTTAAAAGTATTATTTCTGTTTGCAACCCCTCTTTTTATTTGAGCCCACACCAACTCAATTGGATTATATTTGCAGTGGTAGGGTGGGAGGCGTATTACCTCCTGTCCCATTTCAATTGCAAGTTGATCCAGCTGATACACTTTTTCCGCGTTTTTAAATGGAAGTACTCTTTGCAATAATTCATTTTTAGTTTCTGTTTCCGAAGATTTTTTGAAGAGCGTGCACACCATAAAAATAATACTTCGAGCCTGACTTCGCAATGTCTGCCCTTTTCACTCGCCACTAAATTCACCGCAAGAAGCCATTGCACTTTTTAACTCTTACTCTACTGTTGTATAAAGAACATCTGAATGATATTGATCTGAAATCTCCAGAGTAAATAAACACTTCTTATCCAGCACTCATTCATAAACATAAGCATAAGCATACAGCATTCCACAGGCTAACAGAAAATGAAGTGTTTGCTCTTTCTCGAATTTAACACCTTGACTTATTCACAGTAATTCCTTTATCACGTGATGTCAGTAGTTTAAATTTTAGTTCTGAGTAATTAAAAGTATATGTACATATATACACACAAACCACTTTGAACTCTCTAGAGTAAATGGAGCTTTCGAAGCATTCATAAATAAAGATATAATGTGACCAGACACGTTCTGCCACGACAGCAGAAAATTTGTTTCCTCTCGCTCGAATTGGCTTATTCAAAGTAATTCTTTTATCACGTCATGTCAAACATTTACGTTTCAATTCTGAGTAATTAAAAATATACGTAGACGCATATATGCCAACCAATAATGATATTCATGCAGTGATTTATTGTTGTAATGTTATAATGTAATAGTGCTTTATTTATTTGTATTAGAAAAACTATTTGAGATAAAAATGTGGGGTTTTCATGGTTATGTTGGACACATTACTGTCTACCTTCCTCATGGATCAGTTTTGGCAAAATCTGAATTTTCTCTTAGCGCGAATAGTATTTCATACAGATTGATTAGGTTGACGCTCCGCACACACAACTTAGCGGGAATGCAGTACAACACCGCTGGACTCGCATTGGTTGCTCACCTAGTAGCGCTTAAGGACAAACACCTTCCCATTTGAAACACATAATAGGTCATACAGTCCATTGTTCAGTATCCCCTTACAATATTAGTATGGTTTTGTTTGTCAGTTAATTTGATGTAAACAATCTAAATAATGGCCGAATCTTCAAGAAACTGGACATGACACAGCTACTGTCTAAAATTGGCAAGCACCATACAAACTGAGTGAAACTTATTCAAGGAAAAAGAGGTTTTACTAAGATGCAGTTTAACAAATAATTTGTGATTACTTTATAAGGACTTATTAATTTATTAAATGAAGTTTTATGTTGCTTTTCTGTTTCATATACGCCAGAATGACTTAGCCTTGTCAACGTTGAAATAAATATAAAGTTCTCTTGATCAGTTTCTCAGATTATCCTACATACACAAATTACCTTTCTTTATAATATTAGTATAGCGAATGTAACACAGTCTGTGTGCATAGGGGTGAGCGGGGAGAAATTCCCAAAACATCTAAAATATTTTACATTTGTTGCAACATTATGTACAAGACGCCGTTCTCTCGGTTAGGCATAGTTTGTAGTATACTGGAGCCGCCCTTAGTTTACACAGGACATCAGGACATCAGGCAGTTCTTCTTTGTAACTTTTGGCGGATGAAATGTATAACTGGCATATCATTTTGAAAGACTTTATAGCTAATGTACAAATACACACTGTCACAAATGGAACAATCGAACAGTAATTATTAGTGTTTTATTTTATTTATGTAAGCGTAATTTGTGTGTATTAATCACAGTGCACGCTACGCTTACGCAGTTTAGCAGTAAAAGGAAATGAAAAAGTCAGTTTATACCATAGCTGCTTCCGTGCAATATGTAAACATTAAAGTGGAAAACCGCTAAAAAGTGGTGAAAACAATTATTTTGAACGTTATTTTGAACGTTTTTTGCAAGTTGTGTGAAAAATGCATGACTTCAGCCATGGAGGATGTTAATTTGTCAGCACAATAAACTGGTGTTTCCGCGCCAAGTATTGATGTCGCTCGAAGCGAAGTTGCGAAAACATCGAAAAAAAATAAAACAGTTGTGAAAGGTGAATATGATGAAATTTTTAGTGCTGTTAGTCGCAAGGCTCATAGCTTATTTCAAAGAAACGAACCACCAACATTTACGTAAGTGCTTCAACAGTTATCATATGATGCTATCATGATGTAATACTTTTTACTTAACTCTTCATTTAAGTTAAGTAATCCTTGAAGATGTGCATTTTCTTCCGCCATGTATATCTAGCCCAACATTTATTGTGGCTAAGAGAAGCACTTTTACATCTGAGTGGCAGAGGCATCACATCAATTTGGTTATCGGAGGATAATCATTTTTGCAAATTAGCTCTTTAATCATATATATTTCAGCTTCCGTTGCTATTACACTTACACACATATTGAGTTATATGCTTATGAATATTGGAGCAGAGTTCGTATAAAATGAATCTGAAAATAGGCGCAGAACCGTCAGTATAATATGAAGTCATAGGATCTCAGTTTCTTGAATCTTCTCAAAATCATCAAAACATAGATGCTTCTAGCTTGAACTGAAATGATCAGTCTTCGCATACCAATTACGAAAACACAGGAGGTCATTCAAGGTGATGACCAGATGAATACGTGACCAAAATTAAATTGTAAATAATGGTGCTATGTGCGAATTCGTTTGTTTAGGTGGCACAAACACAGCAAGAAAGCCGTAAAACAAATGCAATAAAACATCAGTCACATTATCTAGACCTAAGGAAATCGAAAAACATTACTAAAGATTACCGCGTCAAGTATAATCATTTCATTAATTGTCATTGCAGGCTGGCAGGCTGTTTGGAACAGCCCCAAGGGTGGTCAAATCGTGTAACTGCTCTGGGAAGAGCTTTACCACGTAGTGTCGGGATGTGGATGTTGTAGGTTGACGGGTGGAAATTAAGTGGGTGTAGAGAAGGGAGGTAGCTTGTTGCTCCTCGAAGAATGGTGAACCGGGTACTACAGTCAGCGTGCACCGCTGGTGGATTAGTTAAACTTGGAAGAAGATAGGTAGAATTTTGAGTTTTCCAGATTAAATATTGGATTGCTCTAATTTAGTTTAGGCAGGAATGGGGATCATGTGGTTACCGGCGATGACCGCAAGACATGCGGGGTAACCGGTATTGCTTTATGAGACGCTCACGAGGTATATAGTCCCCAAGGGATCTGACTAGGGCTCTCTGATGTAGAGGCAAACTCTCGAAAAATTTGGTGGCCCGGCGCCTAATTTCATTTTCCACATAGCGGAGGGATGAGGCCTCGTGAAGTAGTCTCACGGGGAACCTTGTGCATACAGAAAAAATAATCCGAAGACATTTATTCTGTGCACGTAGGAGCAGTACCAGGTTTGAGCCTGCGGCCATACCCCAGACTTCGCACGCATAGATCATGATAGGGAGGACCAGAGCCATAAAGAGGCGCAACTTTAGGGAAATAGACATCGCAGACCTAAGCACAGGGTATAGTGATGCCACGGCACCACACGACCGATGCGCTTGCTCCCGGATGTGTTCCCGAAAAGTTAGGCCCTTGTCCAGCTTGACTCCCAAGTATTTGATTGAATTCTCCCACCTAATCCCTTGCCCAAAGTAGGTGAATGTGGGAAAGTTGGCGGGAAAGTGACGCTTGGTGAACAGTATCGCTTGGCTTTTCTCCGTGTTAATGGACAATCGCCAAAGCGTGCACCAATCCTGGAGGAGGTTTAAATATCGTTGAATGGGGTTGGAGGTTCTGCGTGGGTGTCTGTTTGTGGAAAATAGCAGCACGTCGTCAGAAGTATAATCACTCTTAAGGCTCCTTTTTTATATAAATGATCAAACTAACACTTCTTACGTCTTTACACCCCAAAGTTCAAACTTAAACTCTACCCATCTCTACACAATGCTTATTGACTTACCTTCACCATAGTAACCATCGCTTTCTTTATAACCACGTCATTCGTAACTATCAATAAGACATGTTACCTATTTTAACAGTTTCACTTTTTAAACTTAATTAAACCTATACTTTTAACACTCTTTAAACAATTTTAAACTTCAAATAACATCCCAAAATACATTTACAATTAATTAGAGCCAACTGAAAAATTCAATGCCACGGCCGGTATTTGAACCACGGATCTCCTGGTTTCCATCATTGACTCATTACAGTTTCCCGGTAAAGAGTTCATATGAGAACTCTAAGTTATTCACCGGGAAAATATAATGATTTAATTGGAGAGTTTAATGTCACGTTGGCATGTTGGCCATGGTAGCTCCAGGGGTTACAGCGACTGGACGGAAACCAAGATATCCGTGGTTCAAATCCCGGCCGTGGCATTGAATTTTTAAGTTGGCTCTAATTAATTAAAATATCCATATACGGGAGTAATGTATTTAAAAGGATTAAATCTGTAAGAAATAATTCCTCAATGTAATTTTAACATTAACTATATTGATTTTTTCTTTTGAAGCTGAATTAAAAACAACTGTTACATCATGATTTTCTAAATATTGCCATCACTTCAGACTTATCGTTTGTAGATTTCAGAATCCCATTATTTGCATACTTTGTTCCGGTAATATAATGAATGCTGTCTTCCTTTCTTTTTTTTCTTCTTTTTTTATTATAAGTCCTCCAACGTTAAGTAATATCGGACGGTGAATGAAATGGATGAAATGATACTCAAATGTGTCCAGGGTCAATGGAGCTTAGAGCTACCCGACATTCGTCTTTAACGATAAGGGAAAACCCCGGAAAAATCCTTATCCAGGTAACTCACCCTGACCGAGATTCGAACTCGGAATCTCTTGAACGTGATGCAGACAAGCTACCATCTACGCTACCGAGGCGGGCTGTTTTATTTACGATATATCATCGGCGTATATGTATTAAATTATTAAATGATTTAGTGTTGCTTAACTTAATCGCTTTATCAAAACGTCTCAAACTTACATGATAACCATAGATCTAAAACTCAAAGGCGATTTGGTGCTGTGATTGCATCCAGAACTATAGGACCGTGGGAAAGAATGAAGAGACAGAGATAAAAGGATGCAATGAACATGCGTACATCCCATGGTTGATCACACTTGAGGCAAAATTAACAGCGGAAGGATTCACCCTTGCGATTGTATAGGCCGACAGGGCGACGTAAAACCAACAACACGTGTAAACACGGTGCACGATAAGCACACACGCACGCACGCTCCAAGTGAAGGGTTCACCACTCTGCTAAAACCAACACAACAGCTACCGTACTGAAATTAAAGCACTCCGACCTACACTTGATGAAACATGAAATATGATACTACCTCTCATGTTGACTCTGCATCCATCAATTATTTCCAAAGCGTTCCTAACCTGCAATAGTCTTTTGTTTACTTCGTGCAAGTTTATCCATAGATCATGCAGTTTCCCTCTTTCAGTATTTTATATTTGAAATAAAGGCAGTGCTTATTAAAGGCCCTTCGTCCTTGGGAACATAAAATACGTGTTTTAATATTCGGATATCCTTTTTGCTCTTTATGCTATTGGTTCTGTACGTTTAATCCGAACAAACAAATGCCACTTTTCAACACCGCGCGCACCAATTTTATTGAATTCTTTTTTTAATTAGAGAGAGACTATTTTTTAGCAGCAAGTAGAACAAAGCTTTTCAAACTTCGGATGAAAACCAATGGTTTTAAATCTCCATCAGCTGAAAAATAATCACACTGAGCATCACATATGTTAAGCAGAGCTCGAGGCAACGTTGCAGTATTTATTATTTGCTATGAAAATACTATTTGTGTAGTTATTAATGCAAGCTAAAGGCATCTATCTAGCTATTTAAATGTTAAAAAATCTTATATGTAGCTTCTTTGTTTGCTGATCCGTAAATTAAAATTATGTAAAAACAGATATGCTGAAAACCGTTTATAAGAGCTTTTTTCCATCAAAGTAGGCCTCGAGGTTCCATTCTAAACTAAAACTGTTATGCTCCGAGATGCTACAAACAGTGAGGTAAATCCCTTTGTGTTGCACTTTAATCCACAATAGTAAGACAATAATTTTTTTTAAATATTAACAATATGTTATATCATCATCATTATCATCATATCATCACGGTATAAGCCTTGTGGCCCGTTCCGACTTCACGGAAATTGATCGGACCATCTCATTTGTGGCCTGCCAACATTCTTCTAGCTACAGGTTTATACTTGTATACTATTTGTGGTGTACGGTCTTCGGTTATTCTCTGCACATGATATTTGCCTGTATGCAATGATTGTTTCATTTACACTCTGAATTTCCAATTATCTTCTAATATCCTCGTTTCTTTTCTTGTCTATGAGTCTATAACCTGCCACCTGTCTCAGAAATTTCATCTCAGCAGCCTCCACTTTCTTGTGTTGTGAGATAGTCAAGACCCAGTTTTCACACCCATAAAGCAGGGTTGGGATCGCCATTATTTTATACAGTTTTAACAAAGTTTGACGATTACAATTTTTTAAAAGTTCTTTTTACTGTGTCACATATTGTTTGGAATTTGTTTATTTTGTTTTGTATATCTCTATTACTGGTATATGATAGAATATAGCCAAGATATCATCTTATATGTGCCTCAAACTTTGACTAATTCCTTTACCTGTAAGTACAATTACTTTTTAGACAAAATTTAAAAGGTCTGTCTGTATATTGAAACCTTTGTATTGAACTTTAGGTGCAATATTTATTATTATAGCTATCAAGTTGTAACAGGATTACTTCGTTGTAGTTTGAATTGGTGTTTGAATATTCTGTACCACTTTTTCAGCATAATCTTTTCTCATCTCGTGTCAGTTTGTGCGGTTATCAGTTTCTTCAGGTGACTAATTGTATCATATGGATTACATTTTACTCGAACTTTCTTTCCTAGTCAATCACTGCAGGTTACCTTCAGTATATCGATAAATCCTTACTTCCTTAATAAATTGTTTCCGTTAATTACATAAAATTGCCCACTCCTGAGTACGTTGATCGTAAGATGATTTCTCTCCAAGGTTTTTCAGAATACTGAATATACATTATTACCAATATATTTTGTTTTAGATCTCTCTCCTACTCGTCTACTCATTACTATAAAACTTCTATCATTTTTGCATCCTTTTTCCACAAGGAAGATTATTGACTTTTTCTCTCCATAGCAACCGTTTATTTCTTATTTTCTAACGTCACTTGTACCAAGCAACATACATATCTTGATTATTTTTTCTAGAATTACACTTCTACATACTTAATATAAACTTTATGAGATTTTTAAACATTTTTTTAAATTCTAAATAACACTACCAAGTAAATCAACAAAACTCATCTTTAGTGCCAAACAAAAACAACTGTTACAAAGTAGAAAATAAACACATATAAACCAAATAAACAGGCAACATGAAAGAAAGTAAGGAAGAACTTAGGAAGAAGAAATGGAGGAAGGAAGAAAGAAAAGAAGGAAGAAAGAAAAGAAGGAAGAAAGAAAAGAAGGAAGGCAAGCAGATCTAGCAAGGCAAAGCCAGCAGGCAGGCAAACCTGCAGAAAGCATGCTTGATATTCGATCTCTGTTTAAGAGCAGGTCTTTTGCTACATTGAAACTTAAATAAGAAGTATCTATTTCATACAACTATATACTGTTGAGTAATTTTCACTGAATTGCTTTGTTTCTGTAAGGACGTTTCAACTCTTTAGGAAGCATATTGTAATATTCAATGAACAATATAAAGTATTTTCCCGTTTAAATGTATTCCTAACCCTTCATGCTGAACTGCCAGATAAATTATTATAAAAAATAAAAATTTTCCTCTTCTTATATTATTTTACATTTCGAAACTATTTTAGATGTTTTCATTTTAACTTTCTCGACAGTAATTTACATTTTAGTTATTATTACAATATACATTCTTATTAGTAGCAAGGTTCTAGCATTAGCACAGTAAACTACGACGTCTATTATACCAAGAATGGGCTGCATGAGTGTGGATGTGTGATGGGTTGGAAGGTAGGCTACAAATTTGATTCTCTGGGTGTTTGTGAGTTAGGTGACAGGTCTTTCTGAGCTGACCACTTCATCAGAGTGCCGCATTGAGCCTTGCAGCCAAGAAAAGCTGATAAGCTATGTCCTAGTCTGGCAAAAAGCCGAGCGAACTTGGATTAAAAGGCTATCTTGTTTGAAAAAAAAAACGAGCGAAAAAGACCATAAACCAGCTTTCTCTGGGCTGGAAAACCTTTTTCCCTCTGATTGGAAGGTTTTATTAAATGGGAATAAGTGGCGATAGCTAGCTGCCGCTGATGAAGTCATTTTAATATGTTCAGTACAGTTTTCGTTTTTTAATGTAAGGGTTTTGTAACATATAACACATATAAGCCGCATGCTACGTTATTATTAATGATGACATTTTGAGCTGAAGAGCTTACTCCTTTAATTCGTGTCATTTTCCTTTCATCGATTCATCAATTCGAACTTTTTATACATAAGTAAATACGAGTATTAAGGAAAAGTGGAAATAATTACAGGACATCCTTGTCAACAATGTAGACACATTCATTTGTTTGCAAGCCTTCTGTTTTTTGGTTACTGTTGGTGTGTTGAACATTATTTGCAATGACAAAAAGGAAATAGTAGGCAGTTATATCCTTCAATTAATGTGGAAGTAGGACAAAGCAACAGCCAGAGTTCATGATGACTTTCGAACAAGGTTTCCTAAGGCACCATTACGAACTCGACAACATTTCCGGAAACTCAACAAAATTTGAAAGAACAGGGAGCGTTTCAGATGTTTTGAGATTTGGTCAACCGCTAATGTCCGAACTGAAGAAAATTCTCGATTAGTTACTCTGGCACTTGTAGCAAGTTCTCACAAGTCAAGTAGGAAGTCGTGTGCGCCTCTCAAATGAGCCTGAAGAGAATACTAAAAGACATAAAATTCAAACATTTCAGCTCAAAATTTCACGCATTATATAAAGATGTCTACGACAGAAAATATTTAGTTCTATAAGTTGTTTTTGGTACGCAATGAAATAGATCCTAATTTCTGTCGGTGAATTTTATAGATAGGCGTGGAAAGTTTTAAACTAAATGGATATGTGATTCGCCATAATTATGTTTATTGTTCGACACCAGCCCGCTTGAGGTGACAGAAAAAGATGTCAATGTTCCAGGTGTTATTATTTGAGGAGGAATTCTAGTATCGGATTAATAGGATTTTTTTTTTGTGAAGGTAAAGATATTTCTGTAACTTATTCAGGAATTGTGCGGAACTTTGCAGTGTCCGAGATAGAAAGCAGCCACATTCTGAACATAACTTGGCAACAAGATGGAGCACCACCCATTTTGGACTTAACGTTCTAAATTTTTTTTTAAGTGAGAATGGATTGTAAGCCGTGGGACTTTTAACTGGCCATCGCGTTCTTGTGGTTTGACGCCATAGGATATGGCGTTCTCCATGTGGCCCATAAATTTAGATGAACTGAAAATATCCATTCAAAATGCCTTTTATACCATGAATGAAAATAAACCTTAATTGCACCGCATTTGTGCATCAGTTGTAAGGCATTGCCTGAAATGTATTGAGCAAGGAGGTGGACAATTTGATCAAAATGAACGCGTTTTGCCTACAATTTCTCCTTTTAAATAACCACTCTGTAAATCTGCAACAATGAGTCAATGTAGCAGTCCTGGGATGACTAAAGAAGTGTGTGTACTCTTAACAGGACTCTGTATTACCGATTTTTATTTCTTGTTAGGTTATGACACCTAATTTAGTGTCTCTATATGGAGTGAACGACAGGGTCTTGTGCTATATGAGTAACAACGTCTACTCCTGCAGTCAATAACCAGGTGTTATTGGCCACATCCCTAGTCTTCCTCCAATTCTACTATTTGATTCAGGTCAGTAGCTTAGCCCAAATATTTTAATAGTTCTGGTGGTCTCAATGTGCAGCTAAGTAAACTAATACATGCCGCTAGTATAATTTCTGGTTACACAAGTATTGATTAAATGGTAATCAAATTTTTGTTTATTATATTTTGTATTTCTTCAAATAGAATTTCTAAAAATAATAGGTTAATGCTTGTTTTAACTTGTTTAAAGTAATATAGGTGACGACGTTTTAATTCTGTTTTTTAAGTTCTAATGTGTGTTTCATATCCATGGGCACTTTCCACCTGTGTTTTTGTGGCTGCTCAATAGTACTTTCACTTATTATTTTCTCGTATTGTTTATTGGGACTATTTTTGTTTATAATATATACTAAGATTTTTATCTTTGACCTCCTTGGTTTCTGATCCATAATCCATTGCGTTTCGGCCATGTCATAAAGGAAAACCCGAATGTACACCTTGGTTCCTGGAGAATAATTCTTAATTTTATCCTTAAATGCGGCTATTAAAAAAAATTTATTCTATGGAAAAATGGGTAAGCGAGGAATTTGGAATCGTATTTCTAGCTCAGCATGTAATATTCGTTTGACAAGGCGTTTACGTTTATTTTTGATTTTTTTTTCAACTTAGGATAAAATCATTTTATGGATTTTCTAAAACATACGACTTAAAAATCAAATCACTATTATTACGAGCATATCATTAAGAAAAGAACTGACAAATATCTCATGCACTTTGTGTTGTGCAGAACAGTGCTTGACTAAAAATACTGATTGCTTCAGTAATGAGTACAAAATCACGTGTAAGACATCAAATGCCTCTGCTGTACACCAGAAGGCTAGACTGGTTGAATAGGGAAATGAAGCAGGCCAGTCAACCTCCACTCCAATAAGTTGCTGGGTTTCATAAGATGGATTCAGTGAGACGGACAGAATATGCAAACACAGACTCACGTCAAACACTCTTGCTCTAAGCTAGACAGTGGCGGGTCTTCTTCTGATATCCACAGGGCGTTAAGCTCTCAACCGTTATATTGACCTAGTTACTATACTGTAAGGAATATGTGCAGTATTAAAGTGTCTGAAACGCTGAAGGAATGCCGATATAGATAAAGAGCAGAATCAAATTTACAATAGTATGTGAATATACGCAAAACAGTACTCAATAATACTTTTCCCACTTACAAAGTGAAACCCAAACAAATCCTATATATGTCTATCGGCTTGCAATACCTACTGTCTTGTGGATAAACATGCTTGTCCGGTGAAACAAAAGCATTTTAAGGAAGCTATTCGATGACGATGACCTTAAAGTTACTGTCCTTATTAGAGGAGTAGAGATATTTATTGCGTATAATGCTAGTCCCCAGCTATAAGCACCACAGAAGACACTGATTGCTATCCAGCCAAGGTGCGAATCTCATCTGACTTTCTGTCCATCTGTTTGTTATCCCTCTTCTATCCATCTCAGTAAACACCTAGGGCGATTTGCCACTCAACAACGAAGCGGTAAAATGAATTAAATGAGTGAAATAATGCGGAAAAGAGCCCGGGGTCCATAAAGGTTAACAGTTACCGACATTGATCATTCAAGATAAGGATAATCCATTAAAAAACCGTACATAGATAACTCACGCTAACCAAGATTCGTACTTGGGACCTCTTGAACCTGAGGCAGAGATTGTGCGTGCTTATTACATTGTGTATGTAAATGAACATTTCAGAATGACGCAATTATTTAATGGTACATTCTTCCTCAGGTCATTTGAAGCAGCGTCTTATTATTCTGGAGGCATCCCATTATATGATTAACCACATTACATTTTAAAAAAGTTTGTATAATCTGGATGTATTGTCACAATTGAATGTTTTGTTTGATTCAAATAGTGTATTTTAAGTAATTATATTGACCATGGTGGTGCGTGTGACGTCATGTCACGTGACCTCTCCTACCTATGATACATGTAAGAAGCTTCCTCTCGCTCTCTTATGAGCCAGCTTTGGTCAAAGACGGACCTAGGTCCGCTCTCTCTACAGGTATGTAGTGAACTGTTTCCTATTATTGAAATAAACCTTTCATGTCTAAATTGTAGTTTCAGTATTTTGTAATGTAATTGAACCTTTATGCAGAAAATCCCAACCTCTCCTGATTATGCCTACCTCCGAACTAGTAGCCCCTAAGGTGCGACCTGGCCTCGTGACAACCTAATACTTTACCATTCTGGCCAGGTTGTCACAATATTGGACTCTGAAGATATCCTATTCTATTTCATTAGGACTTCTATGAGCTGTATTAGTGCTTAATTATTCCAATTTCTATAATTCTTACTTCGACTGGAACTGGTCGACTAGAATCGAACCCATGCCACACTGGTGAGAGTAAAGCGGTCTAACCACTTGTTTATGACGTGGCCTTTTTCCTATATATCTGAAGTTGCTCATTGGAATGTAAAACATAAGAAGCAATGTAGTCTTTGGTGCAGTAATCTTTAGCCTATCTGATTTAACATCTGGATTAGTGTGGTTCTACTTTGCCTTGCGGTTTACACATGTTTTGATTGTTAACTGAAATGACTGCATTCTTCGCAGTTGAGTTACCAAATCATATGAAATTCATGAAGCATGTGTAAATCGTAAAGAAGATGGTAGACCTGATATCCAATAGCATCAAATCCAAATTCAGAAGGGAACCTTTTCTTCGATTTTAAATATTTTTGATAAGAAATTACTAATATTACAATAAAATAGATTGATATGATGATAAAGGATATTAAATCTAAAATTTCAATGATCGATTTACAATCCTTCGGACTGTAATCAATAACGACACCTTTCGTGTCTACATGTCAACACATTTCTTCCAAAACAAGACACATTACTTAGTGAAGTATGAAATCATTTGGGCAATGTGGTTCATACACGATCTAGTTTATGTTAGTTATAGAGCTGCCAATTCTTTAAATAAAATTGCTTAAAATGACATTGAACTAAGCAGATGTGGGCATTTTTGACCTGCGTGCCGTTAAAGCATTATATATAGTAGTAATATTGTGAAGACCGCTTCTACCGATCGGGAGGAACAGATCCCACCCTTCAGCACTGCACCCCCTTATGGCGCCCGCTGAGGGCAGATGGTCGGAGATGCAGCATTCGGGCGCTTGGCCTTCACTCGGAATTTACCTAGTGTTCCACGGTGTCTATTATGTGTGTAACATATTACCATTGAAAGCGCTGTCTAAAGATGGACATAAAGGTTCATTGAGAAATTGGCATTCCAATGCAGGCTAGGAAACTTCTTTATGACTACATACAGTTTCACTCAATTGGAGGCTACCATAAACAAGTCATAGAGAGCAAAAGGGATAAAGATATGTAATTGAAGTAATAAACAATATAAGTAGCTGCCAGAAAAGCTGCAAGTATATAACCATAACCTGAAATTAACTGTAATATAGTAATATATGCGGAAATAACATTAATCTACAACAAACATTCATATATAGGATTAATACAGTTTGCATGCAATATTTAGTATTTTTCAATATAGCTAGTATTCTTTATTAACACTGAGAAATGCACCCTGCTATAATTTATATTTTCTATAAAATGAATCAAAGAGCTTGGGATAGTATACCTGGCGACAACTAGTAAGCCAACAGTGTTAATTTAAACAAAATTATATTTATTTAATCCTACAGTTGTAATATTGAATATTATTTGTCCATGTTTTCTTCAAATTTATAAGAATGTAAGGAATTGTAAGGAATAATTACTTTCATTTTGTAGTATCATTAATGCATGCATTACGTTTTATTTAATAGGAAATATTTTTTTTTCAAAGCTAGAAATCAACAGTACGTCACGCCTGCGATAGTGAGGTACCTATAGTCTGCCCACCACAAAATGGCAAGGCTGAGGAATGTGTAAGTTCATCACATGCTTACCTCCCGGATATAATATTCATTATATATCATATTTATATTATACTATTCATTATATATTATTCATTATATTCAATATTCTAAATTCATCTAAGATTTGCTGTCAGAGTGCTGTCACATAACTCACCTACTCATAATACCTAACACTGCAGTTACTGAAATGTTCATTAGATCTGGCAGAATGGGTGATTCATATTCACTCTCATATACTCATTTCGTATGAAACAGATCCACTATCACAGCAAATAAACAGTACAAGCTCCTCTTCTCCTAATCCCCCGCTTGCCTTCTTGTGGTGGGCAGACAATACGTTAGCAAAGCTATTCCTCCCGACTGTGACACGCAGCTTAGCCATTGTTCATGTAGAGTTTAATCGAATAATGTTATAGTGCTATATTTAATTCAATGGATTTATATAAACATTAAAAATCTTAATCTTGTAATGACGTATTTAGAAGTTAATTTCCGGTGCATGGGGGGTCCAAAAGTCTACGCTGTATTGCCTACTTTTAATAATTAATCAGCGATGTGATTAGCCCGCCTCGGTAGCATGGTGGTAGCATATCTGCCTCAAGCTCAAGAGGTCCCGAGTTCGAATCTCCGTCAGGGTGAGTTACCTGGATAAGGCTTCTTTCCGGGGTTTTCCCTTATCGTGAAAGACGAATGTCGGGTAACTCTAAGCTCTATAAACCCCGGGCTCATTTGAGCATCATTTCACCCATTTCATTCATCGTCCTATATGACTTAACATTGGAGGACGTAAACTACAACAAAAAATAATAATAAAAAATAAAATAAAATAAAAACAAACATAAAAGAGAAAAGGATGTGATTTTATCATGTTAGTAAAAAATAAAAATAATTGAAATATATTGCATTCACATAACATTCCCCATTCAAGCTTCTACAAATTGTTCTTAGAAAAGTTCGTTTTTGTCTTGTTTCTTTGGATTAGGTCTGTTTCTACAAACCTATAGTTGCACATTTTTGGCCTTATACCTAGGATAAAGTGGTATAAGCAATAATTAATGATCATATTCAGGTAATTAAAAAGAAAACCACTGATTGATGCATTTGAGGTATTAATTCTCCTTGAATGAAAAAGGGAATAGGAACTTAGAAGTTAAAAATTACATATCTTTAAGTAAGAATCTGAGAATTCTAATCAGCAACATATGCATCATTTGCTCACTGTATTCAATAATGAATTCCATAACAGTACTGCTATGCTCTATTTTCTTTGAACGGACTGTACTTCTACCACCGTCCAATCTAGATCAAGTTAAGTTTCCTGAATAGGGCTTTTTATAGGGCTTTCCCTTATCTTAAGAAGACGAATGTCGGATGAATCTCAAGTTTATGTTCAAATGGTGAAGAAATTTAAATTACAATTCATTTGAGTTCCGGAACCCCTGGACCCCTTTAAATACGTCTCTGCTTTTCTGGTCACTAAGTGGAGTGTTATGTCAACAACAAAGGTATTTCTGACACCTACTTCTTGTGTTTAATTAGGGTGCCAAAGCCACAGCCGCTGCTTCCGAGCGCTCGAATCAACAATGAATTTTATTATTCATTGAAAGGAAGAGTGAACTTTCGCATGAAAATACTATATAAGAAAGGGCAGAGAAGGCTATTTGCTTGCTAAAACTCTAATGAAAAATATAAATGTCTTACCCTCATTTTCTTAAATGTTTATAAGTATCTATTTCCTTTCTTGTTGTTAATTTTTGGCCTAATGCGATATAATATTCCCACATTTTGTCTCTTTTATGCAATGTTTGAACATACTATAATTTTATTAATCTGAAAGTGAAGCGAGGTTCAGTACTATTTCTGTAATTCCTTTTATTTAAGCAATAATAATTTTATATTGGGAAACTGGAACCTATAGAACCCAAATTTATGATCACTGAAATATGTGTGTGGTGGATCTTGTTGAATCCATAATTTCAATGGGAAGAGGTGCAACCTGAAATGTGAGTTGACGCGCTTTTTCATTCTTGTTATACTTTATTTTTATATCGTCCTTGGCTGTTTTATCAACACTCGGCCATCAACAAGCAGAAGTGTGTATACATATGTATGTCAGAGACACATCCCGCATATAAGGAACTATATGGTGATAACTGTGGGTCATTTGTAGTTCTCAATGTGACACGTTCAGTCTGCAGCTATAGCAGCTTGTCTGTAGAGTGACAAAATGGACAGACTAGGTCAAGTGCCCTAAAGTAGTACCTACACTACACACTTCAACATCCGCTGCAAATTCCAAGAGCTGCTTTTGGGAGTAATGCCAGACCTGGAATTGTACATCAGAACGTGACAGATATCACTTGCCTAGGACGAGTAGCATTGCACAAGCTAATGCTTACCTGGGGCAACGATAAACGACGTGAAAAGTCGTCCTCAGTGAAGCGGGTCAAAACAGTTCTCCTCTCATTGACACAGTCTGCATCACATAACCTAATTTAAAAAAAATTAGAATTTGTCCAGAAATCCTTTAAATATCTTATATGTATTACCTTTATATCAGATTTGCGTGGGATAAAATACAGTATCTTTTGAAATTAAAACATGATGTAATTCATTCATTTGTACCTAATTTTTTAATCATTCTTCTACAAAGTATTTGTCGCTTTACTTCAAAGAATATCTAAAAAATATACTTGTCATAAATCGTACACCTCAACGAGAATCTACAGCCCGCCTCGGTAGCGTAGATCGTAGCGTGCCTCACGTTCAATAGGTCCCGAGTTCGAATCTCAGTCAGGGTAAGTTACCTGGAGTTCTCCTAGGAAATATACTATACAATACATTTATTATAATGAACTCGAGGTAGAAGTACCTCAGGACAATTTTGGTAATCGGTATCGAAAAGGAGAAGACAAGAGTACAGAGGAAAACACATTTGATAATACTCTGCAAGCGAAACAAATATTTGTGCCTTTTTCAAGAACCAGAAATACGAATAATTAGGGAAAATCTAATTGTAAGTGAAACCTACAGTGCAGAGCTCCCTTTAAGTTTAACATTTGAATTCCATGCTTATATTCCTTGATTAGCGAATTTTCTGTTTTCAGCTCAAATCGAAGTACGTCGATATTCCACCAATGATCGACCACCAAATAGATTGAAACTTCTTCATGTCTGTTAAGCCGCCACTGATTGAACCCTTCCGATATTCAACGTGCCGTGATCCTTTTCATTCACTACCGCAGAAAACTGGATGGGTTTTTAATCATCGTGGAGGAAAGTTCCCAAATGCTGCAGCATTTCTACTTTATCTAAATCTTGGGCGTGAAGAAGGAAACTGCAAAGGTTGATTTCGCTTGATTTGCACATTGGCCACATGGCTTTCATTCATGCAACGGGGACTGAAATGCTAGTCAAAGATTACTTTCCACAGAAACGTCGTGCAGACGTTTCATCTGCAGACCTTCAGTGAATAGATTTGGGGGCGTGAGACAATTCTGTTTGTGGAAATTTTTGATATATAATTCCTGTTTGTCTACTGTATATATTCCCGCAGTCAAGTATTTTGACTGTGGGCCAGGGAGCACTCACGTCAGTTATGCGAAAAACTGAAACTACTGACAGTGAAGTGAAATAATTTGGTTGAAAATGAAACAAAATTTATTTGAAACTGGCCGCAAATGATTGTGAATTAGATAAGTAATAGTTATGTTGTGTTACTATAGTATTTAGTTATTCTTAGTACTCACGTAAGTGTCAATAAAGGGGTCTAACCATTCTTTATCTCTCTCCTACTCTGTCTCACACACATACATAATAAAAAGCACACCCAAACACACACATAATCACAGGGTGTCATTTACAATGCCATAATGTCATTTACAAGATGCCTAACCGCAATTGTAAGAGCGGATGGTGTGTGAATGTCTTTGAACCAGTTCCAGAATTTTATTATGAAGATGTAACTCTAATTAACGTTGCAAACGACGGGCTATGTTTGGCAAGTTTCATTGTCACTTAAATCTACTGTAATATTCTTTAAATATATAATTAATGCAAGACAATACACCAGAATACCTTACGTTTTGTAGTCACATTTACTCTATATTCGTGAACTTTATGCCACATCTTATTTAAATAAGACACATTAGAAGTTTAAAAAATGCAAGGTTATCGATGTTTGGAGCATGACTGTTAGATTAATAAAAATATTTAGTCTTCATAATCAAGTTTCTTTTACAAGTTAAACAAATACAGAATTAATTGTAAAAGGTAAATTAATTTTTTCCGCCATTTCAAAAATGTCAAACATCAAAGATGAAAAGAACGTGTTTACCGCAATAGGAATCACGATAACTCTCCAAGTATCGTTTAACATTGTATTGAGATTTGAACTTCATATATTTTTGACAAATTAAGCGTTCAACTAGGTCGATTTCTTTCACACACAAGTATTTAAGCTTCCACGATTGGTGAAATAAATATCTGAACACCTCTGAATATCTCAACTTGGGTTTGCCTGTTCCAGAATACAAAAATGTTCGTTCTCACTAGGTTGCGGACATTGCTTTAACTTAAGTTTGCTTCTATTATATTGGTTCGCTGATTGCAGACGAAAGGAGAGGCCTTTGTAAACGGCCGGGAATGCTTGGGAAGGGGCAGATCAGCAGTTAAACCCTGTGCGCACGTAACTATTTTCCAGTCAAAAAGCAAAAACAGAAACTGTATTTAAATCCTAGTTATCGTTATCAGATGAACACCTTATATCATTTTTCTTGAATGACACAAGAGGCAGTCTTCTTCCCACAAGGAACTTCTATACGAATTTGAACTCGCCCGCCATACGTTTCATTATAGTAAAAGCTGTCTCTATAAAAATTTGACACTGTTGAACACACCGTTTAATAATCTTCGAATTCTGCAAACCAAATACGTACATCGAGAGTCGTAACTCTTTGAGTGTTAGTTGGGTAAAGATTGGTGTGAAACACTCTCTATGAAAAATAATCAGATAGATTTAGATTTAAAGAGTGGGCAGGCCAGAAAATTATAGATATAAAGGATTCGTTGAAATGAGAAGCAGCGATTTCCTTGGAATCCTAGCCACAAAACCACTTCTTCTCTAATTCTTCCTCTGTTAAAACTATAGGTTATTTATCCTTACCAGAACCCATTTTTAAATTTTCATAACAACCCATATATTATATATGTTAAGAATAGTAGCATCAAGGAATTTCTTCACAAATTACATTCTAACAACTTACTTGTACATGTGAATCTATTCGACAAACTTAATACAATAAATACTTGTTTTACTATAGTATATATGCAACTATAATCGTACATGGAGTACCAAGGCATTAGACTGAACTGGATAGGCTACTTCTCTCCGAGGGTGCATCAGCTAGACGATCTTTGATCACTGAATTTGATACTTGCTACGAGTCAATTGAATCATGCAAAATAATCTCAGCACTAACTGTACAGTGATCAAAAGTTGATTCATTGCGTTACAGTTTGGTGACATATAGCAAGAAAATGTATTGACAAAAAATAAAATTTTATTTCAACCTGGACGTGGAAGAATAAGAAGGGTGGAACTTGGCGTTCATGAAGTTTAATGTCGTTTGTCCTATTTCCAGTGTAGGTGGAAATAATCTTAATTAGCTTATAGTTAAAATATAGCGACTTTTTATCTAGTACTCTCTAGCATCGTAGCATTTTCACTCTTTGCTATAGTGACCACCAAATAATGCTATGAAAAATACAACTTGATTGATAATATTTAAATGTTAACCATTTATGTACAGAAAATATGACAAAACGTTTTCTTGAGAAAGTTTTATAAATAACAGTTAAATTCTCTATCTGCACAAAAAAAAATCAAATTCAGGCAACCCTTTTCAAATACCGAGAAACAGTTTTAATTTAACGTTCAAAGCTTTGCTGTTGAACTTATTCCACTCGTTTTTACATAAATGATATGCTATTTACATATTTCTCTTCATCAATAAATTGTTAATAAATAATGCATATTTTACATGTAACCGCTTGTAAGCTCCACATTTTAAGCTCCTGATTATAAAGTCTTGAACCCCTTCAACTAATTACCTTTATTATTGCAACCTGATTTTTTAAATTCACTTTCAAATATCTGAATCATCAGATGTCCAAAATGCAGGCATTGTTTTCTTTAACCAGATTATAGTAGGTAATATAGCAATTACTGTGTAATCTTTCGAGAAGATATTTGTCCTCAAGGTAAAACATAACCTATAAATGCACTTACTATCACTCGCTCCCTTGCTCCTACTGTCCACCCACCACAAGAAGGCAAGCTAGAGGAATATGTAACGTAATCACTTTTGCTGTACCCACGGCTCGCCTTCCCAGTATGACAGAGATGCTAGATTCGTTTAAAATACGCAAGTTTCGTCACATAACTCACCCATACATAATACCTATCACTACATTTACTGCAACAAACATAAGATCTGGCAGCATGGGTGACTCATATGCATTCTTACATACTCATTTCCTAGTAAACAGATCCACTAACAGAGCAGATAAATAGTTCAAACCCCTCTCCCCTTCATTCTCTCTTTGCCCAAGTCGCTTCCTATATGAGCACTAGGACTGCCATGATCTTACAAAAGTTCAATTTCGTTTATTTCCTTTTTTTTTCTTTTTTTTAAGTTTTTGCTATGGTTCCGCATATCTGTTGTAACTTGTTAGTCTTGTTTTCTAAATCCCTTTCTGAACCAAAGCTCATCACAACCCAAATAGTTAAAACTCGTGAGCTTTTCCAGATATTTATTTTCAATGCATATTGCTGAACTCACCAGATATTTTCCTCGATATGCCATTAATTTTGTTTTCTTTGTAGATATATTTAAATTATACTCCCTTCCCAATAAGTACATTTTATACTAAACATTGGAGCCTCTCTTCATTGTCTTGGATTATTGCAACATCATCGACATAGAGAATCAATGGATAGAGTCAACATGAAAAATTCAATGCCATGGCCGGGGTTTGAACCACGGATCTCCTGGTTTCCGACCAGTCGCTCTTAACCTTTGAGCTACCATGGCCAACGTGATGTCCTGCATGATGTCCTGATGTCCTCCAGTTGACTCGTATATTTCCGCGGTAGACCACTAGGGGTTCTCGCATCCGAGATACACCGCTTGTGGCGACTTACCATCGTAAGTACTTGAGTCCCAGGCTTCATCATTTAACTCTCCACACTAGCCGTATATAGACTAAGATATTTGATGGATAGGGTCAATATGAAAAATTCAATGCCATGGCATGGATTTGAACCACGGATCTCCTGGTTTCCGTCCACTCGCTCTTAAACTTTGAGCTACCATGGCCAACGTGACGTCCTGACATTAAATTCTGCAGTTGACTCGTATATTTCCCCGGTAGACCACTAGGGCCTCTCGCATCTGAGATACATCGCTTGTGGCGACCTACCATCGTAGGTACTTGAGTCCCAGGCTTCATCATTTAACTCTTATTATTTTAGTTAATTGATGGCAATTAATCATTTCTCCACACTAGCCGTATATAGGCTAAGATATTTGATGGATAGACTCAACATGAAAAATTCAATACCATGGCCGGGATTTGAACCACGGATCTCCTGATTTCCGTCCAGTCGCTCTTAACCTTTGAGCTACCATGGCCAACCTGCCGTCCTGACATTAAATTCTGCAGTTGACTCGTATATTTCTCCGGTAGACCACTAGGGGCTCTCGCATCCGAGAGGCACCGATTGTGGGACTCAAGTACTTACGATAGTAAGTTGCCACAAGCGGTGTAACTCGGATGCGAGAGCCCCTAGTGGTCTACCGGGGAAATATACGAGTCAATTGCAGAATTTAATGTCAGGACGTCACGTTGGCCATGGTAGCTCAAAGGTTAAGAGCGACTGGACGGAAACCAGGAGATCCGTGGTTCAAATCCCGGCCATGGCATTGAATTTTTCATGTTGAGTCAATCCATCAAATATCTTAGCCTATATACGGCTAGTGTGGAGAAATGATTAATTTCCATCACTTAACTAATATGATAGAGAATCAAGTTTTTATTTCTGTTCTGTTTTATTCCTTCTCTCAAATCCTTTTTCCAATTATTAATCAAGTGATCTACGTATATATTAAAAAGGTTGGAAAAATGCTGAAGCCCTGTCTTACTACTTGATTCATTTTTATTTCGGTTTTAAATATACCAATTTTTAAAATAATTTGCATATCTTTATATAAACTTTTAATTACTCCTGGCATATGAAGGGGATATGCTCTATCGTCCATTACATCCCATAATCTTTCTATAATCAGATAATCTAATGCTTTTTCGAAGTCTATACTGAGAATTTCTCTGTTTACTTCTGGTTTTCTTTCAAAAATTCTCTTTATAACAAAACATTATCACCAATAGATCATCCTATTCTAAAGCAAGATTGCTTCTCTTCTATAATTATTGTTTTCTAAATTATTGGTCTATTATTAGTTTTAAGCGGTTAACAATAATTTTAGCATATATTTAAAAAAATGTAATAGACTTGTACCTCCATAATTTTTAAGGTCAATGGTTTGCCCTTTTTTGAATATAGGTATTATTTCAGCTACATTCCGTGAATCAGGTATGTTATAACTTCTCCGACATGCATTTTATAAATTTAGGAGTCTTAGGTGGCATATTGAACCGGAGAATTTCAACAACTCAATATTTATTCCAGCTGAACCACTAGATTTCCTATTTTTCATGCTTGTCAAAGCTATTTGTAATTCATCCAGTGTATAGCAGCCTCGTCCATCGCATCCCAGGCGGCGTCAAAAGCTTTCCCTTCTAACCACGCCTCCTCGCATGTAAGCAATTATATGGGTCTTCCACCCTTAAACATATGGGTGGTCCTTCTTAATACGTTCACCAAGTTAAAGCGCTGTTGTAATATTTCTCTTGTGTCCTCAGAAATTAGCTTAGACTGTCCAAACGTGCTTCCTATGAGTGTTAATTAAACTTATATTTATAGAAGTTACATAGTGTTTTACTTAGTGTAGTTTTATAAATTTATTAGTGTTTAATAGTTATTGGCGTTTAGCACTTGGGTAATTTAATTAAGATGTGGAGACCGTGGGTATCGAACCTAACATGGTTATACTAACATGGATTTCCATTCATACTTGTAATATATATCTAACAGTATTTCTAAACTTTCTTGAGTTTTAAAGCGTTTATGACATATTTAATTATTATGCGGAATGTACGTGATTATTTAAATTGTGTTTAGCAGAAGAACCCCGCCCCCCCCAAATATATACTGTTTAACGTTATTCAAACTTGTAAAATTAGCAGACATCCTTGTAAAAAGCTTCGAAAATTTTAAAAGAATTAATAGTTTCAATACTAGTTTTTCTTTAATACATTAGTTCGTCTTTTTTTTTTTTTTTTTTTTTTTTTTTTTTTTACTTTTGAAGTATTTATTGCTTTGTTAAATCAACTGAAATTCACCACCTGTAGCTGCCATAGAATAAAGGAAAATGTTTCAGGATAAATCGGCTCACCATTGCAATAAACAAAGCTCTAACGTGCAATCTTTGCTTATAAATTATTATTAACTACCAGAATATCTAAAGTGCTTCTTTAATTCTCAAGTAAATATCCCTCGCAAATTGATGCACACTGATGCAATTTAACCCTTTTAAAATTGTAATGATGTTTTACTAAACTTTCCTTAGATATTATGCTAATAATACGCATTTAGTTCTTGTACGTAATATAAGTACTATTAGCATAACAACATAGGTAGCCTAAATATTAAAAGCAGAAGCATTATTAACAGTGAAGTATTCTTCATATTTAAGTTTGATTTATGAGTCACTATGTTTACACTCAAACTTCACTTACTTGTTGTTGTATAATTGAAACGTTTTCAAGATCATTCGATCTCATCGTCAGCTGTTTGGTGACTAAATGAACCTTCCTCTTCTTCCACTACTATGGAGCTCCGATCACTCTGCCATCTGGTGTTAGGGGCACTAAGTTTTAATACTTCATTTAATGCCGGGATTTCAAAATTTATAACTTTATCACGGTTTTTGTTTATGAATATTTTTTCCCAAATATCCAATTCTATGGGTGTGCTTAAAGATTTTAACAGTTTAATGTTGTGGCCAATGTTGTGGTTTTCTGTCCAAAAATGGTGTGAAACTGCAGATTTTTCTGTTTGTTTCAACTTAATGTTCCTCTGGTGTTCTTTTTGCCTGGTTAACAAGTTTCTCTTAGTTTTTCCTATGTAGCTTTTTGCACAGGTTTCACAATTAATCTGATAAATTCCTGATTTCAAATTGTTGAGGATTGTATTTTTCAGTGGTTTATTTAGCAGGTTCCTCAGACTGAATTTGTTTTGGGGTGCTAGTTTTAAGTTTAGTCTTTTGAAGATTCGTTCAAATTTTCTAAAAGCCCATGGATGGTAGGTGAATTTTCTATATTGCCAATTTGCGTTTTTAAGTGGTGTGAGAGTGGTATTTCCGTAGTAGTGGAAGAAGAGGAAGGCTCATTTAGTCACCAAACAGCTGAGGATGAGAACGAATGATCTTGAAAACGTTTCAATTATACAACAAGTAAGTGAAGTTTGAGTGTAAACATAGTGACTCATAAATCAAACTTAAATAGGTAGCATATCTCTTTTCAGTTATGCTATAAAGAGTTGTAACATTATGTATTAATTATGATTAATTAAATTAATCATTTAAATCATTAATCATTGCTTTATTTATTTATATTTTGCCTGTAAACGTTATTTTAAACAATGGCAACCCTGGGTATTCTCAGCTATAAGCACGTGCCTAACATTCTTAACCTCTGACCCCGGTTGGTGTTTCCTAAGATGTTTATGACGTTGTGGTTAGGGGGAAGAACAGCTTTTCCCTACAAAGAGAGCCGGTTGGGGATGGTTTAAACGCGGCCACTATAATTTAATCCACTGTTGTAATGTATCTTGGTAGTATATCTTCTTATGCATGTTTTTCACAATTAAGCAAGTGTTGATAATGCTGTGTCTATGTTTCCTCGGTTATTATGTTTATTCTTGCTGTATCTTTTTCTGACTGATAAAGGTGACGCTCATAATGTAGGCGAAACTTTGATATCCATGTAAATCATGTTCTATACATATTAGATATAAATTGCTCCTAGGAGTTTTGATGAGCTTCCCGTATTAACTCCCTGGTTCAGTTCCGTTTTTCTTTATAAATTATCTGGTTTTCTTCCGTATTATTCTGTAAAACTTTAATGCATACCAACTTATTTTCTTTTGTTGCTGTTTTCTATCTTCTCATTCCAGATTCTTAATTCTCTGCGTTTTCTTTGCTTTGTTTTTCTCCCGATTGCTTCAAAGCCTCTTTTTTAATACAGTCTTTCAGGGTTCTCAATCCCTTTTCTATACTCTCTTTTGTTGTTGTTTTCAGTAAGTATTCTTGTAGTCTGATTTGATTAAGTATCTTAACACTCTTCTGTTGAAGTAAATAAACTTTAAACACCTCTTCCGTTATTTCTACTCTCCTTTTTCTTTCCTTTCCACCTAGTCAATAATGGGAGAGTTCCCGCAACTAGAGAGTGATCCGATTAAATATTAACTACTTCTTTTGTATACAATGACATCCTGTGCGTGATTCTTTATTTTATCATTTACTATAATATAACCTTACAAAGATTTAATTCCTCTTGCACTCCATGTTTAGTTTTGAATATCCTTTCTTCTAACTAAACATTAATGATTTTTAATTGATTATATGCTGCAAATTGTCTTAATTCTTGCTTCTTTCTATTGATACGATGGTCTCAGAATTATCTACTAGTCTTTGTATTGGTTGATTGC
Source organism: Mantis religiosa (assembly GCA_030765055.1). Taxonomy (NCBI): domain Eukaryota; kingdom Metazoa; phylum Arthropoda; class Insecta; order Mantodea; family Mantidae; genus Mantis; species Mantis religiosa. The sequence goes on along the minus strand of CM060947.1, from coordinate 174,670,530 downwards.
CGACTCTTGCATTTAAATCCCCAATAATAATAACATTGTCTGTTATAATTACCTTTGTTACTTCTTTTAGTGTTTTGTAATCAAATGTTTTATCTTTGTTTCTACCCCCTTTTGAGCATACACTGCTATAACTGCCAGTGCCCTCTTACAATTTTAAATTTGCATGTTATTATTCTTTTGTTGACGTAGGTGTAGCCAATTATCTTTTTTTTCCTCTTATTGTTTGCTAAATTCGCCACTAGAGGAGTCAATTTTTTCATGAGGTGCAGTACTATATATAATAGCGAAGTCTGTCAAATATTTTGTGCCTTTCAGTTTCTTCTTAGTTTGATTATTACTGCAATATCCATGTGTTCCTTTTTCAACAGTTAATTTAGTTCTTCTTTGTTTGCAAGTCTTCTTACGTTCCACGTAGCAATCCTCTTCCTTTCCGTAATACCAAGTTATCTATCCTTGATTCACCTAGTTCGTCGATCTGTAATCCGACCGGCTGCTTTCCTTTGTGAAGGTCCAGAAACTCTTTACCAATTTCTTAAGGCAGCCAATAGATCCTTTACACTGCATATTACATCAACTAAGAGATTTCACTTAAGATCATGCCTAGGTGAGTGTTAACCAAGAAACTAATCAACTGGAGCACTTACTACATCAGAAAAATCGCGTTGGAATATTAACTAATTTTTTAATGAATGAATGAGTGATTTTTAATCTTTAAACTTTATATCAAACTTATACAATTTATTACTGCCTAGGAGTTTCTCCTTTTTTGACGTTCTTTATTTATATTCTCAAATGTTGGATTTACTTATATATGCCTCTTCCACTTATATTTAACATTTTCATTTTTACACTTTGTGCTGTATATAATGGGAAAGTTTATCTTTCCTTAATTTTTGTTTTTACACATGTTTATCCTTTTTCTGCGTCTTCATAACTTTTCTTCACGCTTCTTTAAATATTTTAAACTTATTCTTGCAAAATATTTTCCTGTTTTCTCTACATAATCCTTTGATCTTGTTACAAGTGTCTTCCTTACTTCTACTTCTATTGCAATATATTTCAATTTTTCAAGCATTAAGTTCTGTTTACATTCTAGAATAAGTCAATTATACCACCGTTTATTACATTTTGTGCATATATCCCATCTTTACTCACCCTTAAGCCTCTTAAATTCATTACACCTGTCCATTCGCATACCCCATTCTAGCTGCTTTTTTACACAACTTTATATATTTTCTCCCCTCCAGTAACGAGATGATACTAAAATAACATTTTCATGCTCTTGTATTTTGGATACGTAATTTGCTTATATCTTGGAGCAAGAATGTATATAATGTTATGTCAAATGTGTCTATTGCGTGTTTAAAGTTTAGCGTAATTATAGTTTACCAATAAGAATATTTTAGTAATTACAACGTTCTTAAACGCAAATAAAGTGAATAATAACTATAAATTAAAATGAGGAAAATTTTAATCATAATGTTCAATTAATTCAAGACTACTTATGAGTATCAAACACAGCAATCAAATTTGTGTTCGCATGTGATATATTACACACAAATTATTATTTAAGAACCATGAGTGCCATGCATAATTTGTGTTACATGGCTATGTTCAGCAACTCCTTCCTATGCCCTAGAGAGGGTTTAACCATAGTTACATAAACTGCAGAATCTAAGGTAAGCAGTAGACATTGCTTTCATTACTTAGAGCTGTTCACCAATGGTAATGCATAAACTGTTATGTCATCCATTTTTTTTTTAATTTACGTCCTCCAACCGTAAGTCATATCGGACGATGAATGAAATTGGTTAAATGATGCTCATATGAATCCGGGATGCATGGAGCTTAGAGCTACCCGACATTCGTCTTTAAGGATAAGGGAAACCCCGGAAAAACCTTATCCAGATAACTCGCCCTGACCGAGATTCGAACTCGGGACGTGGAGCAGTCACGCTGCCATCAACGCTACCGAGACGGGCATTATGTGATCCAGAGCAATTGCTCCCATGTTTAGATCCAGCAGCAGTATTAACAGTATAATTCATTCTTTGCAATATTAATTTGAGTCTCTATCTCAAGTCGAATCCCTCTCATTTAAGGAGGACCCCGAAGGAATGTTGATACATTTCATAGTTCCTGACCACTACAGGCAGTGTGCATTGGAAGGTTCCAGAATATAAGTTCACGCCAGAAAGAATCTCGTATGTATCCTAGCAATAAGATGCAGGCAGATAAAAGCTGAAAACTGTGTAGCTCTATTATTGAGTCTAATTACATCATTTATTTACATATTGAGTAAGTTCAAAGAGCTTAAATAAGATGCCGAACCAGCCCTATTATAGGCCAATATTGATTATACATTTTAATGTTCATATTAACCTATGATTTATAGTGAAGAAATATGAGTAATATAAGGTTAAACTACAAATAAAATGCAGAGTGTATGTACTAAAATGTAATATATGTGAAGTAACTTCTTTGAAAAACTGCGAACTTGTCATTTCTGTACAGCAAAAGTTTCCTGAAGTTTTATGCAGCGAATATGAAATATAGCCAGCATATTGAGCTACGTTTTAAGCAATGAGTGTTCAGCTCCCTCTGTACTTACACCAATATTAATGCTATTTAAGTATTTTGCAATTGTATTTTATCTAGACATATTTAGCCCGCCTCGGTAGCGTAGATGGTAGCATTTCTGCCTCACGTTCATGAGGTCCCTAGTTCGAATCTCGATCAGGGTGAGTTATCTGGATAAGGTTTTTCCGGGTTTTTCCCTTATCCTTCAAAAAACAAAAATTGCATAAGTTATAATAGGGGAGATGCGCCCAGTACGGCACGGTGTCAATATCCCGTAGTTGCCGATATATAGTAGAAGCTCATGGTGTGCATTTAGACAAACAACTACCTTTGTTACCAACGGAAAGTTCTACCTCCTCTTTGACCGTTGAATCAGAAGTTATTGTTCGGAGAAGTCGTGTAGTTAACTGGAGCTGTGCTGTTAATATCTTGCTGACATTGCTGCTGCCTTGTCCGGTGAAGAACTAGTTAAGCATTTGTACTCATATTATTTGGTATTAAGTAGACTACACAAATACAAAATACAGTGTCGGTTTAAAAGAATTGACTTGTGCTATGAGGTTATATATACGTACGTCTGAGTTGCTCAGTAACGTACGATAGCAATTTTCCCACTACCATACGCCAACGTATTATTTTTATACTCTGAACTTGCACTGACATTAGATTAATTTTCGTTTATAGGTATTCCTGTCAACATGGAGGCCAAAAAGAAAGGAAAATGTTTAGAAGAAAATATGAAACAAACAATAAAGAATGTGATAGAAAGATCAATGAGATTGGGAGTAGCATTACCCATATATTGCTGAAATATTAACATCGACTCTGTATAAGGTGATGTTGCAGGAAAATGCAAAGAAAGAAACAACAACAACAGAACAACAAACCAATAGCAAAGGGACGCAAGACTAACATTAATAAAACTATAAATAGAGAACCTAGCTCTAATTCTGTGCCAACAGAAACCGGAAATAATGAGGAGCCTTAGAAGACTAAAGGAAAATTAAATTTTGGAACCAAAACCAGTGTCTATTAAAGTGTTCTAACAGAGTGTATCATTTGCTTAGAAATCACAGACGAGGCTTGGGTTCAGAGTAATTAGTTTATCGTGCAAGGGTTGGACACATATTAAATGTACAGGACAAGAGAACATTGATTTTTATAAATGTGTTTTATCACTGTCTTAAAAAAATTTTTCATTAGTTCTAAGACATTTTTATTTTGTTCTGATAATCTCTAGAGAACGTTTTAAATATATATTATTATGTTACCGTGTTCTGTTTTTGTCTCTAAAATATAATAATTATGATAAGAATAATTATCTTGTGATTTATTATGCACGTCCTCTTCCTTTATTTAAAAATATGTATTTATTTACGTCTGTCCGGTACCGGAAAAACACTTTTTGAGATTTACAGTTATCATTAATACTTATTTTAGTTATTAAAAGTCAACGTGACTCGCGTTCATTAATGTTCATTACTAATGCTGTTTCTGTATCTTATTAGCTTCATGATAATAGTAACATGCTACTTGTTCTCTATTGCATTTTCTTTAAATTTTGAAAAAAGCGTAGGTGTGTGGTACTGGGCACATATCCCCTACAGATTTATAATAAAATGGTAAACACATACAAGTGTGCCAGATGTGCAAATCGGAATAATACCCGTACGAATGGGCAGCAATATCATTCTTGACAAAAGCTGTGAAGGATTCCGTAAGAGATTGCAAACGACATATGCTCTAAAGAAAGAAAGCTGGCATGGTTATTAAGTGTCATTGACTATCTTCATTGCAGCTTCGAGAATAAAGAGACGCTGGAGTACATGTCTCATTATTTTAAGCACTCTCGAGAAACTTGGCTTATCTTGCTGCAGAAGCAGATGTTGTAGATTATTTCACACTTGGCTAACTCCTCTGTTTGCAACGTTTTCTATTTGCTCACAGAACACAAAGTAATGTGAAGTTAATTCTGCAAGAAGAAAATTGGAATCCGTTCGCTCCTTTCCAACACTGAAGCTAATTGCATTCAGAAGCAAACGGCTAAGATCACATTTTTCTGACGAGCCAGGTCTAGTTCTGTACTTTCCAAGCCAGTACACTTTCAACTTTGATGGAGCTCAGGTACATTGGTAGAAGACTAAAACGAAAGATAAAAATAATATAATTCTTAATTTTCTTTTCAGAAGAAGCGTTATTTCTTAAAATAAAATTTCTTATATTTCCTCTCAACATTTCATACAAAGTGATGTTTGTTTTAAGAATAAATGCAGAAATAAAACTGGGTTTTATTCACTCCGCCAAACAGGGAGTTTCGGAACTAAGTATAACATTTTAATTAGATGGTCCACAAGCTCTGGATCCTTTGCTTAAGTTGATTGTAATATATTTTGTAACAAATGAATGCAAAATAAATTTTTTTGGCAATTCATTTTATTATTCGACAGAGAATTATTTGCTTTACAAAATAGCGTGTTACGCTTTTATATTTATATAATGTTTTTTTTTTTCGCAGGAACCAGAGACATGTGACAATCGGACTGGCAATACATGGTTTTCACCATAAAATATGCAGGAGAAAGAAGTATCACGAACCGGACGAATACTGTGAGTGTACAAAGCTGAAGAAATGCCACATTATCGAATGTGACAAAAGAACAAAATCAAAAACTGAAAACAGCAAAGACTAATGTAATATTGTATTTTATATAATGATCACATTGAGCGCACCTTTCTTCTCCTCCTTCTCCTCCTCCTTCTTCTTGTCGTTTTTCTTCTCATTCTTCTCCTTCTCCTTCTCCTCCTCCTCCTCCTCCTTCTCCTCCTTCTCCTCCACCTTATAATTATTATTATTATTATTATTATTATTATTATTATTATTATTATTATTATTATTATTATTATTATTATTATTATTATTATTATTATTATTATTATTATTATTATTATTATTATTATTATTATTATTATTATTATTATTATTATTATTATTATTATTATTATTATTATTATTATTATTATTATTATTATTATTATTATTATTATTATTATTATTATTATTATTATTATTATTATTATTATTATTATTATTATTATTATTATTATTATTATTATTATTATTATTATTATTATTATTATTATTATTATTATTATTATTATTATTATTATTATTATTATTATTATTATTATTATTATTATTATTATTATTATTATTATTATTATTATTATTATTATTATTATTATTATTATTATTATTATTATTATTATTATTATTATTATTATTATTATTATTATTATTATTATTATTATTATTATTATTATTATTATTATTATTATTATTATTATTATTATTATTATTATTATTATTATTATTATTATTATTATTATTATTATTATTATTATTATTATTATTATTATTATTATTATTATTATTATTATTATTATTATTATTATTATTATTATTATTATTATTATTATTATTATTATTATTATTATTATTATTATTATTATTATTATTATTATTATTATTATTATTATTATTATTATTATTATTATTATTATTATTATTATTATTATTATTATTATTATTATTATTATTATTATTATTATTATTATTATTATTATTATTATTATTATTATTATTATTATTATTATTATTATTATTATTATTATTATTATTATTATTATTATTATTATTATTATTATTATTATTATTATTATTATTATTATTATTATTATTATTATATAATTTATTTTTTCAGGCCAGTAAAATGTAGTGTCACCCTCTGCCCTTTTGCCTTTAATTGAGTTGCCAATTTCACAGAAGTTCATTTTGTTTTGCACGCAAACTTAAAAATGCCGCCAAAGCCTAAAGTTCAACACATCATTTGATTATTATTAGGCCACGCCGTGGCTCAGTGGTTAGACAACTTTGCTCTCACCAAGGCGGCCCGGGTTCGATCCCAGGCGACCGCAAAGTGAGATTTGTGGTGGACAACACGCCGTTGGGGCGGGTTTTCTCCGGGACCTCCGGTTTCCCCGGCCATCTCATTCCACCGGTGCTCCATCTTCATCTCATGCATCATCAGTGTCACCACCTGCGGTGCCGTATGTAGTAAAAGCGGGCGTTAAACACTGCACATTTCATTTTCATGACTATTATTACGTAAAAGTGGTCGTTAAACACTAGACACACACACACACACACACACACACACACACACACACACACACACACACACACACACACACACACATCTTATATATACATATACCTGAGATAGCTTATGTAAATAGCTATAGCTTATGTTAGTGGGTACTAAAATCTTTGTTTCCTATAGAGAGATTTTAAAACACCAGAAGATTGGTTTGTAGAAATGTTTAAACAGCGGAAAGCTTCACCTTATTGGATAGATTGTATGTCCTCTGAGGCAGCCTTCTACAGAGTGCAAAATGGAGAAGTTTTTGGAGCGTATACTTACAAGTGGATCTTAAGTTTCTTCAACAGCCTTCTGTAATGTGCTAATAAAAGTGAAGCATTTTCTGCCTACACGCAAAAATTCCTAAAAATCCTTGTCTACTAAAATCACAAGGGCTATACTTGGTGTTAACAAGCAATAGAGCTACCGGGAATATTACAAGGAGGAACCTTAAGCTTAACAATTGAAAGAGAATAGTTGTACACAAGGCATTTCAGGTTTATTTCACACGTTAGTTAGGTACTTATCTCCAAAGTGTTTTCCGAAGTACTGGCAAAAAGTATTTCGTGACGTGTAAAAGGAATTTCAGCAGACAAGACAAAAAGCACAAACAGATAAAACAGAAATAGCCTTACTATGCCTACTAATGTTTTGCACTTAGATGACTTCCCTACTCTTGTTCAAACGCTTACTCCTTACAAATTGGGGAGAGTGAGGCAGTGACCAGGAGGTGGCCAATGTCGAACATCTGTTTCCAAAACGTTCCGTTAGAGTCCCAGGATTATAAAATGGTGCTGCCTTTATGAAATGTTCCCGATTTTGTTATAATGGTGCTTGCACAAAACAACTGAAAGTACGTCTTACTTACATTAGCCCTTTTTTCTAGTTTCTAGGTTATGTATTGCTGAAAGTGATCATTTTGCATTATGTGTGTACACATAGATTACTTTTGTTCGCGTATTTTTACGGTTGTTTATCACAATGTTTCTATGATGAAATCATAGGCAAATGACGAGCAGTGTTCGTGATTGCCCTCCCAGTGTTACCTACTCTCTTTTTTTTCCCTTTTTTGCAGTTTACGTCCTCCAACGATAAGTGAAAAGAACCCTGGGTCAATAGAGTTTAGAGTTACCCGACATTCGTCTTTCAGGATAAGGAAAAACCCCGGAAAAACCATATCCAGGCAACTCACCCTGACCGAGTTTCGAACTCCGGACCTCTTGAACGTGAGACAGACACGCTACCACCAAGGTACCCAGGCGGGTACTATTGCCTTCTCCCTTAATAAATGGCTACATGCTAACCTATAAATGGTTATTCCTATCAAAGAAAGCCTTAAAAGAAAAGAAGCGAATTAGAAGAAGAAATAAACAAGGAAATCAAGTTACTGGAGAGAACCTTCAAAAAGACCAAGAAGACAGCTTGGGTTTTCAAGCAAACAGCAAACTTGATATCAATTTTTCTGAAGTGAAAAGAGAGGTGGAAATACTATATCATGACACGGATGATGATTGCAACGAACTTGATATGAGAAATAATATTAAAAGTAACACTGACGTTATCTCTGTGTGTAGAAATTCTGAAAAAAATTGCGAGCTCTTGTACAAGTGCCCTAACTTTTCAAACTGGACTCCTGCAGCTTGCATGGTTGGGAAACAATAATATCTGCTTAGGATTGTGATATTTTTATCTAAGAAAAAATTCCACATATCAAATTTTGTAGCTATTTGTTTATATCATTTACTATCTTCCACAGTGATGTGACTGTAATCATGTTTCTGACCTGAAAAATATATATGTAGGTGATTTTATAAATAATAAGTCTCTGAATCATTAATTTCTTATCTGCATTTTAGTATTTTAAAAGTTTGTTTAATTATGTTTCTATCAAAAATAAATTAGCAAATGGTTCCGAGGGTAGGCAATGGCAAACATTGCTTACTGTCCAAAATAATTCTTCTTTAAGCGTTTTGAGGCGACAGAAAAACAAAAAGTAAAATTACAGATTGGAAGAAAAATAGTCTACATTTTACACACATTAGATTTTATGTTAGATTTATTATATTCACAGACCAGAGAGATAAAGTTTAAGCGTTCGGCATTACCTCACTCTCCTCTAGGTATTCCTTTATTTACTTCAGATTAATCGTGATAAATATTTAGTTAAATTAGTTTTGCAAACTTCCTTGATTCTGAAGCGGAAGTATGGGAATTTTGTAGGCTTTAAGTGACAGTCAAATCCTTTAAGTGCTGGTCGCTATGTGGTTGTTTGGAAATCCCATTCTCTTTACATCTCCAGAAAGTAAAAATATATGTCAGCACTTACAAGTCTTTCTCTAGTTACTTTTGTGTAAACTTTTCTTGAAAATGATGTTCTCGTTAATCAAAATAGATCTTTACAGAATTGTTTCACACATCTCCTTGGAGATTCAAGGGAACTGACGGAACACGTTAGCGTTTAAGCTATAATAAGAACTTTAAATAACTGAACACAATTTGATCTATTTGATATTTAGCTCTCTTTGCATGATCCGGAGTATAAATAGGAGATACGAGATTAAAATTCAATCCACTAACAAAGTAAATCTCGGGCTGTCTTGCTTGCGGGATATTCTTAAAATATTTCGAATTGTATCCGCGAGTGATTTTGAATTAAAATCCAAGCTTGGTATTTTATAGGCTTTTCGTGTCTTAGTTATGTTATTCACAAACACGCACACTCACGCGAACGCACACGCGCACGTGCACACGCACGCACATAAACTTATGCTTTACACAAATAGGAGGCTGATTTTCGTTCTTTTGGATTTGGTCATGCAAAGAGAACAGGTTTCAAAGCCCTCACATATGACGACCATCTTCTTAAGGATTTGACTTTCGCCTAAAGCTCAATGTATCTTCATATTCCCTTTGAAATTTGCGTGAAAATAGAATTATCTCCGGAAAAATCTTCTTTTAGGAATAATTTTTTGAAGAATAGGCAGAGGAAGTCGCATAAAAAGTCATAGATAAAGATCCGCGAGTGTGTGTGTGTGTGTGTGTGTGTGTGTGTGTGTGTGTGTGTGTGTGTGTGTGTGTGTGTGTGAGTGTGTGAGTGTGTGTGTGTGTGTGTGTGTGTGTGTGTGTGTGTGTGTGTGTGTGTGTGTGTTTGTTGGTCTGGAAACGCATAACTCAAAACCGAAGTGTAGATTAAACACTAAATTTCGTATTTTCTAAGCTCTGCATCTTCCCTGTATAGGCCACGGAGATATTAAATGCACTCACCCTCAGATTTCCCTCTACATAGAAAATTTTTCGAATGCTTTTCAGTTTTTTTTTTTTTTTTGTTTGTTTAATTTATTGATGAAGACTTCTCTTCACATAGCTTGTACAGTATAGTTTTGTCAAATTATCTATGACATATTCAATAACATGAAACATATATATGGGGTGCTGCCCACCGGCAACCACAATAGTCTTTGAAGTTATGATATTAAATCTAAGTGTCGTTTTCTTTTCAAACTTCTGTTGTCTAGTATTCTGTATCAATGAGTTGTGTAGTTTTAATAGCTCTCTCGGAATATATAAGGAATATCTAGATCACTAGAGAGTGTTGTTACGAATGTACGACGGTGCATCAGTTATGATTGACATCTGTTATGATTGTTATCTGTTTTGTAGGATTTTAATTCCTTTGAAGCGGATCCCAATTCTGCTGAAGCGTACTGTCATAAAGTTTGAATGAGAGAAGTGTGTACCAGCAACTTGTACTGCAGAGCCAGAAATGACTTTCTTGCGATGGTTGACTTCAGAAAGCGAATACGATGTCTTATTTTCTGTAGTAAATTAGTGATGTGGTCGTTCCAAGTTTATCACTGTTTGGGATGCAACAATATTGCAATGATGCATCGTTTAATATAACAGGATGGTCAGTTACGTTTCTTTTGTACGTGAATTTGATTTATCTAGATTTTGAAGGACTCATAACAACTCTCCATCGTTTGCACCAGACTTCTATGTCTTCACAGAAAGCATTAAGTTTTCTGGCTGCTGATTCATAGGTGCCTTTGCTCAGGATTGCAATATCGAACACTTCCCTGATGCACCCTGGATTTGATTAGGTTATGAATGTGCATATACAGATTTCACAGAATAGGTGTGAATACAGAGGTAGGATTTAACAATTTTGTAGCAAGTGTCTGAAGCGTTATTCTTAATTTTATATAATAGACCATCAAGCCAAACTTTATCAAAAGCCTTCTCTGTGTCCAAAGAGAGGCCTAAACAGACGGATTGTTCTTCATAGTTGTCAAGTATAGCATCTGTTTTTCGAAATAGTTGTTCTGAGCAAGAGTGATGTGACATGAATCCAAACTGGAAGGAAGGTGTAATACCTTTAACATCCTTTAATAGGTGAGGCAGAAGCAGACGTTCAAAATTTTGGAGAAGATAGAAAGAAGGTTTATTGGCCTATAACTTGTTGGATTCTTTTTGTCTTTGCCTTGGACATCACTAGCATAATGGCATGCTTCTATTTTTGAGGGAAGGGTTAAACGAAGAATCGTATGGAAAATAAGTCAACTGAAATAGTGTACTCTTTGGAAAATGTCCTAGTAAAGGTTGCACAATAAGTCATAGGCAGGAAATTTCTTGTTAGGAGACCTTTTTATTGCGTTTCATACCTGCGCAGGTATGAAGAAGTCTGAAAGGTGACATTTGCAGAGGCTAAGAGATACTAGCTTCTACTTTGCTGTAAAACTCCTAATCTAAGCTAGAGTTGGATTGAAATTGTTGACTGGGCGGTTCTGAGAAACGCTGAGCCTTTTCTTCAAGAGAGGAATACCATTTATTGTTAAATTTCGGTGGTGGTATTAGTGAATAATCGAATTCTTTTTTTCTTAAAAGATGTCTCCAACACTATTTGTTAACAAAAATGTGTAGTGTTTAACGCCCGTTTTTACTACATACGGCATCACAGGCGATGACACTGATGATACATGAGATGAAGATGGAGCACCGGTAGAATGAGATGGCGGGGGAAACCGGAGATCCCGGAGAAAACCCGCCCCAGCGCCGTGTTGTCCACCACAAATCTCACTTTGCGGTCCCCTGAGATCGAAGCCTTGGTGAGCTTTTGTTAACATGCCATACCTTAGAGACACTTTCATCACAAATTAAACGAATATACATTTCTATGTCAATTTCCTCCAAAGTAGTCTTTATTCTCAATGACCTACGCTTAATTGGTAAACCACGTGTAATAGAATCTCTTTACACCACAAATGTATATATTGTTAAATCATAGTTTATATCGCTTTTTTCAGTAACTAATTTCGGATAGTCCTTGTTTTATGGCTGAATAATAAAAATTTTTACTTTTCTCAAATGGGAAGCCATTCGTTTTGTCTACGGTCTGCACATGCCAAGAGAATGGTAAGTGACAGCTATCACATAGTGATTGGTACTTAAAATGTGGCCTACACTTGTCTTCTATATTCTCCAACACCCATTGTAACTATACCGAAATCCACAATTAATATACTTCCGCAACTGAGCATCTCGGTTAACATACGTGATTGTTTACCATTTAAATAACGTTTGTTACAAGAATGAGTAGAGGATTGGATATTTAACAGCTTTATTATCTCACTACACTGATGCATCTCTCCTCTATCTCTGTCACTGGCATCGTTTACAAAGACTAATAATAATACCTGAACTTTTTAGTTCATGCCAACAAAACTTCACATTGAATTTTGCCTTTGGATATTCATAAATTTCTGCACTTTGGCTATTAAATTAGTATCGTGGAAACCGATATCCATTAAGACAGCTCGGATTTTGCTGGCTTTACTCGTCGGTTATGATTGAAATGTTGAACTGCTGCTAGCAGAGCTCTATTGGAAAATCCCAGGAGCGCAAAAGATGTCAAGAAGCATCAAACATTGTGGTGTACGTCATTATTCCGCATTAAATGCCCATCACATCCCGTCAGTCAATTGTGACTAAATATCTGACGGTTTCGCAGCTTCATCCGGTTTGGTACGCCTATTAGCTCTGACAAACGCTATGCTTCTGCCAAAGCCCAACTTCGTTCTTAAATCCTCTGACAGCCTCCTCCGAAAAGGAATCATGATGGAGTTCTTAACATAGAATATAAAAAGCACATATCGTTACTCGTAGTTATCTTTTGACAATGACTGGAAAAGCAAATAAACACTTCTCAATTTAATAAGATCTAAATCTTTCCTGGCGATGAACATCAGGATTAGTATTAGTTTATTTATCAGAATAATAAATAGCTCTGCAGTAACATCTGAGACTCCATTCAGAAGGTCTTAATTTTTCCTGGCAGCTACTTACACTAACCAGGCGGTTTTCCTTAGTTTCCTAAGTTGTAAAGGTGAATGTTAGGTCAATATCTTATCACAGGCCTCTTCTCTCTTCTATTTCCTTTCTTTCATGTTACAAGTCGACTCCGGTTCTATTGCTGTCATTCAAAATGGTGGCCGAAATTGGTGAGAAATGCCTATAAACAACTCTTGTCCACCAAATACGATTTTGACGTAGTAAAACACAAATGAGCTGTAATTATTCATTTGTGCAAAAGAGCTGTATCCTACATAACACTGCCTTATGTTAAAAATATGGTTCAATATTAAACTGTAACTGTATAACCTTAGAGGTTCTTGTAGTCCACAATTTGGCATACTATAATTTAAGGGCACTTCTAACTACAAATTTTAATTCCAGAGATAACAGAAATAACGGAAATATGCATACCATTATGCGATGCAGAACTACGGAAATTGGGTTCAATCAAAATTATTGATCACTGTTTACAATTTTTATCATTTAATAACATGATATACCTAAAAAAGTACAATAAATGTCTGGCACTCGAATGCTGCAATTTAAAGTGATTGGCTACTGAATTTAGCAGTTCTGGGGTGGAATTTATTTTCTCTTTGACTGAACGCTTTTCATTTCTCTGCAGTAATACCTTACTTAGCACCTTACAAAACGTATTCACTTGTTTTTGCAGAGGGAATACGTAGTGACAGATGAAATATGAAAAATAAGAGTAATAACTATAAACCAGCAGTATAACTCAAATATATAGTAGTAATAATTTATTTCCTTTTACATCAACAAATAGAAATACAAAATCAAGATTACAATTATAAAATTCATATTGAAATATGCCATATATTCCTAAATCCTGAAAATCCCATCATGTCATCATGTTGCCCACCATTGAATAGTAATTCAGTCCCCATACACCTAACCCTAGGTTTTTGTGTATTGGAGGCCCTCTGCTCCTTTTTACACTTTTTGCCATTTCAACTATCCCACTCTACATTTTTCTTAGCCATCTCTCTTTAACTTTCCCTAAATAATTCCTTATATTTCTTCTGTTCTTTTCTCCTTTTACTGACAATATTTTTCTAATTACTACTTCACCCCCCCCCCCAACTGTCCCATTTACGTAGCCAAGCCTGCTCTCTCCATATCTTTGTTTGACTACAATTTCATATACAATGGAAATTTGCATTCTCTTTTCCCACAATGTACATTTATCTAGCTCCCTCTCTTGACCTATACCTTTCAATCAAATATATAAATTTAATCAACACTGAAAACCGTGTTCCATTCATTCTGATATTTTGCATACAACAAATAATAGCACCATTTATAAACTACAGCTACATATTGAAATTCTAAAGAACATAGTCTGTCAAGTAAAAACAACATATAACTTACATGAAATCGAACTGTTAGTACTGCAGCCTTTACTAATTATATCTCTAAAAATTTTCTGTCAATATTTCACACAAAATATAGACACTGACAATTAATGCATGAAATACTGTAGTTTACGGCAATTAACTTCTGAATGTAGAAGATTTATGTTGCACTTTTCCTGAATTATTGTAAACTACACGCACAAAGATGGCATGATTTTAATACATACGGTCACTTCTAGTGCCATTTACTTGACATAGCGAAACATAATCACTGTCATGCCTACTTATTGTCTATACTTTTCAACAAGTCTATAAATTCAAGCGTCCAATTATATTGTCTCTTTCATTCTATTTAAGTTGTTGCTGGTTACGTCATAAATTTGGTTCATATGCTGATTGGGATCCCTTTTTTTAGGAGTTCACTGTTTTGATAAATATGACGGTTGATTTTGAAAAATTTTCGGAAATGCACTACTATGCAGTATTATTATTTTTCTTGGAACTGTTGTTAAGGAATCATATTCTCTCTTATATAAAAATCGGCAGCAAATTGCTACATCCATACAGCTAATTACTTCGATGGTGCAAGGTGCTGACGGTGAGTACGTGATTGATTTTTCTCTTTAACCTTTACCTTTAGGAAATTTGACTATCAGTATTAATAGTTCATCTTTAGCGTATATACGTGTACTCCTGGGAGAACAACAGTTGTGTCATGTTTTGTTATGCAGATATAAATATTTACAACATTAACGTTCCCTTCTGTAATAATGCATTATTTTATTTCTCACTATTGAATTCGTGCCACTAATTATATTTTCTGCCATACTAATAGAACTTTATGTTTGATATAGTCCTGAACCACATAGAATATAAGCATAAGGGCGCGAAAAGCACATGGCTCAGAAAACACATTACTGGAATAATTGCAGAAATAGAGTTTTATAAATACTGTTGCTTCACTAATGTTTAGACAAGCTTCTATCAGACTTACTGAAACCAATTTTAAATCAACAATATAGCAGATAGCGTGTGTAAATACACCAGTTATCACCAACCACTAGCGGCGCCATTTCTTTCAATGTTGACTGTCAGTGTCAGGTCTGTATTCTAGATGACACTGACTCCGAGGCTGTGTGTTGGTCGAGCAGCATGTTGGTAGCACTTCTCAGTCACGTCAGATGGCAGTCATTCCACCCTTATGAGTTACACCTGTAGATTGGAGAGTCTCCGCCAAGCACTTCAGTCAGATTTGGAAATGTTAGGAAACCCTGCGGTGTTCTACTTTGCCCAGTCCTCTGGCCTATACATCTCCTGTGCTTCCTCAATCTCATCCATTCCACCATGACTGTATGCATACAAGATAAAACCCAAACCCCAATAAACTTTATCCAGATAACTCACCTCGACCGATGTTCAAATTGAATGTGAAGCAGATGTGCTACCTCCCCACCACAGATGCTGGATCCCAATACAACCTAATGAGTATAGTAAGGTTGAATTTGGCTACATATGTAGCCAAGTGTTCAGCGTTATATCATCTTACCTCGAATATTGTGAGTTCAATTACCAACAGCGTGGAGCAATTTTTGTTGGATTTGAATAATTCTGTAACCTCCGCAGAGTCTGGAGTTGTGAATTCTGAGTGTTTTCTGATAAAACGTGGTAAAATCAAGCATTTTAGAAAACTATTTAACTAACTTTGTTGTTTATAAACTTAAAACTCCGAATATAACAACAGAAATAAAGTGGACTATAAAAAGGAAGCAACTTTAAAATAGATTACTTTTTCTAGACATTCTTGCATAGTTAAGCGTAAAATAGACTATTGTGAAACTTCAGTCTATAGTTTCAAAAATTTTAATATAGATTCGACCGTGTTACCTTTTCATTCAAGGATGAACAATTTGTATGAAATTTTTGGGTTATCTGGTACTTTTTAAAAATTACCGTATTTGGGCATCATAATCACTTTTTACAAAAAGCTGGCCAAATAAAAACTTCGGAATATCTTCTTTATTACTCAATTTATCTTTGTAAGTGCTATAGAACAGAATTTTGCAGCCATTGGGTTTTAACTGTACCATTTTCGCCAGGCATTATAGAGTAGATGCCGAGAAACAGCGGATCGGGTATATATGCGGCAGTGAGAGAAGTCAGAGTTCGGCACGGAGCTGCTAGGAGTCGCAGTTAAGAGCCAGTGAGATGTTTAGTGTGTGTGTGCGTGCGTGCGTGTGTGTGTGTGTGTGTGTGTGTGTGTGTGTGTGTGTGTGTGTGTGTGTGTGTGTGTGTGTGTGTGTGTGTGTGAACTGTAACCAGTCGGGCCGAGTCGAGAACTAATTATTGTGTAGTGATTTGAAGGTGAATTATTCTGTTTATTTAAGTGTAGTGAAGCCACGAGAAACTGTGTTGGTGTATGTTAGCCTTCCGCTGCAGAGGAGTGTACAAGCTTTCTATGGAAATAAAGAACATTTTGGATTTCTGCAAACTAAACTTTCAGGAACCCAAAAAGTCACAATGTCCATAATGCGATTGCTTAATATGTTAACCACATATTCTTTGCTAGAATTCGTATATTTATGCTGGTTACAATAAGCTACAGAGTAACTTGCCCCGCACAAGCAAAGTGTATGGGACGGATAATGTTTGTGTACTATTTAACCTTTTATTTACAATTCTTATTAATATTTAAAGAAAAAGTTTCGGGTTTCACATTACGCATAAACGTGAAAGAAGCAGAGAGAATTAGTAAAACGGGAAAGACGAAGATAAGAGGAGGATAAATTGGGAAATATTAGACAAAGACAGAAAGAGAGGGACAAGATGGCGAAAAACATTGAAAAGAAAGAGGAAAATGAAAGACGGACGGAAAATATCCACATGTTAAGTAACAACGCGAGCGAGTTATATATTTACAATTTTAGGCTTTTTCAAACTCATATTTTGTTTATGCTCCTTTGGTATCCTCTTCGTATGTTTCATGACACACAATGGCACTCCAATATGCTAATCATATCTCTTATTTAATTATTTAGGTTTTGAAATAAGACGTATCCAAATAATAACAAATATAATTTTTCCCTTCAGTGCAAGGCTGCAATGAAGAGATGAATATTCTCCCCATGCTTTTTGTACGCTTCAGAATAACATGCTTAAGCTAAAACGTGAATGAATGGTTTTAATTCTCATTTCCTATTGACCGTATATAATATATTTGACACATTCAATTTCATACATATATAATATAACATATTAAATATATAACAGAAATCTTGCTAAATATTTAGTGTGTCACCCAACTATATAAAAGTCCATTACATACAACGTCCTAGTTGTATTTGAAATGGACTCCTAATCTTTCAGTTATTCGTTCACATATTTTCCTTCGACTTGTCTAGCTACCCTAAAACATCTCTCTGTCTGTCTCTCTCTCTCTCTCTCTCTCTCTCTCTCTCTCTCTCTCTCTCTCTCTCTCTCTCTCTCTCTCTCTCTCTCTCTCTCTCTCTCTCTTACTCAGAATAGCTTTGAAATATAACAAATAATGTTGCAAATATGATGCACTTTAATACAATTTTGTCATATGCGACACTTTCAAGTGCGTATGAATCACAAACCGCATAAGTAGAAGTTACATTTTGAAACATTTGTGTGCAATGCTTACAGATTCTCACACCTGCTTTCTTTTATACATCTAAGGATCATGCAATTTACACTACTGCTGATCTCTTATTGCATAACGCGGTTTCATTTCATTTTGTTCATACTTTCTCTTCTCTACTCATGTTACTCAAGTAAAGAAGCGTTCGATGTGAACTTTTGGATGGTGTCCAGGGACGAACTTCCACTCACAAAGACTCTTTTCCTTTCCTGCCAGCGACTGTTCACATGTCAATGAAACAGTCTTTCTTTTTTACTCTTGGCTCAGAAAAATGCAGAATTTACGGGCGTTTTCCAAACGGCAAGAAGAAGAAGCGTTGAAGAATGTGTATGGCATGAAATCGTTCACATCCCATAGATTTCTAAAAGACCTCTTCATATTGTCACATATATAATATTAAAAGACCGCAATATATGTTCCTGATCAGTCTAAGTTATTCGAAGGACAAATATGAAATGTGAATTTAATGATGTCAATACTTTGCACTGGTCTGCCCATAGAATCCAAGGATTTGTGCTCTGGCCTTTAAACTTAGGATCATACTATCAATTCTCGGCTGTGCAATGTTACATTAATGGAAATTAATTGTTCTTTCACACTGGCCGCGTGTAGAATAAAGTATGGAAAGGTAGAGTCAGATTGAAAACTTCAATGCCATAGCCGGGATTTGAACCACGGTTCTTCTGGTCTCCGTCCAGCCGCACTAACCATTGACCAGAAGATCCATGGTTCAAATCCCAGCTATGGCATTGAATTTTACAGTCTGACTCTACCTTTCCATAATGTTAGATTATTTTACTCCCTATAGTCCGGGAACTATGGTTGAAGGTTATGCTTAAATTCTATAAATTTTATGTTATTTAATACTGAGAAATGAACAATGCAAAGCAACTGGTTAAAAATTGCAAAATAAGACATTAAAATACAATATATAATTTAACAATAAAAAGGAGTATGTTTAACAGTCACGTAACTTTTTCACATTTGTAAATTTAATAGACATATCGTGTATGATATGCAAATTAAACGAATATAATTATATCCTTTTAATTAAGTTTGTTAAGTATTTGCCTAGAAGTGTTTTTCTATATTCCAAAACAAGTTTAAAAGTTACGGGAATATGTGCCTTAGAAATTTGCATGATTCACTTCATCTCGTTAACCACAGGAAAGATTCATAGACATCTTTGAGAAAGTACAAATTGTTCATTATTGTGTAGTGAAGAAGACTTGAATCTGAACAGATTTAAGCATATAACGGGAATATTTGAGAAATTATTTATGTCAACAGACCAGTTGACTTTAAGATGACATATTCAAATGTATAAAACTGTTCCATTAGATTTGTGAATATGTTTTATGTTTTTGTTACCCAGTGTAATTCAGTGATAACAGGGATGGGTTCGAGGGATGCTAAGCAAAATTCAAGATACTCATTCTGCTGTTCAGATGTTCAGTGATGCCCAAGTATACTATTTTTGGAAATTAATTGTTCTTTCACACTAGCCGTTTGTAGGACGCACTATGAAAGGGTAGAGTCAGACTGAAAAATTCAATGCCATAGCCGGGATTTGAACCACGGATCTTCAGGTCTCCGTCCAGCCGCTCTAAGCCATTGAGCTACCATGAACAACGTGCTGATATGACATTAGATTCTCCAACTGACTCGTGTTATTCCCGGTAAACTATATTTACCAAACGTATTTCATTTTGAGATGAAAAATATTTGCTAAAAATTATGGAGTCTCAACATTAGATGACTTCTGCTATCGTTCAGTTTTATCTTTTAGTTATGCTACAGTCCAATTTTCTTGAGGTGGCAGCTGAGTTAAGATACACACTAAGTGAATTAGTCCGTTACCAGTCCTGAAGCAGAGTAATGACGATTTATATATGTGGAGTAGTTGATGTATGTCAACATGTGTAAACCATCCTCAACCTTTCCTTTCAGGATTGATAATAGGCTGTTTCATTTAGTGTGTATCTTAACTTAGCTGCCACCTGAAGATAATTGGATTATACTGACACATATAGAAATATTCGCGCCAATTTTGTTAAATTAGATGTATTGCTTATTCCTTAAAATACGAAGTTCCCAAGAAATTTTTCAACTAGATATGGAAAAGAAGAAAAGGGAAAGAAAATATAAAAATAAGAAAGCCGAGAGAAAATTTGATGTACAATTAGTTGCGAATAATAATAGGAACCAGGCTTAAAGCCTTTATTGTAACAGTGAATTTATTATATGGTTAATATTGCCAACCTCTGCCTACGTATTGCCAGAAACAAACATTAATAATATTATGGCAAAATCCTATTTGTTTTCCCTTGTAGACTGCCATACATGAAAGACAATATCCCCTGGTCGTGTATCGAGCACTGACAACACTGCAACTAAATGACAACTTCTAGATTTGTGCTGGTAACTCCACAAGTAGAAAATTATGTTTTTTTTTTTTTTTTTTTTTTTTTTATAAAACGTCTCTCCTCTCAAGTTTATTCGGTTTTAGTTTATCTGGGATAAACATGAAACGAAAAGAAATTCAGAAATGAAGGATGCTCAATAAGGAAACATATGCAGCAGGGAACTGTGACTGATTGATATGGAAAGGTAAGTGGAAGAAGTGGAAGTTTAAGCAAGAACTATGGATAATTTCTATCTTGCACATGCCTCTTGTTATTGTTTATCTGGTCGTATTTTGTTCTCTTCTGCATTTGCATGTTAGAGAGACTTTCAAATGTTTACTCAAATGGCGCTCACGCACCTAAGAGTACATATGTCTGCTTTATGGATGCAAAGAGTTATTTATCACAGAGGATTTGTGAGTATAAAAACCATAAGCACTATGAAATATACATCCGGGAAGGCTCAGAAACTTTTGCAGCACTCTGCAGATCCTTTTGCTTTGAACATTAACAGCAATGTATAAGCTGATAAAAACTTACCTCAGTAAATGCGGATATACCTTTCACAGAGATCCACCGAGAGATGATTAATTTTCCATATTTTGCTTGGCATTCACGATTCCAGGTTGTCTGGTTTAAAGATTAATGTTGGGATGTTCGCTTGAGTTTGTGTGTTATGTTTGATCTAATGCAAATCATTAGAGGAAGAGAAAATATACAAGCAAATTGGAATTTTGATAGAGAATAAACAAGAAGGAATTAAAATATAAAATTCAGGAGCCTAAGGAAAATGAGTCTCATAAGCAGATTGGATGGCTCATTGATAGCTTTTGGACTTCTTCTATGGTTATCGCTTTTATCAATGGTATATCATCATAATATAAATAGCGTGATTAAAAATTTACCTCTATTATCGTAATCTAAGTATTATGAATTTATCTGCCACTTATTATGGCGGTAAAAGAAACATTGCATTCTAAGCAAAACTGAAATTAGGAAATCGTATGTAAAATCGCACACAAAATTTTTTCCTGTAATATTAATATGTAATTTTATGTGATTTTATTACCAATTCTTTTCCATATTTTCATTTCTAATGCGTTTAATCCATTTTCTTGACTTAATGTAACGTAAATTTTCCGCTTTGCTTAGCAATGCAATTCGGCAACACATTCCTTTACTTCTTCCTTAGAGTACAAATAAGACTTACGAAATGTCTTCTGTTTGATTTTTGGAAAACAATTCACTGGTCTTATTGCAATATATTCGAAATTTACAGAACTTTCCACCTGCACTACTGTTTCTAATTAGAAAGTCTTATCTACCTTTCCTTTTTTATCAAGTAACCATTTATCATATCTGCTAACTACGGAATGTATAGAAAGCACGGTGCAGACAATTTGAAAGGTTTCAGTAACCAAAACTGATATAAAACTGCATAACCTCAGGGACTTCTGGCTTGAGCCAGGCTAGCACTGTTAGTGGAGCAGTCGATTAAGATGAAGTTGCTACATATACGGACGCCACTTGTTCCTTGGAGTTATACCTTCCACCCATGTAGAACCTTCATGAATGTTTAATGTTCATGTTTTGCAAGGCTACCTTAAAAGAAGTCCATCAAAAGCCGTATCTTGCAGCCAGATCTACATACCAGCATTGCTTCGCTTTATTTCTATGTTGCAGGACCCTGGAATAATTCATAATCGTCCAGAGCACTTCAAGACCGATATTCAAGTAGCACTGTGAATATCCGTAAGCACCGCATGAAACTTTTAACACATGCTCCTTTATATTTTCTCGTCATCAAAGTGAAAGCTAAGAAAGAATAAGATAAGAAGAAAAGTATTTTTTTAATATGTGGTATGAGAGGTAGACCTACGCTTTGAAAAGCTAGTACCAACCATCTCCTAAAAATGACTCGGTAATAAGAAAATACCTCAACTTTCCTGCATGTTCTTCTATAGTTTCTCTCCTATTCAGCTCGTGTTCCTCTATTTCTCACTTGGTTAAAGAATCTATCCAAAGCTTCGATATAAATATTTCTCTAAATGTGAATATTTTTGAGGCATAAAACAGAAATTTATAAAAAGTGTGTGCGTGTTTGCCTAAGTGTTTATAAACTCAAAATAAAAGATAAAGGTACCATACACTGAAGCAGTCTTATAAAGTACATCCATATACTGCGACAACCAGTTTTTGTTGTATTTAATGTTCATCCTGCAAATTGTTTATAAAGGCTTGTCTTCATATATTTTATGTTACGCTTAGTTACAAAAACTCAACGTTTCAGAAGGCTTTAAGTGCATTCTGCTTAATGATGATGCAAACATTAAATTTCAGCTTACTATTCTATCTGAGAGCACGTTTTTCATTTCAAATTTAAGTCCTTAAACGTTATGTCATATCCGACGATGAATGGGATGGGTGAAATTTGCTCAAATGAGCCCAGGGTCCATAGATCTTAGAATTATCCAACATTCGGAAAACCCAAGAAAAAACCGTATCCAGGTAACTCACCCTGGATGAGATTCAAACTCGGTAACATTTGAACGTGAGGCAGACATGCTACCACAACGCTACCGATGTGGGCAGCATGTGGCTGAACTATCTATACAGCAGTAAATGAAAATATTGTACGCAAACCATACTTATTAGGCTTTAAAGAATGAAGCTTATTTGAGTTACAGCCAATGTTAGAGCTACGATAATGTGAAATATGTATATGTTATACGGTAAAAAATATTTCCTCTTCCATTCTTTAATCAAAAGCGGATTATATATACTATTATGGGCGCATTATAAGTTGGTGATTGACGGTTGAAGGAGTGGGGAAAGAGAGGGGATAGCAGCGTTGCCACTTAACCGTCCCTCTCCACGTGCTAGGCAATGAAGGTGACGGGTAGAGGGGAGGTGGAAGTTCGGTTGCAGTCAGTTGCAGTAATGCACACGCACATATTCCTAGAAATTTGCATACTGCAGTATTAATCGTAAGATTGCCGTAAGACTGTCTACACGTTTAAGTGAGCAGTTACCTAAGTAGAGCATACGAGTTTGTAACCGCGATGTACATGCCTGATTTTCTTCAGTAGCGTATTTCTCTTTCCCTACTCTATGGTATTCTTACTTACACCAACAGCAGCTGAGGTTCTGTCCAGTACTTTTGAAACGGGAATTATTGGACTCCCATTGTCTCTTTCACCCTCAAAATATTTTCTTACGGAACATACAATTTCCCTTGCTTGTCCTTTAATTGGGATTCCGTGCCCAAAAACATTTTTGTGGTCTTCGCAGATAGTTTCTTTCTGTCTGTTTCTGTAGCACAAGTGTTTGCGGTAGCCATGAGTAACGATTATTAGCTAAATATTAAAGTTGATCACAGAAACACTAAAGTTGATCACAGAATCGTTTAAGTTGATCACTGAAACACACGAATTATATTGCGAAAATGTAAAGCTGTTTACACTCTGTGAAACATTCACTACCTGAAGCAGTACACTCTTAGTTTGGCAGTGATGACAGGGAAAAATACCCTAAGTAAGGGTTGGTCACTAAACTGTAAAGGTTGGTCATTGACCCAGAAAACGTCATAAGCTATTCCTTGAAACTAAATCCACACCTGTTCCCTTCCAACAACGCATACCGTATCATAATAAAGGGCAACGAACGACGACGGTATTGTGATACTACTGATTCATAAGCGAAGCAACAATAGGAGCAGTGTCTGTTTACTGTAAACCTCAACATGCCGATAGAATAGCGTCATGCGTAAAGCACGTGATGTAGTGCGATAGAGTTGGCAACATAGGATAAGCGGCTCGGGTTGCTATGGCAACAGTTTACTTTTGATTGGTGGATTTCTGGTTGCTAGGTGACGGCAATGACGTGTCAGTGACGTGTTTATCTCCTCTCCTTGTTTTCGCAGCTGAACAGCACGTGGAGGCAAAACGCCAATCACCAACTTATAATGCACCCATTATAATTTGCAATTATATATTCACCTTAATGAAAACAAGGAAATGCTGTGAAGGCTTGTTCTCCTGTAACATTTGTTATTTAATACAAATAAGGGTATTGACCAAATGCATGTTATAATTTCTCCATGTGTAAACATAATTTTCATTCTTTTAGCGCTCTCTCTCTCTCTCTCTCTCTCTCTCTCTCTCTCTCTCTCTCTCTCTCTCTCTCTCTCTCTCTCTCTCTCTCTCTCTCTCTCTCTCTCTCTCTCTATTATTATTTTTACAAAAGCAATAGAGTACGTACAGTAGCACTAAAAGCACATTAGACTGAGATAAAAACGAGCGTCACTTGTGGTAGTTAAAAAAGGTAACTTGTAAGATAATCTAATGGGCAGAACGGCGGAAGGAGTTATTCCTCTCTGGTACATTTTTCATGCAGGTTTAGTTTCAAGGATATAAGTAAAAAAGAAGTGAGATCGATGGTTTGTATGTATTTATATTATTATCTAAATTCTCTAAATTTAAGATTATTTGCTTCATCCCTACACCAAACTGCCTAAGATGACTCAGAGGGTAGCTTTTACATGATATGTTCAAACCTCATAATCGCCTAGTGTGAATGGAGTTTTACTTAGTTCCTTCAGACATCTGGTTTATTTTGGAGTATATCATCATCACTTTCCAAAGTTCTATCCACACAACACAGGCCCAAAACATATGGTAAAGGAGTAGATTGCGCAACTGAGGCCATTTGTGTTGCATCACACTGACTCATACGAATACACATAACTTAAAACTCCGATAATATGAGGGTTAACTCAAAGCAGTTAAGTACACGGCAAGTGGAAAGCAGATATTAAATATTATTAGGGCAATTACACAATTCGAGTCATTTGACATTAACGTAGTCATAATCTGGACGTATGGAACACATATCTCTAATGAATACAAAAGAACATATGTAGCATATCATGATATACTCTTCTGGAGTGGACAGAGAGTAAAATGAAGTAAGTTGCGCTTCAATTATATTAATTTTAAAAGCGAATGGAGGGACCATTAATTTAACAACAGTTCTACCGCGAGAGCATAATAGGAAAGGAAAGCTCTAATGAACGTGATTAAACCTTGTGGACTTTAGCAGTCATACAAACCTTCTTTTGGATGACCATCCAATTGTAATTTATTTTTTTGACACCGACAAGCACATTTTTTGCCTGTAAAGTCGTAGCTACTTAGATTTGTATTTATAGATTTCTCATATTAATTTAAACTACGATAATCATATATGTGCACCACAGAAAATGTTAGAATTAATGTTGGTGAACCGACAAAACTTTTGCGGCTCGTTTAAGAAAATTGCATTCAAATAAGTCATTGTTCACAACTAGGTAAATGCAATAAACGTAATTTTAATATGCATAATTCACCAAGGGAGTGGCCTTTATAAACACCTATGAATTTCCCTCTAACCACCAGCAACCTAAGAGTGTTGCGTTTCTTTCTGTCTTCCTTCACATAGGTACGTTTACAGCAGGATCATTCTTGTTTGAGGCAGAATCTAGTATGGATAATGTGGTTAGATAATTAAGGTTAAGGAGAAAATCAATTGTTGACCAAAATACCATTTGCTCACGGTGTACCTAAAAATCTAATGCCCTTACGTGGGCAGATGCAATTTATGGTTGTAGAAACACTTACCATGCAGGTAAGAGAATTTATTAAAAGAGTTGGCATTTCTAAAATTCGCGTCTTTTCCTTCATGTTGTTACAGTCTTAGGTAAATGTCTATTATGATCGATTGTCAGCATCCCCCATCTCTTAATAACCGCGTTCGATATTGATACAAATATGTTGGCGAGCAAAGAGTTCCACGTTGAGGCGACAGTTTGAAGCAATAATAAAATGGGTGACACACAGTTCCACTTTCCGCTACAGTTTGATACAATGATGTTTAGCTCAGGGTAAAGCAATGAGGTTTCTCCCAGGGTATGCGTGAGCATGTATGAGAAGGATAGTGTTAATGACACTGGAATGCCCGTTTCAAACTGGTTTAATGACTGCTTCTTTTATCGGAACATCAAACTTGAAGTTGCCGACCAAGGGTTACCAATATCACTGTTTAGAGTTACTATATGTGAAATGTTTATTACTCGATAAAACTTAATTCGTTCTTCACGTATATATGAACCGACAAATATATTCTCTCATCGCTTCTGGCCTGCCCTCGATCAAGACAGAACCAGATAACTGCCCTTATCAGCTTCAGGCCTTGGACTGAATGTCCACAGGTGCGCGTGGGTGTGTTTGACTTTCACTTCCTTGAAGCCCATTATTCAACCAAAGATTCACTTTGTGACTATTTTTTCATGCCATTATGAAGGTTCCGAAGAATACCCTATTCAACTAGTAAAGTGCTACCCTTTAGAACTCTGCTAAGGACACTGTTTCTTACGTTTCTTTTGTTAAAACAACTATTCAACCCCGTTGCTATTCAACTCAACCGCACTTGCACGCGTTACACAAAAATATACATCCCTTTGAAATCCATTATGATTCTTTATACATTGCACCCCTTAATTTCGGTATCAATATGTACGGATTTAACTATCATTGTGGGGGAAACTTCCATTTAGCTTCTCTGCGAACGCAAGGAGCACATTTAATTCTCATTTACCTGATGAGCATAAGTGGTTTAAACTTTATGCTTAAACTGTAATAAATAAATATAGACAAGTACTTATCAATACTTTACAATATAATGGTGTTCAATCGTCTTTCTCATTTGTGTATAAAGAACCGCGTTTCCAATTGTTTTAAATATTCTTAAAATTAATTAAATACTTTTATTCCTTAAAAATGGCTGGAATATTTTGTAATTAATTTTGTTATGTGAATCCAACAGAAATTTTATATCACTTTCGGACTACTTTCTCTGTCCCATATAAATTCATAAGTATGCCTTATAAATGGAGCTCTCCCAGCCACGTCACATGTGCCGCTGTAGCTATATAGGACATAATATCCAACTCACTTAGATTTTGTTAGAAAGGACAAAAAAAAGTCTGATGATAATATTAAACTTTTTGTAGTAGTCTGTGCCTATTTATTATAGCTTCTTAGTGTTTCAAAAGTTACGTTTAATGATTACAAAATAATATGGGAACATTCTTGTTCATTGGGCGCTGGTGACCTGACCATTGAGCGTCCCTACACACAACTACATATTCTCGTTCATGTCCAGCACCTCAAATATGAAGCAATGTATATATGATTCCTATGAAATTTTGAAAATATGAAATAAAATTGGAAAACATCATCTTCAAGGATTGGGACCTGTGACCCGTTCCGTTATCTTCAAGAGCCTACTGACCCTTCCAGCGTACAGCTGGACGTCCCACATCTATCTTTCCCTTCGGCATATAATCTAAAACTCTTCTTGGAAGTCGTTCCGCGTCCATTCTTAAAATATGATTTTTGCATTCATTTTTGCTCTTTATTATTTTACTGTTTAAATTAAAAATCCCAAGCTCTTCTCTTATTGTTTCGTTTCTTACGTGGTGTATTCTTTTATAGCATGCCAAGCTTCTCAAAAGTCTCATCTCTGCCGATTCTAGATGTTTGCGTTGGTTCTTTCCAGTGTTCATATTTCGGAACCGTATGTTAACTTTGGGACTGCCATTATCTTATAAAATTTCATCTGTGTTTCCTTTCGTGTTTTCCTGTTCAACGTTCTTATTATAGTCCCACACATTGGATTGAATCTGTTTAATATTAGAAAACATCCTTAATGTAAATTTTGGGTAAATAAATTTGATGCAAGTCTTAGAATTTTGCTCTTGATAGTTCCAGGTATTGAATGCACTTGATACAACAAGAGTATTTTTTCAACAACAGAAACATACATTAAAATGTTATACTTTTAACCAATTTATATTTTGATCAATAATTTCAATTCTAATCTTACTAACATGAATTGGAGCGAAACCACCACTTAGACACACACTACCCATAATTTTATAAAAGATAACTGTCAATCAAAGAAAGTCTAAGCATTTTTAAAATAAACACAGTTATTCTTCTCTATACCTACCATAAGCAGGTAGAATAGATTAGATTGATTTGCGCTGAATTGGTTCATTTGTAGCCACAGCGTTTTGCGAACATTGAACATGTCCAGAGGTATACGGTTTAATACCTTATATACTTGAAAACTCAGCTTAAGAGACACGTTATATACAGGAAATATGAAACTAATATGGGAAGGAACATATGATACAAAAGCAAACACAATTTTAATCAGCGTTCAATTGGATTTTGCCAGTACGCCTCAACCTTTTTGAAATGGATAACATTTACTGTCCTTTTTTCGGTTAACAGGCATTATACATTAACAGGCATCAAAGATTTATTGACGGTGGTTTGTCATTGTAACAGTTAGATCCTACTTTTAGAGCTACATAAGCATTATCAGGATAATTTTCCCGCATCGGTAGCGTAGATGGTAGCCTGTCCGCCTCACGTTCAATAGGTCAGAGTTCGAATCTCGGATAGGGTAAGTTACCTGGATAAGGTTTGTTCCGGGGTTTTCCCTTATCCTTAAATACGAATGTCGGGTAGCTCTAAGCTCCATGGACCCTGGACACATTTGAGCAGCATTTCACCCGTTTCATTCACCGTGCGATGTGACTTAACGTTGGAAGACGTTTAAAAAATCAAGATAATTTGTTACTCAAATAATCTTGTGATAATAAAATAATGGTGTACTTATGTATTCTCTATAAGTATTTTAAAAAACACCGAAATTATCAATTTTTATTTAAAATAATTAGGAATAGCGCCAAATATTTTGATGGTTTCATAATGGATATCTTTCTCTAAGCAAGGTCTAGTGTTTTGTCTAGTGTTTATTTTTTGAATTATGTTTGCATAAAAAGAATTTTAATATATAGGAATGGTTAATATCTTCAATATTCTAAAAAGATCTCCGCAGGAGTGTCTAATATGAGCCTTAGTGATGATTTTTATAACCTTCTTTTGCATAATAGAACTTACATTAACCAGCCCACAGATAGCATAACAGGCAGAACTGAGTTTAGTTAAGATACTTAATATGAGCTTTCCACAATCTGAACATTTATCCACTTGAAGGCCCAGAAACTATACTGTCAATTAAGAGAAAGCAAAAAGGAAATAAAAACTGTGAGGGGAGGGAACCGACACGGCTGTGACATCAGTGTAGCAAACTATTTCTTTATAGTAGGAAAATTCCCAACTTCAGTATTCGTCATGATCAGGTGAACTTTTGTTTTGACTCATCCGGTAGTAAGTAGTCCCTAGGTTTCCGGTAGTTAGGCACACAAGATGAAAGAATGGCGTGGCCGTGAACAAGGTGTGAGCAGAACTACCGGTTCTCTGGCAGCTGATGTACGCCAGTAGCCCCGGGCTGACATTGATGTCTTCATCGTGATCATTCAGGGATGTCCGTATTGTTCTTAGGGCGCTCTTGCGTGTCGTGTTAATGGACCAGACCGACACCTGGCTTTAATGGCATAATCAACTCCAAGCCCTTATATCCACATCTACACACCGAACCTTCTCTACAGATTGAACCATTTCATTTCTTTGTTTTTACTGGAAGGTATTTAAATCTTCATTTATTAAGAGGTACACAAATGGCTTAAGTTAACCATAGTTGAATGCCAAAGATTGTGATTTGTATCACGCAGATTTGAATTGTCTGACCTTAAATTATATTAGTTTATAAGCACAATAATTGCATTTATAAGTGAAACGCTTTCGAAATGACCAACATCGGTCATTTAGACCGGCATCTTTTTCAATAGATTTTCAGAGTTTCATTTATAATACAATTTAAATCAGGATAGTTTATGCATGAAATAGTACCTTTATTTACTTTTTAAAGGAGTTCACACAATATTTACTCATTAAACAGCGTGAATCCATTACACTTTGAAGTACACTGCTTACAAAATATGGGATCATATAATTGATATGCATACTTAGTAATATTACTTAAGCATTCTGAAGTAATTTGTAACACTGGTAACAACACAGTAGAGTGTGATACAATGATCACAAAAACAGCTCACTTCTGTATTTAGTCAAATCCGCCATCTCGGTCGAAACACTTAGCACACACGTACAGAACATCTCCTGAACATGGGCCGCACACATACTTCTTACACTTCATACACATAGTCTTGGTTTTATTAGGACCTTTGCAGCCTCCAAAGGGTTTACGTGCCCTATTTGTGCGGTGACTCCAACAATTACATTTGTTGGTCCTTCAGCTAAGTTCAATGTATCAGGCTGTGGATGTGGATCAAGAAACCCAGAAGAAACTTCCAGAAACTGTGAGCTTCTATAACTCCAAATGTTTCGCCTATACATAGTCAAGTTTGGTTGCCGTCGGTGGCCAATGCATATTTTCTTCAATGTACTGGACCTTGCTGGAATCAATGCATGGATCCTATACCAGAATGTCACTGCAGAGAAAGTAAGTAGGCGATACTTTCTTCTAAAGTTTGCTAAAGAACTTTCTTCTCAATATATGTTGTCAAGGAAAAAACAGCCGAAAGTTTGAATTGCATACTGCCAAGTTTTGCCTTAATCGGAAAGTGAACGTTATCATTTTGAATATAAGAAAGTGAGACGTTATTTCTCCAGCCAAAGGAAAACTGAAACATAAGGGTGAGTGTACGGAAGCTATAAGAATTTAACATTATTGTTATTTGTGACATTTTCATTTACTTCTAAAAATCTTGATGATGAGTTGAAACGGAAGAATACGACTATGATAGGCACATTGAAGAAATCGCGAAGAGAGGTTATTAGTGTATTGGCAAGTGTATAGCGCAATCATCTATTTCTGTAGCTCTATTTTATTAATATTTTGTCGTTCTGAAGTATTTAATTCAGTATATATTTGCAACTTAGATTAACTACGAAGCTGGGCTGGTGCATGAAACTGAATCGGCAATCTCCCGAAATCAAGCTTGAATTCTTTCTTTCAATGTATATTTTTTCTGGAAAAGTATCTGCAGATTATTGTCAAAACTATCAAAATCGAGCTGGAAATCTGATACCGTTCATTAATTCCGAAATTACGAGTAAAAGAGCGTTACCATATAGGGTTTATAGAAACGAATGTGGAGGCTAAGAGACCACCCTCTAGGATTAACAAACCAATGGTTTAGGTCAGCAGCATCGAGCAGCAAGCCAACTTAAGATTATAGTATATCTAGGATTGATAACCAGCTCAATGATTGGTATAGTGGTGAAGAAGAAGGAAATGAAAGTAGCGATGAAAAATACAATAGGAAAATTATTGGATCAAATTATCCAACCTAATATCCAAGCTACTTGGGGCGGGAGTTGGAAAAAGAAAACTTCCGTAAGGTTGGTCGGCCTCGGGGTCTCCCGCATGCGAATCGAACACGTTACTGCAGCGCCACCTCCTTTTTTAATAAAATTTAAAGGAATTTCGATAAACGACCTTGAATTCTTTCCATGAGATTTCATACTTGCAATCATCAGGCATGTAATTTACTGGAGTTCACTTGTAAATAAATTGGAGCTATACAATAAGACCTGATATAAGTGGAACTGCTACTGGAGCTAAGTCAGGGACATAGTAACGAACCACCTTCATCTCTCGTACAGTGTTGGCGTTTTCAGACAGCACTTACCAGAACATGTTTACCTGCCCGTCATTGACCCTCAGTAACTGTTTCTTACATTCC
Organism: Mantis religiosa; assembly: GCA_030765055.1. Taxonomy (NCBI): domain Eukaryota; kingdom Metazoa; phylum Arthropoda; class Insecta; order Mantodea; family Mantidae; genus Mantis; species Mantis religiosa. Next base: position 174,638,239 of record CM060947.1, on the reverse strand, counting down.
CTATATTTATGAATTTTCTCTTTGAGGATAGATAACTTGAAGCCAAGTGCTTAAGAACTGACAAGTGTGATAAGGTCTTACTACACAAATATACTAGTAACAAATGTCACAAATGGTATGCGAACAGGGTGAACATAGTGATTAAACCAGTCTAGGGTAAGATGGCATACCTATCAAAGCAAGTGTTCGCTATCATTATTAGTTTGGAAATAATCTGTGCATAGTACTGAAACAACTTGAAAACTACATTTCAGGAGCATTCTAAATACCGTATTAAAGTTATTTAAAATAGGACGTTCTGATAAAATAACAAGGATAAATATGCCCAAATAATCCTAATAAACAACATGTGATAGAATATCTTTATTTCCTACATTTATTTTTGCTTTTGTCAAATGCTTAAATTTATTACCTTTTGCACAACCAATTAGTATACTTTCTGATGTGGATCATTTGATATTAAACTCAGAATGAAATGCAGGCTAGTAAACTTAAAATGACTAACATTTGGTACACGTTATTTATGAAAAGACGGCATCTTACAGCGATAATACTGAACTTACCTTTTAACTACTATCTTAGAATTTTAAGCTTAAGCTAACCGTAGCAAATATGTTCCATGAAATTTGAAATTGTAACTGACAAGACTGATGAATATCACATAATACTGTAGGAAGCTCGTGTAACAGAAACGTTGCCGATAGGGACGTGAGAAGCCGTTACCTCAGTTTGACGGTTGTAATTGTCCCAGTTACATTGAGTTAATATTTACAGTTGACATAGATATATTGATAGCTTCGCTTGAAGTTGCCTCTTATTAGCAATAGTAAATACTAATATATCAGAATTAGAAAAAGATAAGTGTTATTCTGCTCGCACAATACTTTAATGGAGATGTTTAGCTATATCTTATATGTAATATTTTTATTTATACTGTATGTCATTATATATGTAAATTGTGACAATATACATCGGAAGTATAAGCATATTCATCTCGTGTTCATAAGAGTGCACTGACAAGCTAATGAAATTCTAAAGAAGACGGATGATGGACTACAAGGAATTCGAAATATTAGCATTTATGTAGTCAGTTGACATTTATGACGTCAGGCGGTATAATGGAACGGCTGTGCTACATTCTATGCCACACATTGTGCTTTACTTACCTAGTTCCAGCATTAACGAAATGTTCCTAATGGATTTATTCACACGTAGTGAGGGTAGTTTATATCAGTTGGCTAACTGATTACTCTCTATCTCCGTGACAGGTAGGTAGTTAGGTCAAGGTGAATATTACGAAAGCGCATGTGAAACTGGGGCAGAGTGCCGCAGTAGCTCTTCATGCTTCAAACGCGATTCCTGGGAGGTGCATGAGGGCTATACCCCCAAAAGAGTTCTAATCCGGCAGATAACGTAACGTGCGCAGGCGTTGATTGGGTCTCTAACGTTTCGAGATTATAAGTTTCCGACTCCGTCGAAGCCCGCCCACAAGTGCCATGCCTCCGGAGACTACGCAGCGGAATCACAATGAAAACTGGATGCAATATAAACGCAAGACCTTACTATTGTTATTTAATGTAAGCATTCACGTAGTCATTAACGCAGGATATTGCTTATGCTGCATACTTAGAGGAACACTGCTCATTCCTTCTCCTAGGCATTGCCATTTGGCAAGAGTGTGTGATAGCAATGCCAGATTTTACAGATATGCCTCTTTTCCATACCGCTTTAATCTCCATTTTACTCAGTGGTCGTTTCATGACCCGGCCCGGATTGGGTGTATGTTTCATCCACGCGTTGCTTACAACACTGTAGGTTTCCCAAATCTCCAGCATTACATAAGCATTAGTAATAGTAATATGCATTGCAATCAGTATTGACTTTGCGTTCAAAGTAATGTCCTATTGCTATATAGGCCGATCATAGAAGTACACTCCGTAAACTGACGTGGTACGGCCACTGCACACTCCTCTTTGTTTACTTAGCTCAACATCATTTTCATTACATTTATTTTTAATAAGTTTAGACAAATTTTTGTTGGGCATTATACAATTTCAAATTTTGCACATCCAACGGATTCAGAATTCTGACTGTACAGTCAAATTCTCCTTCCCCTCCTCCTTCTCCTCCTTCTCCTCCTTCTTCTTCTGCTTCTTCTCCTCCTTCTCCTCCTTCATCTTCTGCTTCTCCTTCTTCTTCTCCTCCTTCTTATGCTTCTCCTCCTCCTCCTCCTTCTTCTGCTTCTCCGCCTCCTCCTTCTCCTCTTCCTCCTTCTTCTGCTTCTCCTCCTCCTTCTCCTCCTACTTCTTCTTCTGCTTCTCCTCCTCCTCCTTCTCCTCCTCCTTCTTCTTCTGCTCCTGCGCCTTCTCCTCCTCCTTCTTCTTCTGCATCTTCTGCTTCTCCTCCTCCTTCTTCTTCTGCTTCTCCTCCTCCTTCTTCTGCTTCTGCTCCTCCTTCTTCTCCTCCTTGTTCTGCTTCTCATCCTCCTCCTCCTTCTCCTCCTTCTTCTTCTGCTTCTACTCCTCCTTCTTCTCCTCCTTCTTCTGCTTCTCCTCCTCCTTCTTCTTCTTCTGCTTCTCCTCCTTCTCCTCCTCCTTCTTCTTCTGCTTCTCCTCCTCCTTCTTCTTCTGCTTCTCCTCCTCCTTCACCTCCTCCTCCTTCTTCTTCTTCTTCTTCTTCTTCTTCTTCTTCTTCTTCTTCTTCTTCTTCTTCTTCTTCTTCTTCTTCTTCTTCTTCTTCTTCTTCTTCTTCTTCTTCTTCTTCTTCTTCTTCTTCTTCTTCTTCTTCTTCTTCTTCTTCTTCTTCTTCTTCTTCTTCTTCTTCTTCTTCTTCTTCTTCCTTCTTCTTCTTCTTCTTCTTCTTCTTCTTCTTCTTCTTCTTCTTCTTCTTCTTCTTCTTCTTCTTCTTCTTCTTCTTCTTCTTCTTCTTCTTCTTCTCTTCTTCTTCTTCTTCTTCTTCTTCATTCTTCTTCTTCATCTTCTCTTCTTCTTCTTCTTCTTCTTCTTCTTTCTTCTTCTTCTTCTTCTTCTTCTTCTTCTTCTTCTTCTTCTTCTTCTTCTTCTTCTTCTTCTTCTTCTTCTTCTTCTTCTTCTTCTTCTTCTTCTTCTTCTTCTTCTTCTTCTTCTTCTTCTTCTTCTTCTTCTTCTTCTTCTTCTTCTTCTTCTTCTTCTTCTTCTTCTTCTTCTTCTTCTTCTTCTCTTCTTCTTCTTCTTCTTCTTCTTCTTCTTCTTCTTCTTCTTCTTCTTCTTCTTCTTCTTCTTCTTCTTCTTCTTCTTCTTCTTCTTCTTCTTCTTCTTCTTCTTCTTCTTCTTCTTCTTCTTCTTCTTCTTCTTCTTCTTCTTCTTCTTCTTCTTCTTCTTCTTCTTCTTCTTCTTCTTCTTCTTCTTCTTCTCTTCTTCTTCTTCTTCTTCTTCTTCTTCTTCTTCTTCTGCTTCTCCTCCTTGTCCTCCTCCTCCTTTTTCTTCTGCTTCTCCTCCTTCTTCTTCAGCTTCTCCTCCTCCTTCTTCTGCTTCTCCTCCTCATCCTTTTCCTCCTCCTTCTTCTTCTGCTTCCTCCTCCTTATCCTCCTCCTCCTTCTTCTTCTGCTTCTCTTCCTCCTTCTCCTCCTCCTTCTTCTTCTGCTTCTCTTCCTCCTTCTCCTGCTCCTTCTTCTTCTGCTTCTCCTCCTCCTTCTTCTGCTTCTCCTCCTCCTTCTTCTTCTGCTTCTCCTCCTCCTTCTCCTTCTTCTACTTCTCCTCCTCCTTCTTCTTCTGCTTCTCCAACTCCTCCTTCTCCTCCTCCTACTTCTGCTTCTCCATCTTCTCCTCCTCCTTCTTCTACTGCTTCTCCTCCTCCTCCTTCTCCTTCTCCTCCTTCTTCTGCTTCTCATCCTCATTCTCCTCCTCCTCCTTCTTCTTCTACTTCTCCTCCTTCTCCTCCTCCTTCTTCTTTCTGCTTCTCCTCCTTCTCCTCCTTCTTCTTCTGCTTCTCCTCATCCTCCCTCTCCTTCTCCTCCTCCTTCTTCTGCTTCTCCTCCTCCTTCACCTCCTTCTTCTTCTGCTTCTCCTCCGCCTTCTCCTCTCCTCCTTATTCTTCTGCTTCTCCTCCTCCTTCTCCTCCTCCTTCTTCTTCTGCTTCTCTTCCTCCTCCTTCTCCTCCTCCTTCTCCTCCTCCTTCTTCTTCTGCTTCTCCTCCTCCTTTTCCTTCTTCTTCTGCTTCTCCTCCTCCTTTTCCTTCTTCTTCTGCTTCTCCTCCTTCTTTTCCTTCTTCTGCTTTCTCTCCTCCTCCTTCTCCTCCTCCTTCTCTTTCTCCTCCTCCCCCTGCTTTTCCTCCTCCTCCTTCCCCTCCTCCTCTTTCTGCTTCTGCTTCTCCTCCTTCTCCTCCTCCTCCTTCTGCTTCTGCTTCTCCTCCTCCTCTCCTCCTCCTTCTTCTGCTTCTCCTCCTTCTCCTCCTCCTCCTTCTCTTCCTCCTTCGCCTCCTTCTCCTCCTCCTCCTTCTCCTCCTCCTCCTTCTCCTCCTCCTTCTTTTTCTCTTCCTCCTCCTTATCCTCCTCCTACTCCTCCTTCTTCTCCTCCTACTGCTCCTTCTGCTCCTCCTACTCGCTCTCTCATCCTCCTTCTTCTCCTCCTCCTTCTCCTTATCCTTCTATTCGTCCTCCTTCTCCTCCTCCTTCTCGTCCACCTCCTTCTCCTTTTCCTCCTCCTCCCTCTCCTTCTCCTCCTCCCTTCTCCTCCTCCTCCTCCTTCACCTCCTCCTGCTCTTCTCCTCCTCCTTCTCCTCCTCCTTCTCCTCCTCCTTCTTCTCCTCCTCCTTCTCCTCCTTCTTCTGCTTCTCATCCTCATTCTCCTCCTCCTTCTTCTTCTACTTCTCCTCCTTCTCCTCCTCCTTCTTCTTCTGTTTCTCCTCCTCCTTCTCCTCCTTCTTCTTCTTCTGCTTCTCCTCATCCTCCCTCTCCTTCTCCTCCTCCTTCTTCTGCTTCTCCTCCTCCTTTACCTCCTTCTTCTTCTGCTTCTCCTCCTCCTTCTCCTCTCCTCCTTCTTCTTCTGCTTCTCCTCCTTCTCCTCCTCCTCCTTCTTCTTCTTCTGCTTCTCTTCCTCCTCCTTCTCCTCCTCCTTCTCCTCCTCCTTCTTCTTCTGCTTCTCCTCCTCCTTTTCCTTCTTCTTCTGCGTCTCCTCCTCCTCCTTTTCCTTCTTCTGCTTCTCCTCCTCCTTCTCCTCCTCCTTCTCTTTCTCCTCCTCCCCTGCTTTTCCTCCTCCTTCCCCTACTCCTGCTTCTTCTCCTCCTACTCCTCCTTCTGCTCCTCCTACTCGCTCTTCTCATCCTCCTTCTTCTCCTCCTCCTTCTCCTTATCCTTCTATTCGTCCTCCTTCTCCTCCTCCTTCTCGTCCACCTCCTCCTCCTTCTCCTCCTCCTTCTCCTCCTCCTCCTTCTCCTCCTCCTTCTCCTCATCCTGCTCTTCTCCTCCTCCTGCTCCTCCTTCTCCTCCTCCTTCTCCTCCTCCTTCTCCTCCTCCTTCTTCTCCTCCTTCTTCTCCTCCTCCTTCTTCTTCTCCTCCTTCTTCTTCTCCTCCTTCTCCCCCTCCCCTCCTCCACCCCTCCTCCCCCTCCCCCACCCGTTCCCCTCCCCTCCCTTCCCCTTCTTGGTTCCATTTCTTTATCAAGGCGTCTAAATACGAATAAACTGAAAAGTGTTGGAGACAGGATGCATCCTTGTCTGATCCCTAATACATCTTAATTACTTCTACTTTTATTACATTTATATTTATTGCTGATCTTGTATCTTTATAAAAATTCTTGATACAGTTAATTATATGTAAATGATATCCTATGGCATCATAGTCCATAAAGTAAAGCGTTTGCAAATTCAATGAACACCAAACGCTTTTCTTGTCCCTTCTCTAAAACTCATTTTAAACTAATAATATTGTCATTGCAGGATCAACCTTTTCTAAACACAGGCTGTTTTTCCTCCTGTAACGGTTGTGTTACAGTTCTAAGACGTTTATTTACTATTTTTGTATACATCTTATGTACAATTTTCAAGACGACAATTGCCTTATTATTGCCAGCTTAGATAGCATATTAATGTAGCTTATTTGATCATTTCTACATTTATATTGTCAAATCCACAGGTCTTTCTATTCTTCAATTTTTCCAGTGCGTTCTGAAATTCATTTAATATTACTTTGATGGAATTATTTTCTTTTCAATTTCGTTATAATTTATCTCTTTTATTGTTTCACTCAAATTAAAAACAGCTAATAATAAAGGCTTCCTAGTCATTTGCGGATTTCTGTTGATAATGTAAGGTTTCCGGTCAATGTTGCCAGTATAAATTCAGCAGCCAGTTTCTTAAACGAAACTATTGCTTTAACGTATTTCTAATTTATCTATAAAACACTTTACTATAAATCATGTCTACATCACCTAGATCAAAGGCTACTTTTAGGATAATTGTTCTGAGGATTTTACATTCCGAGGCCACTAAGGTCCGGTTTAGCAATCACCAGTGTAGGTGGGGCAATGTGGCCGGAAATGATCGGTTACTCCCTCATTTAATTTTGCGAGAAGACGCTAAGAACTTTATGCGGAGGTTCTATTGGAATTTTAACAACCTCTTTCGACTTTGCGGTTTTCCTGTTTGCGGCACAATTTGAAAGGATGTGTTTTGTTATGTGAAAACCTTGTGATTTGTTTTGGTATTTCGTTAACACCTTGAGTGATGCGAACAAAGTATTCTAGTGAAGGAGGGCATTTACAGGGGTAGACAAAGACTTGCTCTTTTGAATAGATTAATGGTAAACGTCATTGAGAAGCGTCATTCGCTTCTTTATATGTTGCATAGAGAATGTAAAATGTATTTACGGAATATTCTCTGTACTCTGTTTCTTCATTACCTTCCATGCTTAGTCTACGTTTCGTATGCAGTCACAATTTCCCCGTGATGCAGTAGGCGTGGGCATTCCTTTGTTCAGCAGGACCTTAAGAAAATATTATACTGTCATTAGTTTTTAGGTGTGTGTGATGATAGCTGACATCGTGACGGGGAGCTTTCCTATTGTAGGTTCTTTGGGTGTAATTTTACGTCCCCCAACGTTGAGTCATATCGGACGATGAATGGAATGGATGAAATGATACTCAAATGAGCCCACGGTCCACAGAGCTTAGAGTTACCCGACATTCGTCTTTCAGGATAAGGGAAAACCCCGGTAACTCACACTGACCGAGATTCGAACTAGGGACTTCTTGAACGTGAGGCAGACAGGCTACCTATATTGTGGTGCTGACTTCCCTAAATCTAAGAAACATATTTTTAGTTAAATGCATGTATATATGTATGTGAATACTAGTCATAGACCAAAGGCGCTTAGATATCAAAGTTGGCCTTTATTTTCAGTGTCTTTCTAAGACATGATACTAAGATATTACATAAAGAAAGACTGTGCACCCTGATAAGTGTGCACCCTGAGCAATTGCAGAATATTGCAAATGATCTAGGTAACAGGGCATGAGATGTATAACAGAAATTAATATCGTAGGAATTTTTTTATAAAACACAAAGTTTCAATGGCAGTTAAGCACTGTTTAACCTGTGAAGGATACCAAAAGAAATTGACTGCAGATAGAAACAATTGAAACTAACGAATTTTTCGATGTGCCACACACTTTTGTATCTATACTATATGCACAAGATTTCTTGAGCGCTGGATTTACGGTGTAGTGCGGGCCGAGGGGAAGAAAAGAGAGCTAACACGCTTTTGTTTCTGCAGTGTGGTCAACCTAGAAAAACACAATTCAGCCAAATTGCAGTAAGATAAGCGAAGATATGCGCTGAAGTTATGATATGTGGCAACACACTATTGAACTCCTTCCGATATGCTGTATGCTTATAGGTATATTTACTGTTATAAAACACATAAAAGTATTAGACAAATGCTATGACAGCTATAAACACTTACTCGCTTTGTGATTCTTGGATTTCCAAGTCTACTGCGTCACTTTCATCGCGTGTATCCCCTAATGTGTTAATGATTTCATTAATTGCATTTCCTATTAAACTATCGTTTCTCCAATACTGCATTTCCAGCTCTTGGACCTTCTTAGCGTATCCTTCTCGATCCGTCGCTTCTATAGCAAGTTTCCGCATATTTGTGGCTCTCGTTAACATTGCGTACTTTGTAAACATTCTTTATTTTTGCCCACGACAGCTCAGTTGCATTCAAATCACAGTTATATTGAGGTAGATGAAAAATAGTGTGCCCCTTTCGAGAGCCATAACACTGACAGCATAGTCTTGGTTTTAGATTTGTTGTAAACTGGTTAGCTAATTATTAACCTCAAAATTGCTCAAAATGAACTAGCGTAGTGTGAAAGCTTAGCATATTAGCCACTAGATGTCACAGTGTGTAGCGCATTTGAGACCCGAACGCTCTTGCGCATACAGTATTCATAATCTGCATAATTACTTTCTTTTACCTCCCAGTAGATAAAAAACTACTTTAAAAACCGGTTGACCGCTATGGATACTGTACTTACACAGTCCATTTTAAATTAAATTGACAATAAGCAGGTGTTTACAGAAATAAAGTGAAACAAACTCCTAGTCTATGTGTTATTCAAAGTAGAAAAATATCCTGTCTCTGATTGGCTGAAGTTAGATATGAATCGATTCCTGCTGGAAGTATGCCGTATTTGGTGTAATCCCTGCCGAAGTGTGGGACTCCCACCTGTAGAGGTACTGAAACTACAACCTAATAGTTCCATTCCATCTAACAAAATTCCCAAAAAGAAAACGCCCTACTTGCAGTAAAACCCTTAACGGGTGGGCACACAGCAGAAACCTCCATTCTATATACAGCCTGCCAGCACTACGGATGGACGAACGGATGGTGTGGAGACGCTCTATCTTGGTAATTAGGGATCCCGTCAATGCGGCACTCGTCGGCATTCGGATCCGGCCGCCCTTCAGATCTTACTGTTTAATCTTTCCTTCTAGGGTCATGGTAGAAGCACAAAGCGTTCTAGGGGCCTACGTGCGCTGCTTTACCTGGTGCGTCTTGGTGTGGGATTTCTCTCGGGGAGGCCATTTGGTGTGGTATGGCAGGATGGTTAAGGATTACGTGTCGGGGAGCAAGAGTACCCTCTCAGGGTCCAGCAGTTATCACCAGTCAATGAAAAGTCCTACTTCAATTTCCTGTGGATTGCTTATTTCCACAGATCTTACTTGCCGGATTACTCTGCTTTTCACGCTTGCCATCACTCTCGTTGCGTCATCTTGTCTCCTTGAGAGTATTTAATCCCATCACTTTTGAAATCTAACTCCACTCTTACCCCGCCATGAGATATTAAACTAACACGTCTTCTCCCCTTTCATTGTAGCCAAACGAGAGACGCTTCTCAACTCGCCCTACTCTCGGCTTCTTCCTAGATTTGTTTGTCTATCTCCACCCATTTTCTATTTGTTCTCTATTTCACGTCTAGAACGTGGTTTACGCTACATTTTTTTTTGGGGGGGGGGGGTTAATTTCTACGATTTCAACTTATTGGCCATTTCCATTCACCTTCAACTGCGCAGCAGTCACGAGCCCACCTCCTAAAGTTGTATGACCCCTTGGCGTCATAACGGTACTGCATCCTGCCTCTACGTTCAAGAGGTCCCGAGTTCGAATCTCGGTCAGGGTGAGTTACCTGGATAAGGGTTTTTCTGGGGTTTTCCCTTATCCTTCAAGACGAATGTCGGGTAACTCTAGGCTCCAAGGACCCTGGACTCATTTGAGCATCATTTCACCCAATTCATTCACCGTCCGATATGACTTAGCGTTGCAGGACGTAAATTATATAAAAAAATCCTGCCTCTACATATTTTTCTTAGCCCTCATTATTGTCTATGGCTCCGTGGTGGCGATGGAATTTTGGGTCTCTATTGTCCTATTGTTTATTTATCCGGCCTTGTCTGCCCGTTCTAGCTTTAGGCAACTTTTTCCCTATATTTATTTCATTTGTACGTTATTCCTATTACATTTCTTTTTGATTTTATTTCATGTATCATTTATTCCCAATTGCTTATTAATAATTTATATGGTTTTATCACCCTTTTCTTACATTCTTCCCTCGGAAACTTGTGGATTCTGCTTCAGTCTCCGTTCTATATAACTTTATTTTTATCTTTAAACATATTCCTAGCTTTCGACATTAACATTAAAAAGATAAAGTAAAAAAGCTAAGAGTAGTCTGCAGTAAAAGCTGTATAGTGATGAAACTGGTAAGCAGTTAAAGAAAATCATAAATACTCTCATTGTAACACCCTTTGTTAAAATTGTAAGTGTGTATGTTCTTGAATGAACAAAACTGAGGTATGACGTATGACTCGAAATGCATGGATCTCTTGAGTTTGACCTCCTTACGGGTCATCTCCGAAGTGAGAGAGGTTGAAGTGAGAGGCGGCCGAGGTTTTAAAAGTCAGAGCGGAGGACAAGTTCTTATGATTTTCGGTATGAATACAATTTTCCAATTATTATAACTTCAAAGACATACTTAGGTTTAAAGAAAGTACAGAAATGAGTTAATATGATTGGTGAAATATAAAGTAACGCTAGTTTTGTTACGTAATCTAAAGGAAGTGTGTCATACAAAGGCGTAATTTTTAAAGCATTGCCGCATGCGCCAATGTCATTTCCGCTCTCCAAAACAGTTGCAAGTTCGTGACTCTACAGCCTATGTGCAAATTGCGGCTTTCTCAGTAACGTGTGTAAATGAGATGAAGGTTTTCTTGGAGGTGGCAAACTCACCTAGAGATCCTTCTGCAGGGTGGTCTACATGGGCGGTCTTGAAACAAAAGAAGCAGGTGCAGCGCACCCTTTCTCTTTTCCTGATACTTCTCCTTCATCATGTATATACTGAAAGAGATGAAGAGATAAATGTCTATGGTTAGTGTTTTACCTGCAATATGTATAAGAAAATTATATGTTGTGCTTCAATTCTGACATAATATTTAAGTAGTGGAATTAAACTCTGTAACGTGAACCAAGATATTAAAAATGTCTCTTTAACTAGCTAGAGTGCTGGTCACCGCCCCGACATTAATGTAATGCAATTTCATGCCATTAACTTTAAAACCTTGTAGCACGAGTTTAGAACACATGCTTAATTGTACAGCCAACTCGATGGCTGCCTTAATAGATCAGGTTTACTTTCAAATTATATGGTAATTTCCCTAATCAAGTCATTCATCATGCAGAAAAAGACATTAGTTCCATTCTAAGGTCAAACGTATTTATGACAAATCTTTTTAATTGTTATAACTTTTCGACAACTACTGAAATGTTCTCAGCTACCTGGATTGATGGTTTGTTGTTAAGTAACAGGCGGATTCCTATGACATGCCATTTATTGGGTCTTGAAAATCACATTCTTACTTTTTAATATATTTTGTAGTATATATGCACATTTCCATTATAAAGTCATACTTTGGTCATATTTTGGGGATTATTGTAGTGTACTCAGAAGCCAATTAGAAATAATCCAATTATGATTCTTTATAAGAACTAGTTCGACACTTTGATTCCCGCCTCGGTGGCGTGGTGGTTGCGTGTCTGCCTCATTTTCAAGAGGTCCCGAGTTCGAATCCCGGTCAGTTTGAGTTACTTGGATAAGGTATTTTCCTGGGTTTTCCCTTATACTGAAAGACGAATGTCAGGTAACTCTAAGCTCTATGGACCCTGGGCTCATTTGACCATCATTTCACCCATTCCATTCATCGTCCGATATGAGTTAACGTTGGAGGACATAAATTAAAAAAAAAACACTTTGATTTTTCTGATTCGTCATCCATTAAGGCTGAACAAGATGCATTTTCTTTTGTTACCCAGGAAGCAGAACTTTGAATCAGGTCTGATTACCCGCCTAGAAACCGTAGGTCTTTCACTTAGTGATGCATTAAAATTGTGAAAGGAATTGAAATTTAGTTAAAGCGAAAAAAGGTAAAGAGGTTGAACAAATTACTGAAAATCTTCAAAGATTTTTGGTGTCAAAAACAGGTGATTATGTCCTTTTCCTGATCAGTGATGCACTTTGTGGGCTTGAAGCAAAGTTTAGAGTTTATGAGATGGCATTTTACCCAAATCAATTAACTTGCCTTAAATATGCAGCTATATACTCACGTGATTTCGAACCTAGTTTCTCCAGATATAAGAACATCCTGTCCGACAACAGAAGAGACCTCCAAATTGACAATCTAAAGTTGCACATTGTCCTTTAACTTTGCTGGTGATGAAAACTAACCCCCAGGTATGGAAATTTTATTTACCTTAATTATTATTTTCTTAATTTACAATAATTATTCATCTCTAATTTAGGAATTTTAAACTTACGGAATTATTCATCTCTAATTTAGGAATTTTAAACTTACGGATTCCGTAAGGTGTGAATTAATAAATAGAAAAAACATTTTCTGCAGAAACGATTAAAAATATTTGTGCATGAAAAATGATTAACTGTTAATTAAAGTTTTAGGTAGATCCTCCATGGGACGGTCTTCAAGCGTGGTAATGTTAGGGACCTTCACGCGTCTGTGAGGGCTGCTTCATTCTCATATACGTATTTCACTTCATCTTTTTCTCCTTCAGGGTGATGTTTGAATGTGTCCCATGTCTTTCTTCGCATATAACCTCTATCTTGACACATTAGAATATTCAGGTATGTGGTGGAAACTGTGGCATAGTAGTTTCGTGCACACGTAGAAACTACAATCCCCTGGCTGGAACTTCAGCCTCTTGAACCTAAATATGATAGTATGTCTCTATGATAGGCGATCTAATTGTTCCTTGCCTGAAAGACCCCTCATGAGTATTCCTACAGATTATATGTTATTTCCTAACACATGCATTAGTATATAATTATAAAATGCCTCTCAATGCAAATGTGACCGAGCGGGATGGCTCAGGTGGTTTCGTCTTGTGGCCCGCATTCGGGAGGCTCGGGTTTGATTCCCGTGGCCAACCTACCTGACGCTTGGGTTTATTCGGGGTTTATCTGGGTAGCTAGGTGAACTCTGGGTAGGTTAATTACATCCCCGAATATCCTGCCCCTCCATTTCATCTCCATTAACATTTCACATCATCTGTCAGCTAGTGGTCTCTTCCAGGGTAGACGTATTGGCGGGTGTCTCGGCGGTGCATGGCAGGATGATATGCTCTGAGGTAAACTACTTCCTCCTCCGGTAGGTCGGTTGCCGGTCTCCGCTCCTCTGCTGGGACAATTTTGGGACCGGCAGCCAGGGACCTTTAGGACTCAGATCGCCTGCCTGGGACCTTCGGGGGTCGGCTGCTGGGCTCGTTGCAGTCCCGCAGTAGGGGACTGTGTCCTGGCCTGTCGGGGGAAGTCTCTATCCAAGTAAACTTTAGGGACCCTGCCCTGTGTACTGTCATGGCTCCTTGGGTCGGCCGCCCTCTGTCTGCTTCGCTTCATCCTTCCTCCCGGGGTTGCCCCTCTTGGGGGCATAGGAACAATGGGCCCAGCATGGTGGCCTACGTAACGAATCCCCTCCGTAATGTAATTCTTATCCTAATCCTAATGCAAATGTGACTACACTTTCTTACATAAATGTAGATCACAAGTTTTAAAATGCTCCATTAAATACACAACTATAATGGGACAAGGGAAATATAACTCCAAAACGAAGAGTATATAAGACTTTGTATTTGTTGGATACTAAATATGTGTGAAGTTTTATATGCTAGATATTGTAATAAGAATTATGAAATAAAGTAAATAGAAACTAACTACATGCATAAGTTTATAATCTATTAATAAAACACACATGCATGCTATCTGTAATTAAGTGGGATGACTGTACCAATGACACAAAGTATGAGTAACACAAAGTGTCACATCGTATCCATCTTTTATAATCTTCTATACAACTGGTCATACAGTAAAGTTGGTGGGTTCTTTTTTCTCTTTAATAAAACAACCTCCCAAGTTATCCGAAATCTTCCTGCAAGTCTGTCCGTGGGGGCTAAGTCACAGAGCAAAGGCTGGAATCTTGCATTAGTAATAGACACTATTTATACCAGGATTTTTTTTTTTTGTCCATGATATACCGTTGAGCTACAGCGGGACAGAGACATATACATTAGTACTGAACTTTCACTTCCAAGAGGCCAGCTGTGCACAAGGAACGTTGCTGTTGAGAAGCACTACTCTACCTCCCTTACCTCATTTTCACCCTGCAAGCCCTGCACATCACTATGTGGTTAAGCCCGATTTAGGGCAGGTACACAACCGACACACCTCGGGCTGTCCTCAGCCTGACAATTTCCTGTTTATTTTCCAAACGAATAGTAATTACTATCCGTTGTTATGAAAATGTGTTCAATTTATTTCGAAAATTCAATATGAAGATACGTCCTTTGAGGTACGCTGAATAAAAAAGGTGTTATAAAACAATTCCTGAACGTTTGTGTGTAAGAAGTAATAAGTATCGTATGTAAAGTATAATGCACAATACTTTGAATCTATTCGCCTATATGTGAAACAAATCTCAAGAAAGACAAATGTAGAAGTAATTTTCGTGAAGCAATTTTCACAGTGAACAGTTATTTACTGTCGGATTTCACATGTTTGGGCCTTCAAAAATCCCCATGCTACATTTCAGAGGTCACATCAAGTGAGATTTAGTGTTAATGTGTGGACCGGTATTATGTATAACTTCTTAATAGCATCAAATATTTTGCTGGCCTGACTAAATGCTTACAATGTCTTATTATTTCTGCAATAAGTTCTGCTTGATCATATGGAAGCAGTTCCTCTTCATATCAGACAAGACATGTGGTTTCAACTGATGAGGCACAGGCTCACTTTGGTCCTGAAGTACGTCGTCATGCTACTGCTATCACTGGATAGGCAGAATTACATCCATTGCCTGGGGGGTATGTTCCGCCGACCTTACTCCGTTTGACTTCTTTTTGTGAGAGCACAAGAAGACTATAGTGTACGAAACACCCGCTGAGACTTAATACCTTATGGCACGAATAACCTGCGCAGTTAGCGAAATCACATTAGTCACTGGCATGTCGGAGGTTTTACGAAGGAGTTCTTTAAATGTCAGTATGATTGATATGATGCATTTCACTTTCAGCCTCACGTAGAAACCATCGAACTAGACCGGGTCTGAAATCCCGAACTTGGGATCAGAATGCCAGCATCTAACTCATCATGGTCAGCTTTCGGTATCATCATCATCATTATTCACAGAAAAACATTACCACGAAATATGTAGTTTTTGAATCAAGTTTCTTCAGTGAATTATTTATTTATAATAGATACCGATCACTATCAGTTATGCCAATAAATTTGCAATATATGTATACCTAAATATGTGAGAAATAGATAATTTCAGTTTGAATAGTTGGATACAAATAAACAAAAGCTGTTCATTATCATTATCATTATCATTATCATGATCATGATCATGAACATGAATCATGATCATCATCATTATCATGATCATGATCATAAACATGAATCATGATCATCATCATTATCATGATCATGATCATAAACATGAATCATTATCATCATCATTATCATGATCATGATCATAAACATGAATCATGATCATCATCATCATTATCATGATCATGATCATAAACATGAATCATGATCATCATCATCATTCTTATCATGATCATGATCATAAACATGAATCATGATCATCATCATCATCATCATCATCATTATCATGATCATTATCATAAACATGAATCATGATCATCATCATTATCATGATCATTATCATAAACATGAATCATGATCATCATCATCATTATCATGATCATTATCATAAACATGAATCATGATCATCATCATCATCATTATCATGATCATTATCATAAAAATGAATCATCATCATCATTATCATGATCATTATCATAAACATGAATCATGATCATCATCATTATCATGATCATTATCATAAACATGAATCATGATCATCATCATTATCATGATCATTATCATAAACATGAATCATCATCATCATTATCATGATCATTATCATAAACATGAATCATCATCATTATCATGATCATTATCATAAACATGAATCATCATCATTATCATGATCATTATCATAAAGATGAATCATCATCATCATCATTATCATGATCATTATCATAAACATGAATCATCATCATCATTATCATGATCATTATCATAAACATGAATCATCATCATCATCATCATTATCATGATCATTATCATAAACATGAATCATGATCATCATCATCATCATCATCATTATCATGATCATTATCATAAACATGAATCATCATCATTATCATGATCATTATCATAAACATGAATCATCATCATTATCATGATCATTATCATAAACATGAATCATCATCATCATTATCATGATCATTATCATAAACATGAATCATCATCATCATTATCATGATCATTATCATAAACATGAATCATCATCATCATCATTATCATGATCATTATCATAAACATCAATCATCATCATCATTATCATGATCATTATCATAAACATGAATCATCATCATTATTATCATGATCATCATCATCATAAACATGAATCATCATCATCATTATCATGATCATCATCATAAACATGAATCATCATTATCATCATCATCATGATCATCATCATAAACATGAATCATCATCATCATGATCATCACCATAAACATGAATCATCATTATCATCATCATGATCATCATCATAAACATGAATCATCATCATCATCATGATCATCATCATAAACATGAATCGTCATTATCATCATCATCATGATCATCATCATCATGATCATGATCATCATCATCATGATCATCATGATCATCATCATCATGATCATCATCATCATCATGATCATCATCATCATCATTATCATAAACATGAATCATTTTCACCGTCATTGTCACCGTCACCGTCACCGTCAGCGTCAGCGTCACCGTCAGCGTCACCGTCACCGTCACCGTCACCGTCACCGTCACCGTCACCGTCATCGTCATCGTCATCGTCAGTGTCAGTGTCAGTGTCAGTGTCATTGTCATTGTCATTGTCATTGTCATTGTCATTGTCATCATCATTGTCATCATTATTATTATTATTATTATTATTATTATTATTATTATTATTATTATTATTATTATTATTATTATTATTATTATTATTATTATTATTATTATTATTATTATTATTATTATTATTATTATTATTATTATTATTATTATTATTATTATTATTATTATTATTATTATTATTATTATTATTATTATTATTATTATTATTATTATTATTATTATTATTATTATTATTATTATTATTATTATTATTATTATTATTATTATTATTATTATTATTATTATTATTATTATTATTATTATTATTATTATTATTATTATTATTATTATTATTATTATTATTATTATTATTATTATTATTATTATTATTATTATTATTATTATTATTATTATTATTATTATTATTATTATTATTATTATTATTATTATTATTATTATTATTATTATTATTATTATTATTATTATTATTATTATTATTATTATTATTATTATTATTATTATTATTATTATTATTATTATTATTATTATTATTATTATTATTATTATTATTATTATTATTATTATTATGATTGTTGTGTATGTGATGAATGTTATTATTACTATTAATGTTACTATTATTACTATTGTTATTGTTATTCTTATTGTTTTTGCTGGGTATACTGCTAGCAGGATAGTTCATCGTCACCTGCCACAAGTGGTCTGCGGAGGGAAACGTCAGTGTTTATCAGCAGGTAAACTTTACCTTTGATTTCACCAGGCTAAACTAAACGATCATAGAATTTTGTTCCCCTCGCCTCTCTAACCCCCTCGTCCATCGGAAAACTTTTTCACTCTTGAGTACGGAAATTCAAAATATAATTTGTATATTAAATTTAAATTATTTTTATTTAATGCTTAAATGTTAGTGAAATACATGATGCGACGGTCCATATATTGTGTTTATAAAGCAGAATTTCAGTTTCATTAAAATACTTGTGTAAGACTTCCAATATGTAACATTTAAGTTGTAAGTGCATTTACTGTATGATATGTTCCTTTATAAAACTTCATTAGGTCGAATGAAATGTAAGAATTTAGTATTTTTTTTGCAGATGCATTATGCTCAGTCCACGGATCTTTAACTCCTTCTGAGTTTCTCTTATGTATGTTAACTTCATTAGAATTCCAGAGCGTAGAGTGAGGAAGTGAGGAAGTATGTATTTGGTCATTGGGCGCAAACAAGCATAGATCACTGTGGTATATTAGTGGTAGAGCAAAGTGCGAGAAACCGAAAATCCTAGCTTCTAATCCGGGATATGCTACTAAAAGGTTTAGTCTGTTTCTATCCTAATTTATATTAATTTTCTCAAAACTGATACTATAGATGTTGATTATATTTAAGGTACATACAGAGAGTTAATAAACTTTACCGAAATATTTTCAGAGCAAGTGGAGATACCTTAAACAAGTAATTTGATATAGGAGACATATGGTTTGTTAGCTCAGATGTGGAAGTTACGGCTATAAATTTCTGAAGTGCCAGTACGCCAGTGCTAATGATGATACCATTTCAATGCACAACACACGAAAATGAAGAGACCTGTCAGAGCACTCTCTGGCGCAATGCTAATGACTAGGGCCCGGAAGTTGTTGACCTAAAAATTCTCTAAAAATGAACTATATAATATCCTTAAAACATAAAAAATGCACATAAATGTAAAAGAATGACCTAACAAAAATTAACAATTTCTTTAATAATAATAAATTAATAGCTTTCACAGACAAATAATAAATATATGGTTCGAATAATCACATTTTAAAATTAACTTTCTTAGTAAATAATGCAAATATTGCTACTATATATTAGATTTAATTAGATTCATTTTTAATTTTATAAAATAAGAAATAATAAGTTACTGTGTCCATTAGCCAAAATAAACCTTACTTAGCGTTGCAGTACACCACCATGGTCATCAAGTTATCAAAAGTAAAGGAACGGCGGTTGTCAGCTGAAACTGTTTTATACCTTGAGAAACTTCTCTCCACAGATGTTATAGGTGCATATTTGAAAAACAGTATTTCATTGCCTGTTAAATCCTGTTCAAAAATATCAGTTCTGAAGTTTTCTCCTGACACAATATCGGCTTACACGATATGGACTTTTAATCACAGATTATTTTAACCCCCCCCCAAAAAAAAAGAAGCCCATAGGCAGAGTCAGGTCTGCCACGGGAATCGAATTCGGGCCTCCCGAATGTGGGCTACAGATGAAAATACCCAATAGATTCGTGAAAAAGAAAGAAAATGACCGGAAAATGCATCAAAATGTTAAAAGAATCGCTATTATAAAAATGTAGAAAAATGCATTATGATGAGCTATAACGTATTTAATCCAGAATACACTTAATTTCCAATAAGCATCGTCTGTGACTACTCAGAAAAAGGATGACTTTTCATCAAAATCCGGGCCCTAGTTATACATTAGCTTTCAAGCGAAAGATAAACGAGTTCGAGTCCCTTTCATTGTTTTTTTTTTTCTTTTTTTAATGTTTGTTTGTTTGGTTGGTAATTTTTTTACATATTTTGTCCAGAATTGTAATTTCTGTATAAATGTATCCAATTTACGGAGTGCACCTTGTCAGTGCAATTTATCACAGTTCTTTGATGCAAAGTGTGAATCCTGCTTACTATTTTACCATGCTCTACATCTAGGAAGGTGGTTTAAAGCGTGAACAATTTACATGAAAACAATGTAAAATGCAACTCTTTACCTCAATATTATAGGAAGTGCTCGAAATGGCGACCTGAGTTCCTAGTACAAGCTGCGAACGAACGATTGTCGTACTCTGTACAAAATTCTTTGTGGTTCGAGTAACTTCATATGCTGCTATCATTCGGATAGTTCGGTTGTTTTCTGAGGTAATAAGTGTTTCATACACCAGAGACTTGAGGTCACTCCAGAAAAGAAATCAATTGCTTTAAGGTCGGGAGAGCGCGCTGGCCGAGGTACAGTTGGATTCTACCTTCCTTCGGACGCATAAACTTGGTTTATATCAGAGTAATGCTATTGCACTCGTCAATCAGCTTCATGTTCTTAGTTACGAATCACGTTATTTCTTCATATTAGGTTTTACATATTAAAAACACGAAGAAAATGTTAACTACACGAGAGGAACCGAATTAATGACGTTTAGCACCAGTTGTCCACATTACAGTGTAGGCGACCGGAGTACTTGCAGAGCCCGCACTAAAATAGCTACATAATGCTAGAGGATATGAATCGCTGTTCAGTGTCGCACTGGCAGAAGATCAGTTCCAGATTTGAGAGACCTTTGAGCATTAAATCTTGAGAACGCCGATAACGAGCTACTAAGAAAAAATATTTCCATACTCGGGAAACCGTTTTAAAGACATTCTAATCCAGTAATTTCACCTACCTTGTTTAAATACCAATTTATCAGCATCTGATCCCAATTAGGTTTAACACAATTTACTGCGTTATGTTTAGCCGCAGAGCATGCACTGCCTATCTCACCTGGCTTATATTAGCCACGTCTACAATAGCCGAAATTATTTCCGTGTATTTCATTAATATCCTGTATATTGAATTTATGCTCAGGCATTTCATGAAGCTATACCGCAGCTAGCTAGAAGGTCTTCAACTCGTGTGTAAAGCAAGTTTTCCTAACTATTTAACTAGCGAGGCAGATGCTTGCCTATTCATACCTTCAAGGTGTAAAATAAAATTAGTTATACCTTTTAACCTAACCTGAGTATTTCTAAATTAATTCTACTTGGGTATGTAATGCTACAGTAATGTGACATTTACGTATGAAACTTCTTTAGAGAGGTACGATATCTTATCCACAGTTGAGTCGGTTGAGTCCAGAGGTTCTACTCCCATTAGCCCTGGACCCGTAGGACTAAGACTCGGGCCTCTTTCAACCAGGGAGTATCCGAGCTGTCCCAAAGGGCTCCCGGCGTCCTCCGTGGTGCTTTCCATAGGGCAAGACCTGGGTTACTAACAAGCACCCCCCCCCCATCTGATCCAAAGACACAAGATGGGATGGAAGTGGATACGCCACTTACCTACGCGGACCAACAGCAAAATGGGAAGGCTACCGAATTGACCTCGGTGGGGCCGTCTGGCGATCTAGCCCACCTTATACTAGCTTTGCAGGCTAGTATCCGGGAATATTAATGACTTCCCTCAACCCCATCCGGAGACGTATCCGATCACCCACGGGTATCTGGAACCACTGTCCCCTCGAGACCAACCCAATCCGAACTACCAAAGGGAGGGGCTCGAATGTTGGGCTCGAGGTTCCTCTAGTAACGTCGGAGGCACCACGAGTGCTAGGGGTCCACAGCGCCCTCACCATGGCAGCTGAAGGGGACGGATCACCTCCCCTCCCCCTTATCCACACTACAACGGAGCTATTCTAACAAACTATTTATGTTCTGCATTCAATACTTTTGAGTTCATTTTTCCGCGGCCGAGCGGTTGAACCGCGTGACTCTCCCATGCGCCGCAAAGAGTGATTTGTGATGGATAATTAGTCACTGCGGCGGGTTTCCTCCGATTTTCCATCATTTCACCAACTGGTCCATTATCATCTTTCCTTTCATACACATCGCGGTCATATACTTCCCTCACTCTCATTCCGGGGCCCGGGCTGATCACCCATCCGTAGATGTGTCTCTGTAATCCATAGCTATGGCTTCCTCACCCGACGCTGAAAATAGCATAAGAGGTAGGGGACTACAAAGACTGTGTGGTGTACCAAAAGAAGAAGTACACCTCAATTCGAAACAAACTTTCCACATGCAGTTCACAAAACAATAATGTTCAGTATGTTTTTTTTTTTTATTTGGATTATGATATCTGTAATTTAATTGATGGAAAGATGATGCAAATGCTTGCACAACGATTTTTATATTGACTATTTCGTCACATTTTATTCAAATTTCCGTCCTGACAATACATACAAATCTTTAGGAAAGAACAGTTAGATAAAAGAGTTTGAAGTGTTACGAAGTGGAAACCAGCTCTTAAAGAAATGACTGAAGGAAGAGAAATAAAGAAATGTGCTTGATTACGTTTAAAACTAGTATTCGGGCACCCTTGTATGCTTCGGGTTAGTGTATGTGTAATTGTGTGTGAACAGCTTTATCAAACACTGAAGTTAAGGTAAATATTCAAATTAGCATTTAGGCAGGTACGTTTTGAAAATGCAGCAAGGCATATAAGCGGAGTAAAGTATATTTTAAAGTTTGTTGTACTAAGTTTTGTTTACTTCAGTGAAGTTGATGTAGATTAACTATAAAACTTAGCCAAACGCTTTCAAAGTGACGACTTTGCAGTCCATTTGTACATACAGTTTGCTGGGTGTCTGTGTTATTCGTTTAACCATTCTAAAAGGCTGTTCCTTTATGGGTTCGTAGAATTAAAAGTCCAATTTTAAGAAATTAAAATCGTTCTTTATTTGAGTATAATTACACTGTTCAATTCTCACGTAACAACATTACGTCACATACACCAGACTATCCACCAAGGTCGCTGATCAAAACAATCAGCGTTCTGATTACACCTGTTTACATCAACTCGCGTTACAACATCTGTTCACTTCTGTTTACATCAGCTCAGCTGTTTACTGCTTACGACTACTCACGACTGCTCTTGGCGAGTCGTCGCCTTCTTAAAACCTCATTGATAAATTCTAGATATTTTGGAATAATAAAGAAACCGAATGACGTATCACCTTCCAGAAGCGTAACTTAATCTATGCCGGCAAGTCCTTTATCTCAGCTATATTTATTTGCCGGCTCTTTGTGTATACAAGCCGCGCTATCGCAGATAACGGCTTCGCGACAATACCTTTTACGTTCATGATTTTCATTACTGTAGCGTCCTTTTATAAAATCTTATGTTTCTCCCAGATATTTTTAAAACAGATGTTCCTTGTGTGCTGAAATCCAATTATTGTATATAACTGCGTGAAAATGAATGCAGATTATATGTACATACATTAAATAAAATAAGATCTAAAGCTTTCCTGGCGACGAATATGGTCAAGTTCTTCTCGGGAAGCAAGCCAGGTGAAAAGACGATTGGAAATCGAAGTTTCGAGAGTATGCATCTCTCCCATCATCAGGATATTTATTAAATGTTATAACCACAAATTAATCACTGGATATAACTCAAATATAAACAAAGACAAGCACTATCAAAATTCGCATTTCTGAACAAAAGACTGTTTTCAGTAAATTAATTGCCAGGTCAGGAGGTGGCGTGAGTACAGAAAATTAATTGGGTCAAAGAAACGTAACTACTTAGCTTGATTATCAAGCTGTATTGATCTGTGCTTCTTAAATCAACAGCTTGATAATCAAGTTAAGTAGTTACGTTTCTTTGGCCCAATTAATGTTCTATACTCAGGCCTCTGCTGACCTGGCATTTAATTTACTGAAAACAGTCTTTTGTTCAGTAATGCGAATATTGATAGCGTTTTGTCTTTGTTTATATTAGTGTTATATCCAGTGTTTCATTTGTGGTTATAACATTTAATAAATATCCTGATGATGGGAGAGATGCACACTCCCGAAACGTATCTTTCTAATAGTTCTTTCACCTTGCTTGCTTCCTGAGAACAACTTGAGCATACATTAAATACTTAACCAACCCTTCCTTGGAGAATCATGGTGTTCTCCGATACACCGCTGCGGCAACACATGGACAGTTTTCTACGTATACATTTTTGGATTTTAAGAAACTGAAAACGTACACATTCAGGGAATTTCATTAACAAATTCTTAGCTGGAGTTCCTTATTGCTTCTGTTGACGCTGAACAAAACGTAAATATATCATGAGCAACAAATTTGTAATCTTTCGCTGTTAGAATAAAATAAAATATTACTCCGGATTCCGCAATGAGTTCCGCCTCTTAGTACATCATTGATTATACGTAACATGTGTGCATACGCACCTAAACAACAATGCCGTCAACGAATTTTAACTGCCATCTTTGTTGTTACAAAACCAGTGTGTCTTTTACCTTTTGAGAATCGTTTTTCTTATTGTATTAACTATATAATGTTAATTCTGTATTATACAAATAACTTGAATGGTTTATTGAAAGCAGATAAAGCAAGAAACTTAATAAACCGCGGAACTATATTATGGAAGAACACGGGAGTATTAACACCCATCAAGTAATGCAGTTCATTTCCGCCACGTGCTTCTTTGACATTTATTTTATTCTTATATCGAACAGATTATAATTCCTTTAATCCCCAATATTAACTGTCTAGACCAAACTATCTTCTGTTTAGACCTTAAGCAGTACCGTTCCTTTCCTTGCTCCCCTTTCCAACCTTCCTGTAGCGACTAATATGCCCTTACCCTTTACTGCAAACAGTAAAGTTATAGTAATCTCTATGCTTCTACCAAGTTACGTTATTGAGATTCCATCCGGTCACTATTTCCCAGAGAAATATTAAGCATTCAGTTATACGTAATGAGCTTAACACTGCGATACTCTTCGTATGGAATTTGGTCCCTATTCTAATGAAGTACTCCATTTCCTGTTCCATCGGATTCTTTCTCTCCTTCAATCACATCCATCAATATCTACACAAAACTTTTATTTCCCAACCCACAGTCCAAATGTGCCACATCCCCATGTTTTCCAAGCATTTATTTAATTTTGACGCCCAAGTTGAATTTTATTCCATTCTCAGCTGATGACAGCAGACTGCGTTTAATTTGAGATTAATTTTCAACCATTTTTCCAATATTTATTTTGTAGCTGTGAACACAGACTCCCACATTATATAACATTTGTCTCTCCCTAACCTCAAAATTTTCTTGAAAAATTGAGCCCTCGATTATTTCACATTCTCTATGTGTGTCCATTCTTGCATTTTTCTCCCACAAGGATATAATTGTTGACACGTACAACCACAGGAATCCGAATTTTCTTATAAATGTGGAGATCTGTCATTTTTTATTCCTATTTTGTACGGTACGCAGCGTTTTACTGTAGAGCTCTTTGACAAAAATTAACAAAATGTGGCTAACATCACACAATCACACGGAGGAGGTTTTTTCCCTCTCCCCGGTGTTTACTACTGAGAGTTCAACAATCTACAGTCTTTATCCCGAATGTCATGCAGACCATCCCTTTCAACACATCAGCACCGAGTGTTTAAAAGATAAATAATAATAAACTTAAAACTAAAAACAGTACTTCAAAAAATGGATTACGACCTAATATGAAACATCCTTCATTAGTGAAAAAGTAAAGGAAATCCGCGTCTTGGAATAGTACCAATCACAAGTGGTGTTATCGTTAAAGTCATCCTACGTGCTTAAATGATTAATCAGCATATATAAAACCCAGTCACACAGCATCCCCAGAAACAGTTTCCTTTGAAGTATATTTCATCATATTTTTAGAGCAAGAAGCTGAATACCAACTTCTATCCATTCAAAATTATTACTGTTCACTGTTGTCGCGGGTTTCATCGTTGTCAGTGTTTAATTACACTGCTCTGATTAGATGTGCTAACATTCAGCCAAGATTGTGACGTAAATATCTTTATGACTATTTTTTCACTACAGCAAATAACGCTGTAAGGCTGATGGCTATATGCCTATGGCAAACAGAAGCTATTATATCATTTATGTTTAAATCAAACATTATTAAACAATTTTTCTTACTCATCATCTTTATTATTTAAAAATAAAAATATTGACAGTATAAAGTGTAGTAAATGTAAAGTAAATGAAAAGATACAGACAAAAGGTCCTGCGTGGTACGTAGATTAATCTATGCTTTGTGCCTGCAACGCCATCCATGAGATTGTAATACGGGGAGAGGCCAAAAGGGCGACTAGATACAAATGACGACGTCTATACGTGATGAAGGGGTGCTTTAACGTTTCCATTCGGACCATGTACCATCGACCAAGCTCACTCTCAAGCCTCTGCCTCCAGGGTGCTCAAAGGCACATCTATCCTAGAGCAACCGGAGGTTGATTCTAATTGTACAGTCCCAATTTTGTCACAAAATATAAGGGTTGAACAAGAGGCACTTCTATCCCCCAGACAAACCACGCCGAACCCCTGCATCTGATTCTAGAGCCCTGGAGCAGACGAAAATGAAATGACAACTATGAAAGACTGGATAGAAGAGGGCTCCCACCAGCGTATGCTTACTGACCAGGAGAAACCAAGAAAAACCTTATATTGCCGGGAATCGAATACGAGACTTCTCCAATGGAAGTCGGACCAGCTTGCTTGGTTGCGGTATTGAGAAACCTTTCCCGAATTACAGTGTACTGCGACAAAGGCACGTGCGTCTGTTTTACAGCAGAAGCCTTATTTGTGATGGAAACGAGTTAAATTATTTATAGATATAAGAACTGCCAATTTTTTCTACGTGGCATCTATTGCCATGTCTATTGAGTGATAGTGGTGGAAAATGCTGGTTAGCTTTCAGGCAACGTATTATTCTCAACTCCGTGCATTTTGTACTACTTTTTCTAGCTGCAAAGGTGAAGAAAATGGAGACAAGAACTTTCACACTTGCATGAGACCTTACCCCTTAATAGGGACCTAGTATGCCATTTGATTTAATATCAATCTTAGTTGTAAATTACCTTCCAAACTTTAAGATTACACTATAGATCTTGAAAGCTGCTGGCTATCGGATATTGTACTGCTTAAACATAATGAATACATATTTGTAGCTTTGGTAAAAGGGCAGCCTCATTCACAACGCGAACCCTACTTGGTTCAAGTTGTCTGAAATGGAGAGTGCTTGGGAAATACGCAGACGAAAGCAAAACTAGCCATGAAGAGGAAGGAATCTCATTAGTGGTAGTGAAGGCAGTCCTTCTAAAGGAAATAACCCTGAAATAAAATTCTGGTCCTCTAAAGTTGTGCAGAAGACCAGTAACTCTCTCATGTAAAATTCATAAACACTCAATCTCCATATGAAGATAAATGGATGGATTTAACGAATTGAACAAGAGTTTCGAAAATTTCGAAATGATTAGCGATTGCGAAAATATGTAAAATAGTGCCATGTCACGTCATTGAGCTTCTCTTTAAAGGTTACCTTGTAGATTAAATTAAAAGAGCTGCTAGCGATATTTGTGAGCATCCAGAAACCTGGAAAGTTATCGAGGTCTTCGTAGAATTTTATTAGTATGAACCCACATCCAGTGAAGAAAACAAACGTGGGCTTTACCTCTTGATCTTAATTCTTTATTCTGTTGAGGAGAAAGGTTATATCATCCACAAAGTCATTGACGTATTTAACTACAACTATTTTGAAATATATCTACTTCATACTGATATCAGTATATGAATAATTCATTCATTCAGCAGGTCGAATGCGTTTATGCTTCGAAATACAGTGTAACTAAGCTAGCCAGCACATTTTCTGCCTATGTCCGGAGTGATGAAAGTTTAGTCTCTTTTGAATAGTGCTTGATTCCTCTTCTTTCCTTTCTACACATGGTATACGACTTCCGGATGAACCTCATTCCATCAAGAGATAATTGGATCAATTTATTAGCTAGAGACATTTAGTGAGAGTGGTCCGTTACCTCCGACTATAACTGACTTTCAAGATGGTGATGGAATATGGGGGCCTTCTGCTGCGAACCACGATGGGTGTTGAGGATGCTTATATGAAACAGTGCCATGTGAAGGCCTGGACATGGGTTTTAACATCGCGAACGAAACTATTGAGCTCTCCAGCATCCTTAAGTCACACAGATCTTTAAGTATAAATAATCAACGAATTGACTGCATGTGGATATATGAGTGCCTCTGACTACACATAATCTTTAGGATAAGAGTGGAGGTGATAACCCAAAGACTCACACAGAAAAGTGGGTGGAGGGTATTCTGAAAATTTTTACGTTTCGCGAGCCCATTTTCTTGGCAAGACTTTTAGTAATGTAAGCAGATAAATACCACTCCCTTGATTCTTATAGGAGTGGTACTAGAACATCTACCATTAATGGGAAATGGAGTTTAATTGCTGTTTGATGGCAGCCGCTTTGAAGAGTGTTCTGTACGTTGGGAAATTCTACTCACCTTCCCCCCCCCTCTCTCTCTCTCTCTCTCTCTCTCTCTCTCTCTCTCTCTCTCTCTCACACACACACACACACACACACACACACACACACACACACACACAAAACTCACACACACATTCATACACACACGCACACACACTTCAGAACAAGAGTAAAAATACTAAATTGATAATATCTAAAAACCAGCCCTAACGAAAAAGGGAGCTGAAAATGTTAGTGAGGAAGCGAGTTAAACGATTTTCAAAATGATCGAACCTACCTTCTCAATACTTTTGTGAAATAAAAATCTACAAAATCAGATACTCTGAATTCTTTCAGGGATGTAGCCGCTTTATATCGATGAAGGGTTCGGAAAATGTGTGGCAATAGGCAGCTATGAGAACATTTAGCACAAATGGGTCTATTCTCTCAACTGTAGAAGGATATAATATTAATATTTGGCTGTCTCATAAGTAAAGTCGGCTTTTCGATTTTGGTGTTTTGGAAAATGTATTAGGTTTATTGGTCCATTTTCTACGTGGAAGAAATTTTGACAACATTGAAGCAGTGCAAGTAATTGTCACCAAATTCTTCGCATCAAAATCTAGAAACTGGTACCATCATGGGATAAACCTCGCTCATCGATGGCTCCAGACCATAGAATCTAATGGTCCATACTTCAAAAATTAGTTAATTAAATTAGTTAATTACTTGTCATAACACATTTTAAATAATATTGCTTTTGTTTAAAAAATACGATATTACTAATGAGGCAGTATCTACGTATATATGCATTCTTTAGCGCTGATGGTGCTAAATGCCAGTGCAATAGGGGATAGGTTAAGAACATGTCGAACGAGAAGCGTTTTTCCGTACGAATGAACATTTGACACATAAAAGTGAGTTAATACATTTACTCTAATGAATATCAGGAAATAGAGTAATTGTTGTATGAATTTAAATGTATATTATCACTTGAAACACTTAGCTTTTACCGAAGAAGTCAAAATTCCAGTTAATTCTGGCAATATGTTGTGGTATTATCAGTTCGCTATCCTTATGGTGCGGTATGGCATGATGGATTATTTGACCTTTAGGATGAGGTAAAAGTGTGGTTGTGGTGTGGGAATATTCATTTAGTGTTAGGTATCGGTGAGCAGGAGTTCTCTTCCTCAGGGTCCTGTAGTTCTCAGCAGTCAATGAAATTTAAGGTTTCAGTTTTCGGACTCGTTTATTCACACCTATGCTGATCGTCGTATTGCTCTGTTTTTCTCGGTCGCTATCACTATAGAACCTCTTTCCCTTATATTTACTTCATTTACACTTTATTTATATTAAAATATTCCCTTTGACTTTATTTATAATATAATTTATTCCCAATTGCTTATTAATAATCCTTGTGGTCTAATCAATTCCCAAATATTCTACTCTATAGGAACCTACGGCTTCTGCTTCAAATACATGAATACTTTAAAATTTTAACGATTCTAAACTGGTAGAATATTCAATCCCCGAGCAGCACGGTTAAATGTAAGTTTGCTAAACGCTACAGTCTCATATTAATAAAATTATAATAGTAAAATGCCAAAGAAACCAAGTAACAAATACCCCAGTGATACAAATTACTATTGAGTTCACTCAATATGTATTAATATAACACATACCTGACGAATTCATATTAGTTTCAGAACGTAGTACCTTCACCCAAAAATTCACTATCGTGATTTTGCTGATACATATGTTTAGAGCCACCTTGAATAATATATGAAACATATATTTATTTGACAAGTTTACGTGCTCGCATGCACATGTGACTATGCCTGCACTCGTTCTATGTATGTGTGTATGAACAGCATAAATCAAAAACGAAAAGTAAGATAAATAAGTACTTAAAATAAATTTAAGTTCTGCATTTTCAAGATACACACATTTTCAAGAAAATCTCCTGCCCCAGTTAGGTTTTGAATACATCTTTCATTTTCAAAACTGGATCCAGCTGGATAAATCTGCTTGACTGGAGTACACTGTAGTTCTTACGAGGCATATAAATTTCTTTTTAATCTGTAAGTTCCAGAGATAATTTTCATTGTTACTATTATAAAATAACTTCCAAATATTTTCGGCTGCTGCTTTTGTCACACACGCCAGGTGAGCAAGGGGCAGCAACACAGAGCAAGCGGTAGAAGTACATCACTATAAACACAAATAGATACGGTTGTTCAACAGGTATTTACAACAAGGAATATTCCCTGACTCCTTGAAAATATCACAAGTTAGCCCTTTGGATAAGAAAGGGATAGTACAAATTCCAAAAATTACAATACAGTGTCAATAGATCCCATAACATCGAAGGCGTCTGAATATATAATACATAAGCAATTGGTATCTTTGTTTTTAAAAAAAATCAAAACCTATTTGCATCCACACCATTTTATTATCAGGAAGAGGAAGCTTGCCATAGTAGCACTGGAAAGTGGTAGATGTGCTGTAGACTCTGAGTTTCAAGAATGCAGAGTTGAAATTACATTCACTCTCACATTTTTTAGGATTGTCTACAGTATTATCAACCGAGTACGGATATGAATAACTATGTAGACTTATTGGAAAGCCAATATCAGAAACTTTTCCTATACATCAGGATATTCTAAGTTCATAGCTAGACGTCTCTGTACAATTATATCATTTTCAGTGGATATTAATGGAGTACTATTAGCAATAACAGTTTTTCAAAACGATCTTCACATAAAAGACGACTTTCAAAACAAAAACAAACAATTTCCTTTGTACAATACAAATGTCCTTCAAAGAAGATTTCGATGCGCAAATTTGCTACCGGGATGTGCAGAATCACTAAACGTACAATTGGTCTCTAGATTGGACAAGGCCAAAATGTATAATACCATTTAACCATTAGAAGAATTTGAAAGACACACACACACATACACAAAGAGGGAGAGAGAGAGAGAGAGAGAGAAGAGAGAGAGAGAGAGAGAGAGAGAGAGAGAGAGAGAGAGAGAGAGAGAGAGAGAGAGAGAGAGAGAGAGAGAGTGCGTGAGAGAGAGGCTCCATAATGTTAATGTTTCAAATTGAAAACCGTACCACTATAGCTGAAATCATATCTTAGACACTTTCAGGCCACGCAGTGGCTCAGTGGTTAGACCGCTTGGCTCTCACCAAGGCGGCCCGGGTTCGATCCCAGGCGACCGCAAAGTGAGATTTGTGGTGGAAAACATGGCGCTGGGCGGGTTTTCTCCGGGTCCTCCGGTTTTCCCCGTCATCTCATTCTACCGGTGCTACATCTTCATCTCATGTATCATCGTGTCACCGCCTGCGTTGCCATATGTAGCAAAAGCGGCCGTTAAACACTACACATTTCATTAGACACTTTCACGGGCCTGCGCCCCTCCTTTGTTGCCTATCCTTAAGACTTTATGTTGAATGGAATCTAGCAGGAATGTTTGCGATCCTTTTGTGATATTCTATTATAACATTTTTAATTCAAAATTACACAACCTTAATTAAAGATTTGTTTTCGAATTAACACCGTCACATGTAAAATATTTGGAAAATAAAAAATGTTTCATTTCCGAAGTTAACATAATTTATAAACTTTGTAAATTACTGATATTGGCAAGATTATGGATCAATGTATGGACACGTTATTCTTATTCTTTATTTCTCCATGAGTGAATGATTCAGCTATATTAGAAAGATGTATGTGGTAGATGGTATTATGTTACAGTTCCGCGACTGTATGTCTTTCCGAACCTATTACAACTTCCCCAATTTTGGGTCTGCTATAGTCTCAAAGATTCATGGACCAACGTTAAAAGTATAAAGAAATACTTTTAAGTTCACATGGAATTACTTGGTAGATATTTTCTTAAAAAAATATATATATTGTTTACACTAAATAAATATAATCAAAGGTAGTATGTTTTAAGAATCAAAGTATCCAATCATAATGCAAGCGCAAATGTGTGTTTATTATTCCTGATTATTGTTGTTATGCATTAGTATCTATTTATAATGAGCATTAATCACTTTTTCATCGCACAGCGTGATTCTTCGCTGGGGTTTGTAAATATCTTAAATATTCACGTAACTTACGCCGAAGTCTTAAACTTCTGTAACAATTGAAGCGCTTAGCATTATAACGGTACATCCCAACCAAAGTTTATTCTGAGATAATTGTCATTTTCTGTTCTTTTTTATTTTTACTTATTTCATTTTTAAACAAATGCAAATGGCCATGTCAAATGAAGTATTTAGTGTCAAAACGGCAAGTTGGCCATGGTAGCACGATGGGTTAGAGCGACTGGACGGAAACCAGGAAATCCGTGGTTCAAATTCCGACCATGTTGAGTCTAGCTATCAAAACCCTTAGCTTATATATGGCTAGTGTGAAGAAATGATTAATTTCCATCAATTGAATAAAATAATAATAGTTACATGATGAAGCCTGGGACTCAAGTATTTACAATTGTAAGTCGCTACAAACGGCGTGTCTCGAATGTGAGAGTGGTCCACCGGGGAAACATACGAGTCAAATGGAGAATTTAATGTCAAGACGGCAAGTTGGCCATGGTATCTCAATGGGTTAGAGCAACTGGAAGGAAACCAGGAGATCCGTGGTTCAAATCCCGGCCATGGTATTGAATTTTTCATGTTGACTCTATCAATCAAAAACCATAGCCTATATACCGCTAGTGTGAAGAAATTATTAATTTCCATCAATTAACTAAGATGAAAAGTAGTTTACATTGAGACTTGATATTTTTTGGGTGTTTAAATTAAGATATTTCAAGCCTATATGCACATTTTTGAACCATTGTGATTAACAGTTTCCTTGAATTTGTGTGGTTTCTTAGAACAAAAAGTATACAAAACCGAAAGAAAAAGACGATATAATATAGACTTTTGCTTCATTTAACATCTTCCAATACCTAATCCAGCTCTATTCGTATGTTCACATTTTTCGTCATCAACTTTCTTCTGTTTATTACCCATTCAGTTGCCTCTATCAAACTTTTCTCCCTCCGCTTCCAAGATTCAGTCATAACATCTGTAGATGGCGCCATATTCACTACCGTTCACTACAATGCCATGAATCCTAAATAAAGCAGTCGTAAATAAAGCACTGGCAGTTGGGATGTGTCATTTTTACACTGAGATTGTGTACGTTTTCGCCAACACCAACTCCAATACTCAGACCATAATACAGATTCCAAGATGGCGCCCGTCGAAGCCCAGCGACTCTGGTTACGCAGAATAGGAAACTATACACAATGGACATAATATAATCCATATTACGGAGCAGCGAGGTAACTCCTAAGCATTTATCACTTTTTACTTTCAACTAAAACGTGTAGTAACATAAATAAAGAGCATCATGACAAATTCTAAGAGCTTATCACATTATATAGTAGCACGACCAGTATTATGCATTTTCCACCTTATACTTCCAATCAAAATTTAATTTATAAGGCATGACAACTCATAAGCATTAAACACAGGAAACTTTATCTTATTGGACTCAATCATCCTATCGTCTGTAGCAAGTACTAAAGTTTCTTTTATATTGTTTACATAGTAACCTTTTCTGGCAAGGACATACTGCTTATACTATAATATTTAAGAGAACTCACCAGATTGTCCAGTTTACTCCAATTGTCACGTTTGGAGGTGTCAAGTTCCCTCACACTGCAAGATCCATTTAAAATTTCCCACTGGTAGGCTCATAATATTCCTTCTAGGTTATGAAATACTTTGAAACTTATTAAGTGAAGGAACATCAGTGAAGCTGGGATCTTGAATGTTATTGAAAAGAACGTAACTAATCGTCTTTAATAATGCCTATCAATGGGTTAAAATCTCCTTACCACTTCGGTTTTTAAGGACTCAAAACTGTCAATAACATCTTGTGCACACCAAATATTAAAATTATCTTCACTCTCTGTAAAATGTCTTGGATGCATTCTTCAGGATTTCGTTTTTTCTGGTTGAGCTTTAATGTGTGATAGGATGGCTGATTCTTAAAAATCGTGGGGTAGGCATCATCTATTAATTTTGGTACTTTTCGAAGGGCACGAATTGGTTCACCATCATTTACGGGAAATATGTCTTCCTTAACCTCAAAGCACTGTTCAAAATTATGAATACAAACTACAGTTTTGTCATTTACTTTAAAATCTTTACGATGTATGTTCCTGGTCCACTTATCCCATTACGATTTTACCTTCGGAAATTTAAATGTCGCGTGAGGTACACTACCATAATTAGATTGCAGCTGAGAACACAACGATGCATTTCGACAATACTTCACAGTATATATTTAGGTAAACGTTATCACTTTATGTTAAATACTTAACTATAAACTAACTCGTTAGTCACTAATTGCCACTGTAATATGAATTACATTAATTCTTCAAACACACAATCAAAGTAAACAAACACACACTTTACTCTGTAGATATAACCACAACATAACAAGCTGGGCCACGAGCGCCGCCATTTTTCCTACAATCGATTCTCGTATTATGGTCTGAGTATTGGAGTTGGTGTTGGTTTTCGCTAGGAACAACATTTTAAAGGTGGAAAATCAAAATTTAAACCTATCGCAATTCATTTGATACTTCTTCACACGAAAGATAGATGGCGACTGTGCATATCATGCTTCCATCTCAAAATTTGAATCGTTTGGGATATGCCGTTATTATTCTGAGCGCCTCAGTTTATCTGAAGCTTTTAACACGGACTTCTTTTTACTCAAAATTCATTTTCATTGTTACATATGACTAAATTTACAAGAAATGGAACCGCAAATTTCTCAATACAATGAATGTTTGAAAAATTACCATTTAAAATGTTTCTATTAATTCGAATATATACTTTATTAATATAATGTATCAAATATGATTACCATTAAATGTAATAAAGTAGGACGTAAAATCACGTAGAGTAACAGTATTAAATTAAAACAAAGATCAACCATACTAAATCCATATTATTTAGATTCTATTTAGATTCAAAGAAATTGACTGAAGGCACGTTTGCCACAAGACATTTTATTTCTATAAAGCGTTAATTCTGTAGTGCTGAAATTATGTAATTAATATTCCCACATCAGCTCATTTTGCTTGAGGATTCCAATACGAGTATCCTTTTTTCTTTATTATTTAATTTTACTCTGTATCTGTAGCTCCGCAATTTTTATAGCACTGACTGTGTTGATCAATTGAAAAATAAATAAAAAATTGAAAAGATAATGAAATGTAAATTTTCTTTGGAATTTTACGCAAAATAGAAGTATGGAGTATCTGTAAAGTTTTAAGCATCATAGGCGTCGGTGTGCGTGTTCAAGTGGTATGTGTAAGTGGATAGAATAACTGCAAAATTAAAAAAAAAAGGAAAAGTCAGTTAAAATCTCTCCCCCTCACAAAAAGTCCTTTACGTAGAAGAGTTTTAATTACTTTTAACTTTCTTAAACATGAGTACGGCTATGATTAGGATACTACTTAAACCTTTATTTTACTTTATTTTAAGGGAATAGCCTTGAAGCTCTCTCCTTTCATAGCTTACCTCTTCAATTTGTAAAACATAAAAATGGTGTTACCACATAGTAAATATAAATGTCTTTAAACATTATTTATATGAGTATTTACTTTATGAGTCCACCGTTTTGAGGTATTCCTTTTTATTGGTCTAAATTTGCAAAATTTAATAACAGCACTTCGTGCTTTTTATCGGTCATTCAATAACACGGAGTTTTAAAGCCATCACAGCAATGTACTCTCTAAAAATGCATCATTTGACCTAATGATTCCGGACGAAATGGATAACTGTTTCCCAAAATGTTTCCAGATGTTTTCCTCGTAATATCGATGTAAGAAATGAACATATCACCACGAAAGTTATCGACGGGAGAAACTATAGCTTAGGCAGCACAATTAGGAAAATTTTAGGGAAAGAAGGAGTTCAGCATTTGAGGGAATACAAAATATATTTATGTAGGTGTATTAAGGTAATACGAATTACATTGTTACAAATTTTCTCAATGCTGTAATTGCTAACTCGGGTTTTAACTTTAAGCTATTTAATATAACTGTATTGTACTAAAAATTAAAAGGATGTATTTTGAAATACAATTCACATTGTAGTCCATAATGTGGCAAATGGAATGATAAATTGTGCAAGGCACAATAACATATCATGTGGTAAGTTCAGGCATATATATATATATTGAAACATAAACTAAATGTATATTATGTGTTTCAATTGGGAAGAGTTCTCACCTGTAGCCAATCAGATGCGTTAGCGCATTCACCGTTGCCACCTCGTTATCCCCGCTCTTTATATTTCCCTCTCTCTCGCACACTTGCGAGTGTTCGTGACGCTAGACGTAAGGAAACGCAAACTGAATTTTCCAAAGTTTTATAATAATGCAGCTGTTGAAATCACAATTACAACATGAATATTCATATATTACGCAAATATTTTAAATAGTGAGTTTAAAGTTAATTATAGTTTATGAGTTACTTATTTTTCTGATCCAACGAAAATACCAGCGGTGCATCCATATAGCTGTGAATATTACCTTAATAGATAATTCGTCAATGTCATTGTCTTCAACGTCGGAGTACCCACTGAAAATTTATGATGATAGGTTCCAAAATCTCGTTACGTGCTATTTCTTTCCAAAAGTCGTCTTCTTGTAGTTTTTCTGATGCCCTAAGTAGTTTACCCAGTCTTGTTGTGTTCCTTGTCAAAATCTTCGTGAATAACACATTCAATATCAGTCAGTTTAAAAATGTTATTTCTGTTTGCAACATAATTTGGGATCACAATAACTCTATTTGATTGTTCTAGCAGTAGTACGGGGGCGGGGGGTAGGTAGATCGCGTCTATTGAACCAGCTGATACACTTCTACATGGAAGAGTAACTTAATAATAATGCTTTGAGCTCTCTTGAGTAAATAGAGATTGCGAACCATTCAAAAACAAAGATAAAATGTGCCCAGGCACGTTCTGCCAGACCAGCAAGATGTGTGTCGTTTTCTCTCACTGAATTTAACAAACACCTTGGCTTATTCAAAGCACTTTTTTGTGTAATTTACGTCCTCAAACGTTAAGTCATATCGGACGATGAGTGGAATGGGTGAAATGATGCTCAAATGTGTCCGGGCTCCATGGAACTTAGAGTTACCTAACATTCGTCTTTCAGGATAAGGGAGAACCACGGTAAAACCTTATCCAGGTAACTCACCCTCGCCGAGATTCGAACTCGGGACCTCTTGAACGTGAGGCAGACACTCTATCACCACGCTACCGAAGCGGGCATTCAAAGTACATATTTCTTTTACCACGTCATGTCAAATGTTTACGTTTCATTTCTGAGTAATTTCAAATATAGTTCACGCATACATGCCAACGAATAATGATATTCATTACAGTGCTTATCTACTTTATTTATTTGTGTTAGGAAAACTATTTGAGTTAAAAAATGGGGTTTTTACGGTTATGTTAAATACATTACTCGCTTCTTCCTCATTGATCAGATTTTGCAAAATTTGAATTTTTGTCTTAGCGAGCATAGTATTTATTAGAGATTGATTACTTTGGCGCTCGTCACACAGCACTTACGGGGAATGCAATACGACAACACCGCAGGACTCCGATTTGTTGTTATTGTACTAGCGCTCAAGGACAAACATCCTCCCATTTGAAACACATAGGCACTTATCAAATATCTTTGTTTGCAAGTTTCAGCTGCAAACTTTAGTTTACGGTTAATTACCAATAAATTATGTGTCTAAGTGTGTATTATGCATCAATATTAGGATTGTTAGAATACTACCTTTCAGAGCAATCCCGCTGTAAAGCTTTACAATGAATGAGATAAAATAGATCTCAGTACTAACTTGAAGTTTAGTTGTCAGTAAAAATTGGAAGAATACATCAGTGAAAAATAAGGAGAAGGTTGGCTGTTATTTTGGGGGGATACGCTTTGAGATGAACACCAAGGTTATAGAAAGTCTAATAAACGCATAATAGAGCGGATTTTAGTATCCTTGAGGGTCGCCATGTTCGTTTCCCACAATGCGACTTTATCTGGGCATAAGCTAACCCGCGATCGCTCACGTTGTTAGATAAAATCAACAGATGGTAATATATTGTTCTAATTTGCTTACATTTTCGATCAAATAGACTTAGAGCTAGCAATGCCTTACTTGATATTTTTAAATACCACTCAAGAGGAATTATGTGTATAAATACAAAGCAAACATTGTCGAGAGCGCTATTATTTCAAAGCAATGTGCATTGTTAGATCTTTGCTAACAAAGGAGTTATCGCGTAACACTGTTCTGTAGCTGGCATATGTGACATAAAGCATAAATATCAGATACTTGCATTTGTTTTTCTGGATAGTAGTTGAGAAATGAAACCAACAACAGTTCAGTAACGCTAACATAGCTAAGTATTTTTTACTTTTATCGACACACAGAAGTTTATTCTGAAGCACTGTTATGTTAATTTGTGAATATTTTGAACATCAACTGTCCCATAAGAAACATAAGCTGTTGCGTTTCTCTGTGTGTGTACGTGTGTGTGTGTGTGTGTGTGTGTGTGTGTGTGTGTGTGTGTGTGTGTGTGTGTGTGTGTGTTTTTATTCATTCTAACTTTTTACAATCAGCTTCATAATACGTTCTTTTCGATTATCAACTGCGAAACAGCTCCTCAGGTGAAAAATAAGACCTGAAGCTTTTCTGACGACGAATATGCTCAAGTTATTCTCGGAAAGCAAGCCAGGTAAAAAGACGATTAGAAATCGACGTTTTGGCAGTGTGCGGAAATCCGTCAACTTAAGAAGCACAGATAGATCTATACAGCTTGATAATAAAATGAAGCAATTTCGTATCTTTGACCCAATGAATTTTCTATACTCACACCATCTCCTGACCTGGAATTTAATTTCCTGAAAATAGTCTTTTGTTCTGTAATGTGAATTTTCATAGTGTTTTGTCTTTGTTTATATTTGTGTTATATCCAGTGATTCATGTGTGGTTATAACATTTAATAAATATTCTGTTGATGGGAGAAATGCACACTCCCGAAACGTCGATTTCTAATCGTCTTTTCACCTGGCTTGCTTCCCGAGAAAATGATTTGATCAAGAGCGGATGGTATGCACATAGACGGTCTAGACCAATCTGTACACGAGGAACTTGATAAAGCAACAGGACAATCTGACATTGACTCTGATAGTGCTTTTAAATCCAAAACTAGGAAATTGCGAAATGTATGAGGGTAAAGAACAAAGTACAAAGCTCTTCCAACAAAATTTGTAAGCCAGAATATTATAGCTTCCAGGTGTAAAGGTAATGTAAATTGCTCACATTGTGGTATGTAAAATTCATGAATTAGAGACAACGGCTCAGTGTTATTCACCTGCTATGCAGACTGTCATCAAGCAGATCCTGAAGGAATGTTAGCCCTTTTTGTTTAATGTTTCTGGGGGTACATAGTTTTAAAGGTATATCCTTGTCTCATAGTAGTTTTAACATAATTACAATATTGCTCATGCAATTTGTATGTTAAATGTAATGATAATACATTAAGAAACTCATCTTGTTAGAAAGCATCTAACATTGAAGCGATCCAGCGTTAAAAGCTTAATCTTTTTCAAATAATGCTACAGTTGTTGACCTACTGCCATATTCTGGTAAGACAAACACGCACAGTAATTATTGTAGATAGATCTACTTAAGACTTCATTGTAAACTGTCTTGTGCTACTGTTCCCCCTTCCCCTTCCCTACCCAGAGAGCAGACGACCCCACAGACGTTTCCTGGTAAGAGGCCTACAGTATGAAAGTTGTACATAATTCTCAGTAATCTCATGAAATTCTGCTTCAGTAAATCAGAGAATTTATAATGGTAGCTTTTGCCGTGAATGGCCTTGCTCCATAAAATTGCTACTACATGTTTCATAAGTTGAACTTGGAGCAAGCCTGCTATTTGAAGGATGATGGATTATGCAGAGTGGAAGTGCTCATTCCACCAGAACCAGTCATTCAACAGAACAAGCATGAAACAATCTGCTACTTCCAGGAAGTGCAAATGGTTGCCACTTCGTCCATGATGACTAAGTCGCCTGATGATGGACTAGACGTCACACATTAAGGTGTAGCGATAGTCTAACTGCCATGCACAGGCTACAGGGGTGTACAATATTGCACTTGGTCACTCCAATCCTGTGTATTTATAAAGACATACAAGGAATACATTTGGCATAATAGCTTTGAGTATGAGTAGCATAGCTCAAAAATGTAATACCAAACACTAGCGACGCGACTCAAGATTTTCCACAAATTTCTCCAACAGAATTTAATGACATATATTTAAGAGTTCTAATTTCTCAAAAAATGGCAATTGTAATTTTCTTTAAAACATAGCTAAAACACAGAGATTTTAAGAACACCCTCAAACACCACTCAATAGCTATGTTTCTACTTTTATTTTTTACGAGTTTTCCCAAAAAGTACCGTGTATATCAGATAAGTGATTGACAAAAAGTACATTTCCTGGGTTATCTGCGAATAGCAAACCCATCATTTCGATGGTTTTGTGCACTTACTATGCAAAACTTTAAACATAGTAATATCAAACAACATGTATGCTAGTAAATTGTTGTAGCATTATCCGTTTACTAATATTTTTATTTCTAGTGTTGTAGGTTTAAAATTTTGTAGTACCAAGTTGTCACTCATTTTATCTGCCTATTTTTCAAACAGAGAAATTTTAAAGCTAGCAATGTGACCAGCTTTATAAATGTGGTTATCATTTCAGACTCTTAGAACCCGCTCTACATATAAGAACTATTTAGCCTGCAAATGTTTATTTGATTTCACAGAAATATTGAGAAAATCTTGTTATAAAAACCATTTTAGAAAAGTTGGTGGACAAAATAGTGTTATGGTATCTTATGCTACATTTAATGGACACACAGAAAATATTTGAACAGGTCTTCTGATTTCAACTGATTTTGGACCCCATTACATTATTTTACGAGGCATGTCCGTAAAATAAGGTTTCCAATTTTATTTAATATAGAAAACATGTTTATTGTCAATGAATGTTACATTGATGGAAAGGCGGAACGTACAGCTTTCTTTCAACGTAATCAACATTATGATCGATGCACTTTTGCATGCGCCGTGGCAGTTTTTGTATACCCTTGTCATAGCACTCTCCCGCAAAGTTGAGCAGGTAGCGCTCAACCCCGATTTTCAAATCATCGTCGGTCTGGAGATGTGTTTCACCTAGGTGTGACTTCAACTCAGGAAACAGATGATAATCACTAGGTGCTAAGTCTGGACTGTAGAGGGGATTGGTGAGGATGTCCCATCCGAACTGGGCCAGGAGATCAGCCTTGCGATTATGCAAAATTTCGGTCAAAATCTTAAAAATCGTAGTCTTACTGACTTCAGGGATAAGTTCGCACAGCTCGGGAACTGTCACACGCCGATCTTTAAGCATTTCAGCTCAACTTTTGCAATTGTTTTGCTTGACACCGAAGGCCGGCCAGAACGCTGTTCGGCATGGACGTCTGTACGTCCGTGTTTGAACTCTCTGACCCACTTCGCACGGTTTTTATGTCGACACAATATGGCCCATAGACTTCGCATAACTGACGATGAATTTCAGTGGAGGTAGTGATCTTGGCTCTCAAAACACCGATCACTGCACGTAACTCGCACTTGGCGGCGGAAGTGATAGGAAGCTGCGTCGCAAACGGCTGCCCAGCTAATACTGCTGCAATGAGTTCGTTGTGGTGGAGATTTGAAGGGGTGAAACCAAGCTACACGCCAGTGTTGCCGGATCTCGTGTAATAGCGTTCCTCACTGCTCCAGCGCCTTGGAGACCCTATTTTACGGACACGCCTCGTAATTTAAAGTGCGCTCTCGTTGATTTATGTATGTATGTGTTTGTGCGTAGGGGTCATGTCAACGTACTCAAGCATTCCAACTTTCCTCCGTAGTGTCAACATCAATTTATGAATGCAGGGAAACTTTTATAGTTTCAAACTTCAAATTCCTAACAACTCCTTGCAAAATTTCCTTACCGTTTTTATTTTCTAATAAATCTTTATAAATATTTTATCTTAAATGTTATGTTTAAGATACCTGCCCATGAGATGAATTTTGTATATTGGTACGCTTGGTACTCTTGGAACTTAGGGTTC
Source organism: Mantis religiosa (assembly GCA_030765055.1). Taxonomy (NCBI): domain Eukaryota; kingdom Metazoa; phylum Arthropoda; class Insecta; order Mantodea; family Mantidae; genus Mantis; species Mantis religiosa. Next base: position 174,595,828 of record CM060947.1, on the reverse strand, counting down.
AGAATCTAACCTGTAAATAGGCAGATGGTAGGGCTAAGTAGCAGAAAAAACTGTAGAAAATCTGAGTTCCACAATTTACTACATTCTGGTTACTTTGTTCAAATACATAGAAAGCCAAAGTCTTGAAGACTCTTAAGGGTAAAATAATGACAAAGATTACATAATTATATTGAAAAATCATCCGGGCTTACCTAGGAGAAGCGTGTCGTGTATGGTTGTCGACCTCGCAGTGTGACTGACTGACAAACACACACATCCTCTCTCTCCTCTTGCTGCTACCTTAAGCAGCGATTAAATATTGATTTTCCCAAAATGGCGTCGTAGTGCCAATTCAGCATTTCCGCGATACTAAAAGCTACGTAAACGTTTCCCAAATAACGTCAGCATTCCCATGAGTCTTAGGACATTTTCGCTGTCAAAGAATGCTCATTCAGCATCCAGATTACTCAGGTTACTAAGTCATCAAAGTCCACATCCGCACATCCGGTGTACGTGGTCGACATGAGTAAACAGTGAGGTGGATCAAAATAGACTGCTTCGCACGTAATTCATTAGGCGGCTGCGTCTCAAATAAAAGAGAAGTAACAAGAAATATTGAAGCAGATCAAAGACGACTGTCTTAACTTAGTGAAAGTTGAACCAGACCATAATACTGGAGTGACTGTAGAACTAAGCGTAGTGAGAGGGAAAACTGAGCAGAATCACAATATGAATGTTATAAATACGGAATTAAAGTTAACTCCTGCCAATAAACTTATGGAATACTAAGATCAAGTTACAAAAGTAAAATAGGAGAACGGCTTAGCTAAAATATTGTTAGTTATGATTCTACAAACTGTCATAACCGAATGCGAATTCAAAATATTGGGAGCATCTAGAAAGATTCAGAGACCTGTATCATGCTGTACGTGTCTTACAAAATTCGAAACGTTAGCAAAGAAAATTCGATTAGGGAGTGTTACTGCAGTTGTATTTAAACAAGTAACGTCTTGAGACACTTCACTTATACCAGAAACTGCCACAGTCTCTTCTTGCTTAAAATAAACCATGACATACTAGGGTATATGGGACAAACGTGAAGGACAACTTAACAACATTTTAAATTATCGAAATATGCTGGAGTATAAAATTGTATAATGCTACGATATCAGAAGATCTAGAAAATGAAGTGTAGGTATAACACCGTCTCAAACAAGATCGTACTGCTCTGCTTCTATTCATTTATAGTAAACCTAGGCTGAAATGGTTTCATTATGAATTTCGCTGAAGGTATAAGAAATATACGGAAAACCGAATCGATATTTCAGAATAATTTTACGTAAACGTTGAACAGCATTGTTTTATAATATCGCAAGAAATACCTACAATGGTACCTTCAAAATATTACATAATTATTCCAAAAGTTCAAACTAATTGAAATGGATATTTTGAAAAGCGCTGAAGCCTTCATAGAGAATGTTGTGTGAATTTAGCTGTATCTACATGTTTGTGTGTGTATGTGTGCGCGTGAATGTGTGTGTTCTACATTTTTGTTTCCCTCTTAAAGTTTACCGCTTATACAAGATTTAATAAAATCGCTTACGCACGAAGAGAACATGATAGGCTATTTCCAAAATTTTAAATTACAGGGAATTTTATGAAAATGTGCGTGCCACCTATTTGGAAGAAGCTCATCCAAAATACACACAAACAAACACACGTTTCTTCATAAAACACCTTTAAGTTACAGGTTTTCTCTAAGCAGGTCTTTCTAGATGCTACTTGTTAAGGAAAGTAAAAATTAACCTGTAAACGATGTCGCTCTCAAATCTTGCATTTAACCTAGTTTGTTCTGAATAATTTGAAGTCAGTTCTGTATTTATTAATTTTGTATAATTAACGTCCGCTAACGTTAATGTAGGGCATTGGATGAAATGATACTCAAATGAACTCAGTGTTCATAAACCTTGGAAGTGTCCGATATTCTTCTTTCAGCATAAGGAAAACTATGGAAAGAGCCTTATCTAGATAACACCTTGGCCAAGATTAGAATTTGGAACTTCTTGAATGGAGGCAGGCAAGCTACCACCATGCTATAGAAGCAGCCGCAAATGTTTACGGTGAATAACACGAAATGGACAGAACAATTATTAGTTTATCAATAAGTTTACCAAATTACTATGTTGTTCAGACGCTGTTTCCGTTGTGAGTAAACTGAGGAAAGCTAGGTTTCATTTTATTGTTAGATATTCTTTCTAACACTTGGTAGAAATTTTATTAATTCTTCTCCAGACTCAATCTCCCTCTTTTACTAAAACAGCATTTGATTTTTTTAGCAGCCAAAAATTGGTATACGTGCCGTGAATATATTTCACCCTCGAATGTGAAACGGCATCAATTTACGCAGGACGATTGGGAATTTCGTGTTCATTTTTCACAGAAATACTCGGCGATATCGACGGGCGCCGGAACGAAATGTAGATCGCAAGGGCCACAAGTTATTGCCAGCATTATCTGCACAATTTTATGCCTGCCGCAGGACATGCTGCGGTCACGTGATATTCTAAATCCTCCTTCTCTTTCATTTTTTCTGTATTTTAGGGGCATGGAATGAAGAAACCACAAACATTAAGCAAATGGGTCACGTACGGTAGCTCAAACTTAGCTGATATGTCTGCTTTTAAACTCGCACTTTGTTCTCAATTCCTGATGAGACATTACTCAAAAAGCTTTCAAAGTTGTAGTTTGTGTACAGACAATGTAACGTTCCATTTAAAATTAAGAGGCAATATTACGTTGTATGGCAGCACCATGTCAGAAGTTGTACTGGGATGCCAAAGAATTACTGTAGGATGAAATTCCATCCCATCGTCATCCCTGACTTAACTGTAACAGTTCGCAACATAGTTAACCGAAAATAAAGAAAATTGCACTTATATGCCAAGACGGGAGCAGTACTGTTTTCAAAGAATAAAACTAGGGAACAAAATTTGAGAAGTTTTTGATTATATAATTTTTGTGTTTGTTTCTTAAGTACTAATGCTGATGACGGACACAAGAGTGTTTTTTTAGTTTCATTATTCTGTATACAAAATGTTTCTCCAAAATGTTTAAAAATAAACAAAATTACATGCGCATTTAGAGGGAAACCTAACATGCAGTATATTCTGCAATGTTTCTGTAGGCTTACATAAGTGCGCATAACGCGGCAATGCACTCCAAATCAGTACAACAATATTTTAATTAAAAAACAAACACGAGTTTGTTTTTATCCCTCTGCAGCCACTGTGCGTCATACATATCCTCCCATCATTGCAGAGTCCCAACGTCCCTGATACCTGATATCCAGATATGCTAGGGTATTGAACATGTTTTCTGCTCTTTGTACTTTTGTAATTTTAATATCAATCATACAAAACCAAAAGTTATCTAGATGTTTGGTTGACTCCCTACATATTCCAGGAGCTGCAAATGGCATAGATTTTCGTGTTTCAGTAGCCAAACCTTTAAGATAAACCTACAGCTTCTGCACGATAAGCGAAGAGCCCAAGCAACATCTTGGCCTCCGACTGATACATTGAAATAGGCTTCGTAGGCCTCACACTTTTTCCCAAACACAATTTTATGTTTAACCTGTTACGTTCCGATATATTGTCCAAAAACATAACAAAATGTGTCTGCAGACACCTTACAATGTCTGGATATTGACATGTTTCATTTAAAGAAAACAGTCAATTAAATATAAACAGAACTGCAACTGAAATTCACAAACAGGGAACCGCATTTGGCAAATATATAGACATATATCGACATATTCGACATATTCATATATATATATATATATATATATATATATATATGAACACGATTGTTAATAATGTCGATGTGTACTAATTTTACTAATGTGAACTGTCAAGCTACTTATCGGCAATTGTCTTAAACTACTACGACTGTCAGGAAAAAAAAAGAGGCAAATTTAAAGTTATTGGTGATATTAATTAAACATAAAAGCATTTATGACATTTGGGGAAAACTATTGATATATTCGTGTTCAGTGCATTTGTTTTACCCAAAAATCAACAAGAAATTAAAACAAACAATTTTGTTTTTGTTGTTGTTGTTATGTAGTGTAATCGTCCGAAATTGGTAGTTCATTTATGACTGAAACGAATCATTCACGAAGAATGCACACCTCAAATAGAGTATTAGATAATGGCATTCACTGTTAACTCCGATTTTAAGCTTCATCAATATAATCATCTAAACTCTTTCAATATATAATTGTTAAAAATGGGAATTTCATTTATGAATTGAAATGTATCATTCACGAAGATTACAGACATCAAATGAAGCATTACATCATGAGAAATTTCATTCACACTATTCTCCTATATCAAGCTTCATCATAAATAACAGACTTTTTAAATACGAAACTGACACTGGCATTCAAAGTGGCGGCCAAAAAACGGTGGGAAATGCTTACAAACAACTGTCGTCCGCAAACTAGGATTTTGAAGCAGTAAAATACAAATGATGTAATAAGGACTAGTATGTGCATAAAGAGTGTGTTCTACACAAAAGCACTTATCTCAAAAGTAAAATAAATGCAGTTTAACTTGAAATAATGACCAATGAACAAAACACTACGTAAGCTTAAACATTCTTGCAGTCTAAAGTTTAACAGCCGCGCCATGGTTGAGGGGTTAGACCGTTTTGCTCTCCACAAGGTGTCCCAGGTTCGATCCCAGACTGACGCAAAGTGAGATTTTTGGTGGAAAACACGGCGAGATTCTGCGGGATCTCAGATTTCCCCCGCCATCTCATTCCATCGTGCATCATCTCCATCTCATGTATCATCAGTGTCACTGCCTGCGATGCCATATGTAGTAAAAGCGGATGTTAAACACTACACAATCAAAAGTCTACAGTTTAGAATACCATAATTCCAAAAGCATTTTTAAATTACAGTTACACACTTAAGTTACATATATAACAGAAACAACTGGATGCAATTATCACGTATACGACACAGAACTGCTACAGAACATAATTATCAGTTTACTTAGAAATGATTAATCACAATTTATAATACTGCACACAACTTTATAATCTTACGCAAAACATAATGAATGGTTGACACACAAATTCTATTATCTAGAGCGACTGAAAAATTATTCTGGAATTTTTAGGTTAGAATTTGCTTCTGCTTTTACTGTAAACCTTTAAGTTCTTAGTAGTTATGTCTTACTTAGCAACTAACGAAATTTCTTTTAATTTTTGAGAGGAAATACACAATGAAAGACAAAATATAACAAATAAGTAGACCTAAGCCGGCAGTCTAAGTGAAATACATTACCTTACGAAATAATCAGCACAGAAAAGTAAATTCCATGCAGGTCTGCAGTTTTTCATGCAACAGATAGGTAACAATACTATTGCCAAACTCGCATTTAAATGACAAAGAACGTGGTTCATAAAATACAAGCAGCATAATAGGGCATGAAACAGAACTGTTGGTACTGCAGAATTCACTAACTCATTTCACGCAAAATTATTAACCACTGTTTACCACGCTGTACGCAACATGATATACCTACACAAAACACAATGAATGGTTGACACACAAATTCTGCCATTTAGAGCATTTTGGAAATGAATTTAGAAGATACAGGCTAGAATTCATTGATAGCTTTTAATTTCTTAACAGTGATATCTTTATTAGCACCTTACAAAACTTCGCTGGTTTTTCCAGTGACATATGAAATATGAAATTAAGTAACCCGAAGCCAGCCATGAGCGTGAAATACATAACCTTAAATCAGAACAGAAAAACAAATTCCATTTCACTGATATCTTTTAATTTCTGAACAGCAATATCTTTCTTACTACCTTACAAAACTTCACTGGTGTTTCCAGTGACATGTGGTGTATGAAAAATAAGTAACCAGCAGTCTAAGTGAAATATGAAATCTTATATCGGAACCGAAAAACAAATTCCATAAGACTGGAGTTTTACATGTAACACAAAACACTACAATTGGAAAACTTAAGCTACATATTAAAATACAAATAGTATAGTTTATAAAACAGAAGCAACACACCATTCGCATGAAGCAAAATTTTTGGTATTGTAGCATTTACTACTTTATTTCACTCAAAATTAGATCAACATTTACACCGATCATAACATTATTTACACAAAATATATACACTGATATCTAACACATGAAATGCCGCAATTGACAGAAGTTTTAGACTGCACTTTTACTTTTGTTCCCTTTACTGTAATTAGATTTACACCCGGGGACACAACAGCTATATTACGTGGCATCGTAATATTTCAGTTAAATAGGTTATGCAGTATATTTACGAAAGTAACATTCACTACAGTAGCACCTTGTTCTCGTAACCTCACTGCAGAAATAGTGTCGAAAATGATATTTTCGAGTAGAAAAAATAATGTTACCTTATGAATGAATAGAACCAGACTGAAAAATTTAATTCTATAGCTCGGATTTGAACTACCGATCTCCCGGTCTCCGTCCGGTTGCTCTAAACCATTGAGTTATCGTACTATGGTTAACGTGTGGACATGACACTAAGTTCTCCAACTGATTCGTATGTTTCCTTGTAGACCACAAGGGGTTCTCATATAAAATGAGACACGCACCTTTTTTGGGGCTAACTGTCCTCTAAGTACTTAAGTCCCAGGTTTCATAGCTAAACCGCTATGCTTTTTTTTAAGGTAAATTGATGGAAATAATTTCTTCCACCCTAGCCGTGTCTAGGCTAAGGTTAGAAAGAAAAGAGCCAGACTGAAGAATTCAACGCCATAGCCGTAATTTGAACCACTAATCTCCCGGTTCCCAACCGGTTGCTCTAAATCATTGAGCTACTGTGACCAACATGCCGACATGCTACTATGGCATTTAATTTTTCAGTCTGGCTCTATTCATTCAAACATTAGCCTACACACGGCTAGTGTGGAAGAAATGATTATTTCCAATGCTACCTTATGTTTGATATAGCTGTAATCTGTATAGAATATAAACAGAAAGACATGGAAAGCACATAGGATGTAAAACACATTACTGGAATGATTCACATTTCTCAATTTGCACAAATAAGAGTTCATAAATACTCTTTTGCTTAGCTAATGTTTAGACAAACTTAGGTCCGAGTTGCTAAAACAAAAAATCACAGGCATAGAAAACAATATGCAGATAGCGTGTATAAACTGTTATCATCACCCAAACGCGATCCCATTTTTCTTATTTTTCTCGAATGCCTGTTTCAGATTCGTACTCCATAAATTCCTGATAATAATTACTTAATAAAGAGTATTACCAACAGATGGTACTGCCGTTTACACCCTATACACTTTGTTGCACGATCTGGTATACCAGATGTCCATGGAAGAAGTACAGTTTGCTCAGAAAAAGATGAGGTCTCCCTTTTCAGACAAAAAAAAAAAAAGAAAGATAATTTCTGTAGGTATATATTTGAATACATATTCGTTGGAGTCATATTTTTGTGGCCGAAGAGTTTGATGATGATGATATAATAATAATAATAATAATAATAATAATAATAATAATAATAATAATAATAATAATAATAATAATAATAATAATAATAATAATAATAATAATAATAATAATAATAATAATAATAATAATAATAATAATAATAATAATAATAATAATAATAATAATAATAATAATAATAATAATAATAATAATAATAATAATAATAATAATAATAATAATAATAATAATAATAATAATAATAATAATAATAATAATAATAATAATAATAATAATAATAATAATAATAATAATAATAATAATAATAATAATAATAATAATAATAATAATAATAATAATAATAATAATAATAATAATAATAATAATAATAATAATAATAATAATAATAATAATAATAATAATAATAATAATAATAATAGTAGAGATGAAACTGAATGTCACAATATATCTATTTCGTCTCTGTACAAAGTTACCCACTCTACATTGTGAAGAGTGGATCGGCTATTGGCTCTTGGATACTATGTGTGTAGCACGCCCATGGGGATAAAAATAATCCTAAACGTCGTATATTAAGAGCCATAGCTTTACACATTAAGATTCGCATAAAAGAACATCACTTTCGAAGGTCTTACTATATCTTTCAACTGAAAAAGTTATATGAATGGTCCTTAAGATGTTGGGCATATAGCACCTTGCGATACAAATACTGTTTTAACTCTTTCTAAAACAGTTATTTGGCAATAGTACACCTGCTAAAATGTGTGGTCCTTTTGCGCATACTGATCTTGTCTTAGGCCTGCAGAAATGTACCTCTTACACGCACGAAAGCCAAACAGATATTCTGCAAAAGCATAGCTGTGAACACAATTGGCTCTCCAAATACTCAGAATTATTTCAAGACACTTAAAACATAACGTTATAATAGTCATTATGATATAGTTAGGCTCCATGAGAAGCTACGGCCAAATGTTTGACTGTAGAAGCTCCTCAAGGAGAAGTGCTTGGATGCTGCGACATGAACTGAGCAATTGAAGTAATTGACATATCAGAGTCTGAAATGAAGGAAGAAAGTGAATGAGAACAGTGTCATACACTTCCTAATACCCTTTCAATGCTACCTACTACTGTTCCAATCTCCACTTCTTGAGTTTAGAACATCACGAATTTGTAGCAGTTTCAAGAAGTTGCACAGTTCATCCTTTGTTCTTCATGTTTGTACAGCCTCCGTATCACATCCAAGATGGTAGAATATAACTGCACACTTTGCTACAAGGTACAGGACTGCTCCTAAAATAATGTATACAGTAAACGTGTACACAGTAGTCTTAAACGGTGTGTACAAATTTTAATATCTATGATCAGAAGTTCTGTAATAGACATTAAGATAGAGAGTAAAAGACCTGGATGGAACCAGCAGTGTGTGAATTTAACTTGACGAAGCAAACTGTTCTATCTCACATGAGACATACTTCACATAATTGGTCCTATTTAAGGAAACGGAATACAGAGTTTTCAAAAATAAATAAATAAATAGACAACTCTATACACAATCAGATACACAATAAACCTCTGATTACTAGCCCCTTAAAACGACCCTACCAATTTAAACAAACTCTGTTTACTGAACAACTTAAATGAGCTCTAAATATAGAACAATTTAAATAAACTTTTAATATCGCACGGTAGTAATATAACAGGAATAAATATAAAGAACCATTAAATAGAATAACAATAGCATGCAGCTTAAGAATTTGATCTGTGAAATAAGACGTTAGAAAGATGACCAAATTATCATTTGTGGGGTCACATTTAAATTAGTGCTCGAAAAGCTGGAAAATGCAAAAGCAAGTAAAAGTTAAGAGACAGTCACAAAGCCTTTGGTTCTAAATGAATTTTAAAATCATCCCATTAGAGGAGACATATCCCGAGTTCCGTACATTTCAGCATAGCGAAAATCCCAAATACTACCAGGAAGTGAACCCGGCCTAGTTGGACCTCACGACGTGACGGTGGCGCAAGGGGCGGTGAAGAACAGAACGCACTAAACATAAAACACCACCTGCGGAAAAAAAAATATTAATTATGTATTCAATCGGTGTAGATAAGAAATGTTCAGTAATTCAGCTCTCCTGTTCTTGGATATAGATACACAAAGAATGCAGACAGGTTAATCCAAAGAACCGTGGTGTAAGAAAATAAGCTGGCTCCAGGATTGCGCTTCAGGAACAAGATGTATGTTGATCTCCCCCGACTCCTTTTCGCTATTTATAGCACTAGCTCCCAGAGCTCCTTGGCCAAACAAGTTACTTTCTCCCTTCCAGCGCACATTGATGGATAGACATAGCCAAGCTCACCTCTCATTCAGAGTACCTAAAATATTCACCTCGGAAGGTGAGGTCAGGCTATGGCTACTCCGTTTTGAGACCTAATTCATCGCCTCGGAAAGGAACTGAGAATATTAGGAACATAATTTAAGTTCTCGAAAGTTAAAACAAATTCAAAACACTAATAAAGTCCTATCCATACCAATCACACTATTGGCTCTTCTCTACGAGTATCATATAACTGTATAAATTGAAAGATATGGTAACATTAATAACTTTAATTTAAGCAATGGAGCCCTTAAAACTTCATGAGGTTTAAATATTAGCACTAATAGTAATATATTTAACTGTAATTACTACATATGGCACCACAGGTAGTGGAAATGGTATTTATGAAACGAATTATTCAAAAGAAAATTTTCTTGGCCTAATTGGGTACCTCCTAGGCATTTGTTAATTATGAGAACTCAAAGTAACGCGGAAGAAAAAACTGTGTTACACTCACAAGATTTTGTGTGCTGTTGCATAAAGTACTCTCACATAAACTACTCTGCAGTACTTAATCAAGATAAACATTTGCATAAATTATCTTACTTTAATTTTCAGTTACGTTCAAGGGAAGTATCGGAATTCAGCAGGATTTAAGTGACAGTTAAATATTTTCTCTTAAAACTTCATCATTGTGATGTCCTTAAAATTTGGTTCTCTTTACTGCTCAAGAAAAGGATCTAAGCTTTCCATTTGAGTAAGGCGAAACTTTGTAAATCATTTCGAAACGTTTTACGTAAAAAGAGCTCACATAAATTGGCGTTTTAATAAGATCTATACCTGTTCTGTAGTAATATTTTGTCTACCTATTATAATTGTCGAGTTCTGCAACAGTAATAAAAAATGAAGAGTACCACGGAAAACATTTCAAGAAACCAAAACATACACACAGTTCAACCACATTAATTCGGACCAGCTGGGACTTAATTCTATCTCCAATATCAAAAGTCCGGATTAAGTGAAGTGAATACCACAGAGAAAATTTTTGAAAGAAATTAGATTATGTACTGTATAATTTTATTAGAACTTAAGATACAATAGGCCAACCTGATCTTAATTACACATTTTTATTTGTTTCGTTTGAAGGAAGTATCAATTTTCCTTTGTGGTTTATCACACATCTCTTTCACAATGATATTGGGAAGACTCCTCATGTGATGATAGTATGTGGAAACCTGTTTATCGTCAGTTTTCTCGACAAAGTCTATTTATTACACAATTCATATGCTGTTGAACCTCACTTAATTCAACTTTACCAAATCTACTTCGTCAGCATCAGATTCACTACTAGTGTCCCTTGCATTGCTTTCTTCTTTCCATAATTGTTTCGTCAGTGGTAGCCTGGATCATCTTAATCCGTCAAGCCAGTCTTTGATCTCGTCTACTTCGATAGATTTCTCGCCATACGCAACCAGTATTTGATGAAAGTAGTTTAATTCATTTGTTGTTGTTGTAATTTACGTCCTCCAACGTTAAGACATATCGGAAGATGAATAAAACGGGCGAAACAATGCTCAAATGAGCCTGGGGTCCATGGAGCTTAGAATTACTTGACATTCGTCTTTCAGGATAAGGGAAAACCCTGGTAAAAATCTTATCCAGGTAACTCACTCTGACCGAGATACCAACTCGGAACCTCTTGAGCGTGAAGCAGACATGCTGCCATCCACGCTACCGAGGTGGGCACTTAATTCAGTTGCACTTAATTCAACACTGTCATTATACAAAAGTTTCTTCCACGCATTACTCAAGGAAGAGTTCGAAATGCTATTTAATGCACTTGAAAAATTGAAAATCATTGATATAAATCAGTCACATACATTGTGCACATACACACGCAAGCCTTTTCAAGCCATTTTCAAGCCTTTCTATAATTATCAGTTTCTGGTGTATTGTGAGCGATTTATGCTTGCGCTTTCAAGATGATATTGTAGATTTACGAAAGATACTCTGCATTCCATTTGTTTCTTTAATTTATTGAATGAGAAAGTCAAGTGTTAAACTAACCTTTCTGACAAGAGTGTCAAGCACTGTCGCAGGTTCAGCAAGAATGTGGAAAACAGGGCAGCCCAGTGTAGCATTTTCACTGACATATTCTTGATATTCCTAAAAAATTCGTATTGTACAATCTGTGTAAACATAAAATTTCCTTAAGTTTGTGTGAGAGTAGTACTATAATTTAAGTAAGCAGTTCGCAGATTTAAGGATGCTTGTCTGGATTAAGCGAAATTCAGTTTAAAGTATTCCGGATTAACGATGTTTTACTGCATATTTTCATGTATCATGCAAATATGTGAAACACATTATATATATATGCTGAAATTTGTTTGACGTTTTTCAGAGAGTCAAAGTTTTCTAAAAATGTTAATTTAAAGCCTGGTGTGGTGTTTGAGAATTTCCTTGAAATTCTTTGTGTCGCATCCTTGGAAGTTGGGTATTTAATCGACTGACTCCTGATTAAATTTTTCTGTTCACACAAAAACACACACACACACACACACACACACACACACACACACACACACACACACACACACACACACACACACACACACACACATTATATAACGGATTGTTTCTAAACATTATTATTTTCGGATTGTGTATTTAGTTTTCTGTTCTCGTATATCCACTGAAATCTCTGCATCAAATTTAGGATAATATACAATATTTTCCAACTAAGCATAAGTAGGCAGTAGAAAAATCGAAAACGTCTGAAAGGACGACTCTGGTGATAATTGAATCGCGGACCGCCCTTCCTTTGTTCAGTTCAAGTAAAAATGTGTCCTCTCCGAAAAATTTTTTCGTAAATCGGGTCTGTAATAAAAAGGCAAAACACAACTCATTTTCAAATCTTCTACAGGATTGCCAGCAAAATATGGTTTACTTGGGGATATTTAAAGCTATAACACGAGATATTTCAGAGAAGACTCGCATCACAAATCCACTGCAAATATTTTAAATGATAGTAGGATATACATATTTTCCTGACCGATATACTATAGGTTTCGTAGCTGTAAGAACTTCTGTAAGAGATTTGGATCTAGATTTCAGAAAAATCGTAATATCTACTTTAAATTATCATAATGAAATATTGTAATCAAATTCCTTTAATCATTAATTACTGTACCTAATGATGTGTTATAATTTATATGCCACTGCCTTTATAATACATATGCAGCTTAGCTGCACATCATCTGATAAATCGCAGTACAATTCATTCAAGTATTCGGTGGCTATCCTACAATTAATGCATCTCATGCCAAATACTTTACTGAATATATCCATTGTGCTCCTTGCCGTTGATAGGGAATACCAACACGCAGCTTGATTATCATATTGGGATTCCTTGTTCTGTTATGATCAATGGCTTAACCACATTTCGGTGAAAGTATAAGAAAGGGGTGGGAAGGAAGGCACTACAAGTATGAATTTACGCTCCTCTCGACCCCATTACTCTCAACAGCTTGGTAGAGAGACCTGACTAAACGGTTCAATCTTGTTTTAGTCTCACGTCGGTATTATTAGTACACTGGTAGATTATTGTTATTGTTATTTTCGTCGTCGTTATTGTTATTATTACTGTCGTCGTTATTGTCGTCGTCTTTGTCATCGTCGTCGTCATCATTATCATTATTATCATCTTCATTATTATTATTATTATTATTATTATTATTATTATTATTATTATTATTATTATTATTATTATTATTATTATTATTATTATTATTATTATTATTATTATTATTATTATTATTATTATTATTATTATTATTATTATTATTATTATTATTATTATTATTATTATTATTATTATTATTATTATTATTATTATTATTATTATTATTATTATTATTATTATTATTATTATTATTATTATTATTATTATTATTATTATTATTATTATTATTATTATTATTATTATTATTATTATTATTATTATTATTATTATTATTATTATTATTATTATTATTATTATTATTATTATTATTATTATTATTATTATTATTATTATTATTATTATTATTATTATTATTATTATTATTATTATTATTATTATTATTATTATTATTATTATTATTATTATTATTATTATTATTATTATTATTATTATTATTATTATTATTATTATTATTATTATTATTATTATTATTATTATTATTATTATTATTATTATTATTATTATTATTATTATTATTATTATTATTATTTATGTATTCCAAAATTAAGTCATATCAGACGATGGAAAGGGTGAAATGATGCTCAAATGATTTCAGGTTCCATAGAGCTTACAGTTGCTCGTCATTCATCTTCCAGGATAAGGAAAAAGTCTGGAAGGGAACCTTATCCAGATAACTTTCCCTTGCCGAGATTCGAACTCGGGATCTCTTGAATTTGAGGCAGACATGCTACCACCTACTCTACGGAGCCGGGCTTGCGAGGTTTGCATGTGCAACATCAATGAATGAGGAATGTTTAATCGGGACTGTAAGAAAAGTACTTTTTACTTATTTGTGTTCATTTTTTAAAATGTTGTTCTTTACGACGGTAAAACACAGTTTCAATATGCCCTACTATCATTGGATACATTACGAGCTTCACCCTAAGGAGGCATTTCACTGCGCGAATGCCGGAGACTATAAACTATATAACAACTTATAGGATGGTATTAAAACCCATTCTGATCTGTGGCGCAGTGGACCTCAGCGTTGACTCTCGTTCTATGTCTTGGATTGCACCCGGATTCGATCCCATCCTAGGGGGAGGGTACGGTGCGTACTTTTAATTCCTGGGTTGAGAACGGTGCCCACTCTGCATTCTGAGGAACTCAATAGCGGCTCTCGGTCAAGAGCGCTAATTTTCCGGCTGGCGGTGTCAAAATGCTAACCACATCTCCTCGTATTGTTTGGATGATCGGCAAACATTGCCTCCCTGATGTGCGTGTGAGGTCGGCAGTCGGATTGGTGGCTTAGGTCGAATTGTGAGCTGATACAATGAAGGTAGAATGGATGTATGCCAATCAAGTATACTTAATGAACTTTAGTATTAAAACTGCAAAACGCACAGAATGCAGCTGTTTCAATATCCCACATATAATAACACATTCGAGAGGTGGATAACACATTGGTATTAAGATTACTTTTTTACCGAACAATATGAGAGCAAGGATACTACATTTCCATGAAAGATCTGTCAGATACAGACATTTTGTAATTTTGTGTTCCTTTTATTTCCAGTGTAAAGAGTTCGCTGGCAACAAAATTAAGCTTTCCTTGTGGCATATCATTTACCATTTTTGTTTTTCACTGTAGCGATAAAGTGAAAACGTTTCCTACTCACCAAACATATTCCCTCTTATGTATAGGAAGTAGCATAATGCCAGCCAGTGTCTTCATGACCTACTGCAAAGGCAAAGCCACTAAACACCTGAGTTCAAAGATGTTGCTTTGAAAAAGCATTGCATTGGAAGTCAATTTAAGACATGTTCTAGTTTGTTGGCTGAAGGTTGCTAAGTATTTTTCCTTCTTTAGGTTAGTTAATTCCCTTAGCAGTTAGTAAAGTATATCTACTCATTGCAATTAATAAGCGTGCAATTTAAGAGAAGTTACAGCGGTTTTAGGATATTTTATTCATGTTCCTGCTGTATACACTTCCCACCTGTTAAGATGCTGTGCTACAGTATTTTGTAGTACCATCTTGTTTGTTTTGTAAAAGCCAGCCATTACTCCTACACTTGTTAAAACTGTTGAGGGTAACTTAATACCACCCTGACTAATAAGTGGCATAAAAATCGCAAGTCGCTGTAATGAATAGCTCCTCCTGTTGGCTGAGCAGCAAGCTTCAGGTGACAGCTACTTAATTTTCTCTTTCCTAATTAACATTTACCTTCCCTAGGCTGTAATTTCCTAAAATGAGTTTGTCTTGGAAACATCCTCGGCCGCTCAAACAAATAGAGGCCTTAGCTTAATATATTTGTTCCAGAGAAATAATAACATTATTTGATATCCGCCGGCTTTATTACTGAGGACAGATGTTCAACTGAGAAACTTTACTTATTCTAATCCTTCTGTCATTGTTTCACATCAAAAAAATTAATGTACCTAATTAATACAACATTCCAGGAATGAAAAGCACCTTGATCTCACAACTTGCCAAATATTTGTTGATTAAGTCATTATAAAATAATTATAGCTAAAATCGTGTCAATGTACATATGAAGGTGCATTCAGAAAAGGTATTTCGTTTTGGCTATTTGAACACTGGCCCGACAACTGACAGCTGACTGCTGGTCAACTGACAGCATTGAATCTCAGCCCCTAATTATATAATGTTGCTTTATCGCATGTCTACAGAGACTTCAATGTCAAGAAAACTGCACCTCTACCTCTGTGACGGGCAAATGTTATTAGGGCACCATATAATTTAATTGCCCTATTTATCTCTGGATTCAGTGCAATCGCTGCTTCCTTTTTTTCAGATTTATTATTATTTTAGACCTAAGGTTGACCTTTAGGTCGTAGTACTAAATATATAATCTGTATTTAACCTGATGACTGAGATAAACCACAAAAAGAGAAAAGAACAATTGAAGATTGGCCAGCCCATGTAATTTGAACATAAAACCTACCGATTGGGAACCACAAATTAATGCTGTTCAGATGTTGGAGTAGCGTGTCTGCTTCACGCTCAAGAGATCTCAAATTCGTATCTCGGTGACGGTGAGTTACATCCATAACATTTCGGTGGTTCTCCTCTATCCTGAAAGCCGAATGTTGGATAACTTTATTTTTTAGAGACTCTGGGACTTTTTGAGCATCATTTCACCCATTTAATTCATCGTCCGATATGACTCAAAACGATTACTGGCCATTAAGCCTTAGAAAGGGAAGGAAAATAAAGAAGACATCCCCTGAGCCAATCCCTATTCTTAAAAGAAATGTTTCGATGGTCTACCAAATTTTTGCGAAGGAGATATTAGTTAGTATAGATTGGTTTAATAAGTAAATGTAAGCGTTTTAAACTTGCAAACCATAATCATAAGTGTACAAAGATACTAAAAGCTATGCAAGTTGTATTCACACATTCGCACACACAATTGCGAACTTGGATCTCCATAGTAAACGGTAGCTTATTAGAAAGATATTGCCACAGAGGCTGAAAATGTTAAAACTTAAGGTTACTCTTGGATAATTTTCTCTACTCTTGTAAAAGTTCAATTTATGATCACATAGAGAGCAAATAGACCTTAAGTGAATACCTCTTTCTACAGTAAGCATTACGGTTTCCATTTATACGAATCTTATTCAGAATGAACAGGTCTTAGAGACTAATAATTCAAGATATAGATACATTTAATTTGTGATGCCACATTACTTTGAAATATATGTATTCTTTTTAAAAAATCGATAGAGTAATTCTAGGGACTATTCTGGAAGGCATACCAAGTTAAATATTTTACTAGCTCTTGCTTTTTAATTATGCTGTTCACCGGCATAGACAAAACACACACAGACACACACACACACACACATACACACACACGCACACACACAAAGGCAGACCTTTTCCTATGCGTCTTTTTTTGGATTTGTCAGACCTTGAAAGTGCAAATCACTACTAATTATGCTATTGCATTTTAACTGAGACAAAATGCACTAAATCGCAGGCTTCCGCACAAATACCACGTGAAGCTACATCTAAACGCTGAAATCAACGGAAAATTAAAATATTTGAGAGCGATTCAACGAAAATCAATTCTGCCAGCATGGAAAATATATAAAAGGCGGTAAATACCATTCAGAAGTTTAAATGGTGGAAGGTGTTTTATGATAGGGGAGGGACTTACAAAAAGTGACGTCATTGGCAGGAAAACGTGAATGGCATTGGTCGTAAAAAATGCATTTTACTATGTTATAAATGCAGGACGTTTCATGATAATTCGACCACGAAACCTCAAGAGGTGTGTTGGCGGAACTGTTTGAGATAAAACATTTTCGGTCTTAGAACGTATAATTTTGTGATATAAGTTTGAGCCATTACGGCATTGATACCACTTCAATGATATGTTAACATTTGCTGCATTGCCAAAACTTGTCCGTGTATGGCTGAGTAATAGCTTCAGGATTTCTCAAGCCAGAGGAGCAACATTCTGAGTTCAAGTCCCACTTTCTTATACATTTCTTATTTTGGTATTTTTTATTGTTAGATTTTTGTTTGTGAAGAATATGGAATACTGCAATGGTCCATTTATTACCATTGCTGTAAAATGTAATCAACAGAGTGAATTCAGAATAGAAATGTACTACATAAACTACTGCTTTAAAAATATTTATGGTATGTAATGGACATGCTTTACGAGGTTGATCATGGTGTAGTATTGCACACACTATATCATTCCGTGATTATCTATTATACCCATTCAACGGGATATTCAATGCTGCTTCTTTCCAACAACCTTTTTATCATTCATTCGCCGCATTTAACAAAAATGGAAACAAATATTTATGAGCAATAGGTTTTGATAGGGCTTGATTTAACCGTTTGTAAAACAATTTTATTATGCTAAATGGATATTATGTTCTTCGCTTGGATTATTCAGGCATTAAAAATACTATTTTTTTTCGCAAATGGATGCCTCTTTTATGTTTAATAGAAAGATAAGAACTGAAGTTATTTTACAGAAAGAACTGAATACTATTTCAGCACAGTCAAGGACACTAGACACTAAATTATTCGTGCGAGCAACAGTGAACTCGCATACCGTCATATACAAATTTAGCCTTCTACAAATGTATATTGCTATCTCACTGATAGTGCTGCTGATAGTTGGCACTACATGCCATATAGGCCCTTGGCCTTCCTAACAACCCTCTTCCATTGTTCCCGGTCCTCTGCTTTTCTTCTCCAGCCTTTAACCCCCAACTTTCTCAAGTCATCTTCTACATAAGCTACCCATCTTTTCCTAGGTCTTCGTCTTCTCCTTCTGCCATCCAGCTTTCCTATGAATATCTTCTTAACTACACTGGTTTCCGGCATTCTCTGCTTATGGCCAATCCACCTTATTCTCCCTTGTTTAATTTTTATTACTATATTTGGTTGTCCAAATAGGCACTGTAACTCAAAGCTAGTCCGCTTTCTCCATCCGTCCAAGTCCATTATTGCTCCAAATATATTTCTCAAAATCTTCCTTTCCCACTACAATAACCACTGTTCTTCTCTGGTAGTCAACACCCGGCTTTCTGAACCATGCATTATTATTGGTGTCAGTACTAAATTTTATATTTTAATTTTAGAATTCCTACTGACGTTCCTTGATTTAAACATATACTGCAAGGTATAGAAACATTTGTCACCACTTGCTATTCTTTCTTGAATTTCCACTGATGTTTTATTATCTACCGTTACTATAGATCCCGGGTATTTAAACTTTTCCACTCTTTGACATTCTTTCTCATATAATTTAACTGTAACTATCTCAAAGTGCCCTAAAGCAAAATATTTCAGAAAATCAGAGTTAAGTGTATATTGCGTGTGACTGGATTTGGCTTGAATATTAGATATTTCTTTCCCAAAACTAGGTTTAGGTTTAAAGAAGAGGGAGGGAATAGTCTTAATAAATATGGAAGTCCCTTATGAACCGAGACCATTTCTGATCTATTGTGTTTCTCCTTATCTAGTCTTCAAGAATACTAGAATCCTTAATGAAGAATAAAACCAGCTTCTTCGGAGAGACTATTTTTGATACTACATGCTCAGATGTGAACCAGTGTTTAAAATGGATAGGTAGAATCAGACTGAAAAATTCAAAGCCATTTGACGACTTATTATGCTGTAAGTACTGAGGTCTCAGGCTTCATAGTTACAACTATTAGGCAAAATGATGGGAATTAATCGTTCTTCCATACCAGAAGTGTGTTACCGATACTTTGGATAGATAGATTAAGATTGAAAACTTCAATGCCATTGCCTGGAGATTCGTGGTTTAAATCCCGGCTATGGTATTGAATTTTTCAATCTGATTATACCTATCTAAATCATCGCATACACATGGCTGATGTGGAAGCACAATCAATTCCCTATGGTTAAAGTGTTTAATCTTGAGTGCTCCAGTAATTCGCAGTCAGCTAACAGATGAAACGCAAATTCATCTGCTTTCTGGCATCTTCTGCAGTTTGGATTAATTTTCTGACCAATCGTATAGGGATGACCTCGTAGCTGACAGTGTCCAGTTGTTAGACCTACTATCCAGTTGAGTATGGTTCTGTCTAGTTTGAGCAGTGCTTTGGTCCTACTTTTGATAATAATCTTTGAAGGCTTATGTCCTGTTACAGACAACCAGTATTTATTGTGTTTCCTGTCAGTCAATTCCTGGACTGCATCTTTGACATAGCCATAGAACAATCCTAGGCAGGTTCAGGACACACAGAAGTCCTGATGGATTTCCAGAGCTGTCAGCGCACCCTTTCAGTTTCTAAGTACAATAGCGTACTCGTAATCCCAGCATTGTCATTTGTAGTTCCTGTTGAAAACCTACTCGTTTGACTTGCTGATTACATCTAACAGCAGCGATATAACAAATGGTCCAGTGCAGTATTCTAAATCCTGTACAATAAACAATTTGAAGATCGAAAATAAAACTGAACAGAAGAAGTGTAAAGCTGAACATGAATTTGGAAGGTGATGGCTGGCTTGGAAACCCCTTACCATACCACTGTGCCACACACGTACAGTTATATACAGTGCAGTAAATGTCTTCATATACCCAGGTGGTATTAGCGATGTACTAGTTCAAACGTATTGCACAAAATTATGCATTCTTGAAGTATAAGTAGCCTATCTCAGTATGGTCTTCAAAGCATGTTTGTAGTTCATACTTGTTTTTTTTTTAGCCGAATTCTGAAACAATCAGCATATGTTTGATTGAGAGAAGAACTTTGTTTATTTTACACCGTTTTAACTTTTTTGTCATTTGGCTTGTTTTTGGGGGTTTATTGGACTTAACGTTTAATTTTACAGTTTTGGTATTTTTATCACTGCTTTTGTTTATATAGTACAGGTTTTCTAAATATTATGCCTTCTAAGTAAGTACAGATACATCTATAATAATTTCCAAATAGTGAATTAAGAGAAAAATAGCAAAGTAGAGAATAATCTCCTGAAAGCAATTTCACATAAACCACCGGTAGAATACGTATTTCATATCAGCCCATGTTGTAAACTCGACCTCATCTTATTCAGAAGCTGGTAAAGCGGTAAAGGTAAATTTAGGACTAGGGAAGAATTTGTTGTCCTCTTAATTAATGGCAAGAAGGTTGGCTTCCCGTGCTTTACGGATTTTTGTGGTGACGTCATTTCCTTCATCAACGTTAATGGGTCGCTTTATTAAGGTAGCACTTTCTTTTAGAGGAAGCACATTTCACACACGCCCTCTCTCGAAATGCTTCTCTCTAATTATAGCGTAATTTAGTGGTTTGTTTCATGTTTTCGATTACTACTCTCATTTTAATGGAAACCCTCCACCCAAATTTGTTCATAAGATTATTACACGTGCGAGGGTGAAACTTGCTAAAGACGATATCACAACGTACAGCAGTTTCAAAATCATGAAGGTAGCACACATCCTCCGAAGGGATTCAAACAAAATTTAAATTAATTAATCAGTCGAAAATTGTATCACTAAGATTCTCGTAAAATGCAGACCTCTATAGTCGAACTAGAAATAGCATTAATAATAGCACTAGGAATAGCGTTAGGTATACTTAATTCTGCCTCAATTTTTCAAAACTTAGATACACCAATACAAGTTGTTTCAAAATAAAGCCCAACGATTATATAGTCGTTTATTCCGAATTTCGGTGTCGCAGCTTCGAAGTTCTGTTAGGTATAGTTTTATGCAGTATTAAATATTACACGATTTTGTGATTAGGCAGCACAGGAGCCACTGGTGTGCGAACCTTAAAAGTTGTTTTTGGGACGCACAGGCCACGAAAACAAAAACATTACTCCTTGCTCTTTATCAGTGACCCTAGCCTATCTTTCAAGTAATGAGGCAAAGAACAGTTACTTGTGCAAAAGTCAACTAATAGCTCGGACGGTTGCAAGGTTGCTCTTCAGTGTAAACTACACATTCCGAACGAACAGGGTGGATTATGCGCGTACTTAGATAGCAAATCCAAGCAATATGGCGCGCTATACGAACGCCTAAATGACGGATATGGTTTTGATGAATGGAAGAGCTGAAGAAAATTCAGCGAACGCACGATTAATTTAGTTTCATTAAAAATATGAACTGTGAAAATAGTTACATCAATGATAAAATTTATTTGTTTAATATCAGAGCATTTTGTTATGATCTTAATTGTACAATACTTTCAAGCCCTTACTGTAAATATCAACAGCTTCCTTTACAGTTACAAATGCTTTATTTAGTATTATCAAGCACGTGAAATAAAATGTTCGTCTCACTGCATAAGGCATTTAGCCTTGTTTAATTTATCCACAATTCTTTGATGTTTTTTTCTGTTCTGTTTATCATCTAATGCTTCCATCCTCAACCTCACTAACATTAACTTCTCTCTAAAAGGTATAAGTGGCATATGTCCACCAGCTTCCTTGCCATTATGGACTGTTGTAACGGAATTTTGGAACACATTAAACACTCATAAGCAATAATTAAGCAATGGTTCCATTTTTGCGGTTTCATAAGCCAAAGAAATTCTTAATAGTAGCAAGCTAATGTGGAGTATGCCGGTATGTTTACCGTTACAGCACGTGGTACGGCGTGTGTGACTACCTGCGAACTTCGACAGCGTGAGGCATGCGTCGTTGTTCCTGTTACTGCCTAATCCACACTCATTCTGGAGCATTTTTATGCGGCTCTATTGGCGGTAAAAGCTATCTGTATGTGTTACATAGAAGATGAGCAACTACTTTGTATGTTCGGTGTCGTTATGAACACTCTGTATAAAAGGTCTTTTACTAGTCATTGTGTAAGTATTGAACAAGAAAGTGCTTTTGTTAATAGAAAGGCAGCGGAACGGTTATAAGATTTTTCTGCTACTACTTTACATACTTTACAAAATTTCACAAGTACTTATCTCAAAATGACAGCAAGTTTTACTATCTTTTCAGCACAAGATAAGTCGCCCATAATGAAAATTCTATCTGTGATTATTTTTTAAGATCTTTAAAGATTGTGTAAATTTCAAAGTACTTCTGTAAAAGAGGAATTAAACTGCTAATTATTCGTTGTTCAAAACTGCCGTGTGAATAGTGTTAATATTTTAATTATCCTAAAAGAATCATACTCAGCAAATAGTGATCAAGGTATTAATGAAATTTTAAATTTTGTCATTATATTAATGCTGGATAAAGCAGAAGTTAAATTAGGCAGCTGGATTTATTGATTAGTAGTAAGATGTAGCACCTAATGTAACACCTGGCAGCAGGCAGCGAAGGTTTTTTAATTTAATTATTATAATAAAACAGAAGTAATATTAAGATTTCAGGTAATAAACAGATGTATAAAAAGGAACTATATATAGCTACATATTTAAAATCATGGACCCAACACTGGTCAGCAATGAAGCCAATTCATCGTCAAGAGAAAGCTCAAGACACCACTTGGGATTTCCGTTTCAGGTGGGGGCGCATTAATTGGGTCAAAACTTTGGTGCTAGTTTAGAAATTTCTGCTTCAATTTTAAATGTTATGTGAACTAAATGCAGATATATTGTTTCTGTAGATTTTTGTAGTAATTAGATCACAACGTTACTACTTCAGTCTGGAAATTAGATGTTCGCAATCTATGCAGATCCTCTTCCATCTGAAGTTCAAAGGTCAAATGAGTCGACGAGTTATTTCTACAGAGATTATCTAGAATCTCATGGAAGTCACGACATACTTCTTTCAGCTGTACGACTACTTCTAAATTTTATTGCTTTTCCCTCTCTTTGTATTTTATACACTTAATTAATGAAAGTTCAATTCCCACATTAACAATAAAAGCCATTGGATATCAATGATACTGAAGTTGCTGAATCATCATCAGTAAGTATATTTAATTTATAATTTTCCTCAGCAAATAATATGGCAACAGATTTTTTATTTTAAAGTTGGGATCAGAATTTTGAAAAGGGTCTCTAAACTATCAGAAGTTAAATTGTTCTAACTAATTATTATGATATCTATCCATATATGTATATAACGAGAATATTCCCAAATAGATACCGACAGTACCAAGAATTGAAGCCAATACCTATGTATCAGCAAACAGAAACATTAAAAGAATGATCATGAAGTATATTCAATTTTAAATGTTTATCAGTATAAAGTAATGTTTCTTTTTTTGAAAATATATAAATTATAATACAATAGCTTGCAACTCATGTTTAACGTTATGTTGATACAATGGGCGAAAAAATGCAATACCATTAAGGTCTGCTCAACTCTAATGAAGAGTTAAGTTTTAGGTAATGCACTATGACAGCATTATATGATAACAAATATGATGACTTCATTCACCAATATTACAACTCCTCAATATCCACATATTATGGTCATGATTCAGTAAACACAGTTGTGAAGGGTGTTTAGTTTTTTTTTTTTTTTGTTTTTTGTTTTTTTCCTATTTTCTTTTTTACCAGTGTAGAACATCAAATGTTCATCGCTTATCCATTTTCAAATAATGGTTGTTAGCACTTCAAAAATGTAATAAACACTTTTCACATTTCTAAAACATACAGAAAATGGAGCCTATTTATGTTATACGGCCAAAATAATATTTGCTTTCCTTTAAAATTGCGGATAAATTTGAGCATGCAAATATTACAAAAACCTTAAACCTCACTATTCCACAATATCAACTGATATAAGCTTTTCTTATAACCAAGACGAATACCTGGTGGTCTGAAAAGTTCCCAATCTAATAAATATACAAAACTTTTCTTCATGATTTTTTTTTTTTTTTTGTCAAAATAGTCTCCTTTTAACTCTACACACTTCTCGCAGCGAAGTAACCATCTCTGTAACCCATCCCAATTGTATTCAGCGTCTTTTTCTGCAAAATAATTGTTCACAAAAGTAATTGCCCCTTCATTTGACGAAAATCACTGTCCTCCGAGCGCAATTTTCAGATGAGGGAACAAAGAGATGTCGCTTGGAGCTAGATCTGGTCAGTAAGGCGGATGGTCAGGCAGTTGAAACCATAATTCCAGATTTTCGCCATTGCAACCGCTGAGGTGAAACAGGATTACCTTTTTCTGCAAATGTGGCCGTTTTCCCGCAAATTCTGCCTTCAGCTTGTCAAGTAATGATTCGTAGTATGTGCCTGTAATCGGTTTTCCGTTTTGAAGATATGAATATCCCAAAAAACCGTTGCCAGTTCTTATTAAGGCAAGGTTTTTATTATCGGTGCATTTATGTTCTCTGTTTTGAGAGGGAACCGCTTAAGTTAAAACGAGTTTTTTTATCCCCTCTTTCAATCCTTAGACTTCCATGATCTCTGTCAGCAAATGTAAGCAATAAATTGGGTATTAATAGAAAGAGAAGGAAAGGCGCGATATTAATAACAGGATATTTATCTATCCCGCATGCAAAATTAGGCTTAGTGAGCGAATTAGGTGTCTTATAGAAGAATTCGTACACCGAGTGATACCTACAATAATGTGTAGTGTACTCTATTTAGACTTATACTATTAAAGTGAATAAATGTAACATAAGTAAAATGTAAAAGTTGATTGGCCTTACAACTACTTGAATTGTACGCTATCAACTGTATTAAGGCCTGATAGTAACAGCAGTAAAAGCATTATGTACATATTCTGCAGGTTTCTTTCTTGTAACTGAAAATTTGGGTGAAAATCCCATGAAAACTTCAGTAGAGACCATAAATATTGAAATAGAGCTCCTAGCATCAAATCTCGGTAATATTATGAGAGGAAATACATATCAGGACATAGTATTTGTCATTACTAATAGTAAGTCACATCAGGCTGGTGATTGTTAAGTGTCTATTCTATCGTTGTCAGGTTTAACAGATTTTGTCGCAGGTAAACATTGTGCATTGTAACAATAAATATTATTAATGGATCTGAGATTTTCATTTTATAGAATGGAATCTTCTGGGAAGATATCAGTCGATTTTGCTAAAACCACGGACGAATATATTCAACAAAATCCGCATTGAAAACTTTTTAAAAATATATTTGCATCACACAAAATGCCTATGTATAATTTTTTTGAGAATAACCTTTGGAACCTTCATTCGAATAGGAAATATATCTAACTACTAAACCACAACGATAAAGGCTTACTTCACTCACAATATGCCATCTGTTTACTAGATATCTGGTATTATTGGTTTGAATTCTGAAATAAAATACAGCTTTTGATAGATAGAGTGAACATGAAAATTCAATGCCATGGCCGGGATTTGAACCACGGATCTCCTGGTTTCCATCCCGTCACTCTAACCCATTTACCTACCATGGCCAAAGTGCCATGCTGACATTAAATTCTCCATTTCACTCGTATATTTCCTTTTGGGGGGGGGGGGGCAGTAATTTACATCCTCCAACTTTAAGCCATATCGGACGATAACTGGAATGGGTGAAATGATGCTCAAACGTGTCCGGGTCCATGGAGCGACATGGCTACATTCGTCTATCACGTAAGGGAAAGCCCCGGGTAAAAGCCTTATCCAGATAACTCGCCCTGACCGAGATTCGGACTCGGGAGCTCTTGAACGTGAGGTAGACAGGCTACCACCACGCTACCGAGGTGGGCTATATTTCCCCGGTAAACCACTAGGGGCTCTCGCATCCAGGAGTCACCGTTTGTGGCAACTTACAATCGTAAGTACTTGAGTCCTTTAACTCTTATTATTTTTGTTAATTGATGGAAATTAAAAATTTCTTCACACTAGCCGTATATAGGCTAAGGTTTTTGATATACAGAGTCAACATGAAAAATTTAATGTCATGGCCGGGATTTGAACCACGGATCTCCTGGATTTCCGTCCAGTCGCTCTAACCCATTGAGCTACCATGAACAACGTGCCATCCTAACATTAAATTCTCCATTTGACCCGTATATTTCCCCGCTAAACCACTAGGGCCTCTCGCATCGGAGAGGGAAACCAGGAGATCCGTGGTTCAAATACCGGTCATGTCATTGAATTTTTCATGTTGACTCTATCCATCAGAAACCTTAGCCTATATACGGCTAGTGTGACGAAATGATTAATTTCCATCAATTAACTGAGATACAGTTTGTTTGAAATTCCAATATCATTCTGGGGATGGTTCTCAGGCTAGATTATGGGTGGGGTGCCAACCAACTCTGACCACGGGCTCTTCCATGACTTTACCTGATTCCCAAGGTGAATGCTA
Organism: Mantis religiosa; assembly: GCA_030765055.1. Classification (NCBI taxonomy): domain Eukaryota; kingdom Metazoa; phylum Arthropoda; class Insecta; order Mantodea; family Mantidae; genus Mantis; species Mantis religiosa. The sequence goes on along the minus strand of CM060947.1, from coordinate 174,568,540 downwards.
GGGCAGTTCATTTATCATATATCTTCTCTCTTCCATTTCCTCTTATTTCACTTCCCTTTTTAACGTTACACAGGGATCCCACGACTCTGTGACAGTCGATGGCGGTCAAATGGACCAGAGGCTAGGAGTTGGAATTTCTTTTTTGTTCCTCAGAAGCTGGCGAATCGGTCCTTCACTGCCGGGTCTATCTTTCCCCGGTTTCGACGAAGGAGACCCATTAGCTACCATTCAGTGGCTTTTGCTGTTTTCCGTCGAGTACCCCTCAGCCAGGCAGACAATCCGTGTCTTCTAGAAAACTGCGCGTCCTTAACGTCTCCGTTGGCCCATCGTGTAGCTCGTAGGTCTCCTGCAGTTTCGTCAGCTCATCCGTTCCTCTAGGGCGCATGCCAAAAGATCACTTGTACCTTCTACCCCATATTATCTTATTTCTCACGATATCAGGAAAGATTGTACAACTTCAATTTAACATTCAGCTTGTAAACGTATTACCAGAAATTCGGTTTGCCCGTATTTGTAGCTTGATGGTAGTTGCTGCCTCACATTCAAGGAGCTCCGATTTCGAGTCTCGATCAACGTGAATTAATTCGATAAGTATTTTTTCCTGGATTTTTCCTTATCCTGAAAGTTGAATGTCTTGTAACTCTTAAGTTGAATAAACCCTGGGCTCATTTGAGCATCAATTCATCCGTTGAATTCATAGTCCATATAAGTTACGTTGGAGATCGTAAATTAAAAAGTGTCGATTTATCTTACTGCATCCCTTTCCCCTTAATTTTCAATTATATATATATATATATATTTGTGGGTGTGTGTGGGTGTGTGTGTGTGTGTGTGTGTGTGTGTGTGTGTGTGTGTGTGTGTGTGTGTGTGTGTGTGTGTGTGTGTGTGTGTGTGTGTAGAAGCTACATAACAAAATTATGAAATGGTATATTTGCATGAAGTTCTCTAACCTTATCAGTTAGAGAATAGCTCAGTGTACAAATTATTAATAAGAAGGTTTGTGATTATTTACTTCATTCCAGAAATAGTTAAATATCGATATTTCTTGTGATATAAAGTGAAATGCCACAGCCAAATATTCAGGAACTGGTCGCACTATGAAGAACTTAAAATGTCATAGCCCTTCTACGGTGTAGTGAGAACAACTAAATAGCAATAGGACTTGAAAAGAGTGACAATTACTGCTAATTAGAATATTTAGTAATAGTTATTTCGGGAATAGTTTGAGTAACAAAAATGTAAAAATGTTATTTGAAGTAAATTGTGTATTTTAATGTATGTATATGTTCTTTGAAATGCATTTTTAATCCATGACTTAACGTTTTCCTGACATACAAGTTAATTCAGACTTTCTTCCAAAGATGTGTTTCCATGTTATTCTTATAAACATCAATATTTTATTTAAGTTGCATATATCTTTCGTTATGTTAATAAATATCATAAACAGCATTTTTGAGAGAATAAAAAATCCCAAAAAAAAATGTTCCTTGGAAGCGTTAGTTGGCACTGTAACCTGGTTGTTACACCTTTGGAGGGTACTGAACGTAGTGCCTTTGAACATGCCAACACTGATCGAAAAAGGCATAGAGACACACATTGATTTGTGGAAAATCTATTTCTCTCATTTGTTTAATTCTGGCTGAATCCACATATGCGTTTTTCGGCGAAAATTTGATACTACAATTTGCCTTCTTTACGTATTAGAGAGGGAAATGAATGTAATACCTTTTTATAAAATAAGATCAAAATGAATTGTCACCAAACCAAAATGAACATTCACTAACCTAGGACCCAGTACTGTATGACTTACCTTTCCAATCTGAAATGCATCGTTATCCGCTGTTATGCTGTTTTACCCAGTCCTTTGCATTAGCATTCCCATGATGATTGTCAAAACGGTTGTTGGTAATTCAAAACAACAGTCCTCCAAAGAAAGTGGCACTAGAATACCAATGCAATAGTAAATATGCTCTTAACGAATAATTATAGAGGCTTGCACACATTAATTATTTCGCTCATAAGATACACACTGGAACGCTGTGTACATTGCAATTGCAAATGCTGTGTAAGCTTTAATGTTTGTTTGTATTGCCTGTGGGTTTCCCGCATTACCAAACACGAAAGAGGGCATTTGCGAAACAAAAAATCAGCACGCAATTGATTTCAAGGGGTCAACGGGCAATCTAAATGGATTTGGAAAGCCATCGAAAAACAGTGTCCTACACCGATTTTCAAAATAAACCATTAGAATCTTGTTAACCTCGTTTTCAGAGAGAGGTAGGCCATCATACAAATATGAGTTTAAAACAGCAAATATCCGTAATTCCAGTAAACTTCACATCAAAGCCAACCATTAAGCTGATTAAATGATCCCTCCAAACAATGGGGTTATCACCTAGCCTTTCCCACTCAATTCTTTTGAGAGGAAAATGCTCGTTAAAATTAATTCCCACTTCATTTTAGGTTTCTTTAAAACACTACAAATGCAATAATATTCACTGTCATCAACTAGAATTCAGCTAATTATCAGAGCAACATGTTATTCAAACAGCTTATATCAGTTCTGGTGAACATTAACATTTAATGAGGACGCTAAAACATTTTTCAGAGAAGCAAAGTTGTTTACAGGCACTAAAGGTGTTTTTTTTTTTTTTTTTTTTTTTTTTTTTGAAACACAGAACTGCGTCTTACATTAGGCATTTCTATGGAACACAAAGAAGTCATGTCTTGGAACACATTTAGCCTAAATTGTATAATTTTTGTAAGATAAATACTGGATGCACAGGTGAGAATGAAACTAAATCTTTCAAAAATATCATTTTATTCTGTACGTACATAATTAAGAATGCATCACATTGTTTGACAACCTTTATTTTGAATCTATTATTCATTATTAGAAATTTTGCGCGAGTACCGGCGCATAAGAAGCTTCAGAATATTTTTCTCGCTTTCTGGTTCCTCTGTACTTTTTCATAGCGTCTTGGGATCGAATTTGATGTGCTGAGCTTCGAGGCCTCCCTCTGTCAGCAGGTAAATATACTACTTGAAAGATGGGTCGTGCCCGCTTTAAATAACGGTGCTTAATTTAGCCTGGTGCGTAGATACGATAACTATTGTAGTTTGTTTTAATGAATGTGAATACTATAAATTATGGATAAATACAAACAATATCTTGCACTTTGGTGTTTCCTTGTGCAGATATATAATCCAATAAAGAAATGAGAAATTAATCATGGTATTAGTTTCAAAACATTTTAGTAAAGAAACAGACTTTTCTTTTGTCCTTTCAACAGTGCACGTGACATCTAATGATGAATTAATAAATGAGTGACTAAATGAATGAATCGGGTGATATGATGCTCAAATGAGTTAGGTTGTAGAGCTCAGCGTTACCAGACATTCGTCTTCGTAGGATAAGGAAAATCTCTGGAAACAACCTTATACGGCTAAGTCATCTTTAGCGAGATTCGAACAGGCGAACTCTTGAGTGTGAGGCACATACGCTACCTAACATCACGGGGGCGGGAAAGAAACAGATTATTTATATTATATATTTATAATATTTTATTTATTACATTTATTACTTCTAGATTGCGACCAGTCACATTTTAGCGTTCAGTGTCTCTCTTTCTGCGAGTAACGGATCCAGTATCTTGGAAATGTTTGATGCATCTATTGGTTTTTAAAGACATAATGATACCAACTTTAAAAGAATTTTTAATTAAGCGTGAGAGTGACAAAACATTTATATCGTATACTGATGAAACGTAACCCGTTTATGCTGCAAACAAAAGTACGTCAATTTGACGGTACCTGGACACTTTTGACATTACGCTCCGAGGGACTTATCTGAATTCCGGATAGCGTTGCATAAACTCCTCTATGCAGCGGTTGAAATTATATTTATATGTCGCATCTATTTCAATGCCGGTACGAAAGTAGCATTCAACCATGAAGACGCGGTGCTCTTGTATTCATATCCATAATAACCTCTAAAGTAGAAACGTGCTGCTTATACATATGTATGTACCAGAAAGTTAATCACGATTATCGTCAGAGGGGTGATAGGAGAGGCTAGTTGTATTGGTTACCAGCTCAATCGCTCTCATAACGCTGTAATTTGCTTATTGTTTCGCAAAAGTTACCGCTTGTTCTCCGTAGAGAGCATTATGATTTCAAAATAGACTCATCAGTCAACCATGACGTCATTCTTGCTATATCGGAGGTCCAGAAATAACGAATAAAAGTGAGCACCGCATAAAATGGGATGCTGAGAACTACAACAACTAAACAGGAATTAAAACTATTTTATTTTGACCTATTTTAATGAAACCGTTATTAATTTATACAAATTTTCAAAACTGGTAAGTACCATTTCAGTTTTATGTCGTTTAATAGACCAGTATCTGCTTATATGAATAACTGGTGTGTCAGCTGTGAGCCACGTGGCACTCCATAAGGCTTATTGTGCATCTTATTCCAAATTTAGAATTCAATTTCCCCAATTAGTCGAAATAATCAATTTAATATCCTTCTTAAAACTTTTAGCAAATATTTTCGTTTATCATTATCATTATTTTTTATATCTTGAGCCTTGGAAATACTTTTTAGTCTTTTAATTATTTATAAGTTTAAATCGGAAAGTCCCAGAGCCAATGCCTTTTGGAAAGAACTGTTTAGCGAGAGGGAATTTTTAAATTGGGTGAGTGATTTCTGAGCCTCTCTCCGCCTCTCTCATTCATTCACTAATATCATCTTTATATACATAATATGATAAGATATTCTTCGGACAATGAAGGAATCTCTCAAAAAATGTGCTTATTATGTACAGTTTTATCTCTTTTTCTCCAGAATTTATAAGGAAATTTAGAGATAGATAAACCTATACATAAAGCACATTCAGAAAGAGTGAAATTTTTCGTTAATGAAGTTGCCCCGGAATTTGAATCTTAGAGATACGTTTATAAAATACACAACTGAATTTAATTTAATTCCCTCCAAGATAGCGAGTGGTAAAGCTAAATCAGCTCTGCAGAGAGGGTCGGAATTTTAATATTTTCTTGACGAGGCCTCTAACGTTTAGCACCACTTTTTAAGTTTCGTGCAATGTCATTAAACGGAAGACGAAATAAAGAAGGGAGTCGATTATATCTTTTGCTTGAGGTTAACGGGGGAGTCTGTAGGAATTCCTTATTGCACGAGGTGGTAAATATGAAGAGCTAATATCACGATATTGCTTTAGGCGACTGAGTGACTGCAGAAAGTCGCAGGCATGAGCGCTAATAACGAGACCTTATAATGTGTGCAACATATTATGTTTTCCTCCGTGCTCCTGATGAGCTCGGAATTTTATGAACGGGTCTATAAACCTCTAAGGAGATATACGACATTAATTAAATTTGTGCCAGTATTTCAGAACTTAACAGCGTGTGGTAGAAGTGTGGTTTATCTAAGATATACTGGGTGTTCAATCATAGTTGCCAACAACCTTAATGTATACTGCCTTGCCGTTTGCTTACTCTTACATAAAAGTTACATATGAGCAGTGATTGCTGTTTTTTTTCAGTTTTTTTCAGTTTTTTTAGTTTGATATAACGTTAAGTGTTATTGAAACATTCAGGATATAATATCTAGTTGGTTCCGTAATAAATTTTCTATAGCTTTTAAGCAAAGACACTACAATGAGTTTCCGTTTAAAAGGATCTTATTTTCATTAGGTGTTTATTAATATGTTAACATATATATTTTACTGCACACCACTTGTACTATTGTCATTAGTTTGTGGCTCTGTATAACCACATCGTGTTCTTGAAAACATTCAATTGAAAATACTTCTTCTGTTTCCTGTTAAGAATGATGATTTATTGAAACCTCATCTGCTTAAGTAGAATATGTATTTCTCCACGTTCTAAGCGAAAATAAAATTTTTAATTCACAGTTATTTCACAAATATGCACCATTAAGAAACAAAAACGTAACAAATAATAATGGAAGAATGAGATTGTGTGTGTGTGTGTGTGTGTGTGTGTGTGTGTGTGTGTGTGTGTGTGTGTGTGTGTGTGTGTGTGTGTGTGTGTCGTTGAATTCCTAACTTGGAAATTGAATATCTTCAAAGAATGACACACGAAGACCTTTTAGGAAATTCTGTCATACCAAACTACCATTTACTTGAAAGGTGTATGGAAAATGCGTGTGATGTTAAACGCCCGCTCTTACTACATGCGGCACCGCAGGGGTTGTCACTAGTGATACATGTGGAATGAGATGGCGTGGGAAACAGGAAATCCCCAAGAAAACCCGCCCCAGTGCCGTGTTGTCCACCAAATTATCTCTCTGTGGTCGTCTGGGTTTGAATCTCGCCTTGGCGAGAGCCGAGCGGTCTACCCACTCAGCCATTGCTCGGCTCAGATAATATTGAATTTTCAGATTTTCTCAAACCGGTTGTAGCAATTTTGGTTATACTACTGTCTTTAAAGAAGTTTACTTGAGAAATATAATGAATATTTTAGCATTTCCAGGAAAAACTCGTGAAGGTCAATTTTGTAACCGGAAAACATAGACGAAAGTATACTCGTACATAAACAGACAAAACACACAATTTAACTCAAATAACATTTTTATAATACGTAATTTTGGAGAGGTTTGTTACTAATGCCTCAAATTCTGCAATATTTTGGTATTGTTTCAAAATCCTTTCAATATGAGTTGCCTGTCGTGGTTGCACAGACACATTATGATCTTTTGTTGCCAGTATATTACATCAGGTTGTTGAATATTTCACTACCACTATTTCTTTTGTATCTATAACAATTTGGGCAAGGTAACCATATCTGCAAAGGTTTATCTCACTTAAAATGTTGCATACATATACAAATAAACTTTCGTAAGTGCAGTTTGTATATCTACTAATAAAGCATAGACGATAACGACATGTGAAAGTAACAATGGCATTTTTTTCATATATGTACTTTATGTAGGTTATTAATTTTGTGTAAACTAGATCAGCAAAACTGCACATTTCTCCAAATCTCCAGTAATATAGAACGTATTTCGAGATGTGAAGGAAACTCGGAGACCTGACGAAAAGCTGTTCTAATTGCGAAAACCGCAAACGAGACTTGAGAAACCTCGCTTGGAATGCACGCCACAAAGCTGGATCCCTTTTCCAGTAATCTGCGAAAGGCAAATATCTCAACGAACAGGCCGCAGTATTCTGGCTCTCCTCAAAACAGCCTTGCTCCAAGGAAATTCTAAGCGAATGAACATCAATGAGGATATAACTTGCTAAGACTGTTTTCATTTTCCCTGCGGTCATTCACAACATTGCTTATATAATAACGCTATATAGCTTTCTCCATCATACAAACTAACGGGAAAGTGGTCACCAATTCTAAGAAGAGAATTTGAGAAGGCTTCCTTTAAGGTTAAAATTACGAGGTATATTTGGGTACATCAAAGACATAATCATAATTAGAGAAGTTTACTTCTTACGATAATGTCTGTTCTTCGGCACGTTAAAATGTATCGAAAGTTTCAGAAGAAACAAATATTGTGATAATACACGTACAGAACCTGCTTCTTAGCTATCCTTATTACACCAAAGCGTTCAGGGTAGCAATTGTCTGAAAATGACTCAATTTCACAATTTTCAAAAAGGGTTACAAAAATAAAATATAAATGTTGGGATTGTTTTCGCAAAGATATGTGTGTAAATTAATAATCTAAGTGTGTTTTTAAAATTTAACGAGCTTCACCCTATGCACTACCACGTAGTAGTGTTTTGCACCAACTTATGCATTTACTTCTACAAATTGGTGCATTCAAACATCATGAATAAGTACTGCTTGTTTGGATGTTTTAGAGGCAGAATTATACCTGAAATAAGAAGCATGCTTTTAAACTTAAATTCTGAAACTTTCATTTGTTGATCATTTTCTCTAAAATAGTTTGCAAAGGGGAAGATGCAGTTCTGCACCAAGTTGAGGCGTTCAATTGGATTTCAGGGTTGAGAAGCTGCAACGTCCGCTCCTTGTGGCTGGTGCTGATATTCCGGGTCCTGATGTCCTCTCGTTGTTACCTACTGCACCTAAAGTCATCGCCTGAAATCCTCTTAACTCGGGCGTAGTATCTGCCGGCAATAATATGAAAGTAATTTACAAAATAAATTAAAAAATTGTTTAACTTATTTTCAAATATTCCAATTTTAATTCTTTCAGAAGTTAACATATACACGTCGTAACACAAAATTAATACATGATTTCGGAAGTGTCGCTTTACAATAATAATGGCTTAATCCTCAACGATTTTACACAGATTGTTTTGCTTCTAGTCTGGGCGGCGTCTTTACATAGAATGAACTTAACTCCAGCTTATTTGAAATTATTCAATTGGCAGTTCAATTCAATTCAAGGCAATTCACTAATTCTTCATTGATTTACGTCATCCTTAGTTATCCATTTTTCATTACCATATTCGGTAATATTCATAATCTCCTCCTAAAATACTTTTTTAATAATTTAACATTCAAAAAACAATTATTACAAATTTAAACAATATTTTCGACACTAAATACATTAATAATAATCATTTTCCTTAACTTCCACCTCTTCAACCTCTACTTTACCTTGTTTTTTTCAAATATTGTTCCCTTTCTACTACCATTTTTAATAATTTTCTATGAATTCTTTCCTCAATAATTTTAAAATAAAAATGCGAGTGTTCACAACCTTTTAGGTGTTCTAAGATGAAATGACAGTTACAAGCTTACAGAAAAATATATTTGCATACTCTTCGTTGTTATATAATAATTAAAGCCTTCCTGTAGGTATTTTTATGTAAAGTTATCAAATTTGCATTGGAAAATTAAACGCTACTTTTACAAATTAAAGGTAGTGATCAGTATTAGTTCCTTAAAAATAATCAATATCTACAAAATATTTCTGAAGGAGACTTTTTTATGCGCAGGAGAAACTGTATACAAAGCATGAGATATAAACATTTTTATCCTCACAGATCTTGGGTTAAGATTATAAAAATTTGCAGCTGAATAATACACAAGAAATATTCCGAAAAAAAAAAGCTATAGAACTACCGGGCAATAATTGTTAAACAACTTATAAAATGCCTAATTATTACCAAAAAAATCTTCAGTATTTATGGTAAATGTAATATTTACTGTCCTCGAACTTGATAGCCTGTTATTTTCATCCTCCACTTATCTCTATTTTCAAATTTCCTAAACCGTTGATATTTTACTATATATATGAAGTCGCTCAAAATTTTAACCTCTTACTTTGTTCTATCTTTAAGCAATGTATATAAGAGTTATACTCAGGTTCACGATATGTTGCCTTTACCCAATGAGGTTTTCGAACCACAAGTAAAGCAAAACTGATTAGATACATTTAAACTGAAAAATTGAATGCCATGGACGGAATTTGAACCACGGATCGCCTAGTTTCCGCGGCAAATATAATAATTATGTGGTAAAGATGATATTTAAATTGGTTAATCCGAACATTTGTACTTCAAAAGACTTCTGGGATACAAAATTAACACATCATATTGAACTATATACCAAACGGTCACTTATTTTGAAACATTTTGTTCTCTACACTGCCAAAAATGTTCACCAAGTATACATTTTTGTTCTCAAATTTTAGAGCTCGAAGTTTATCCACAGCCGAGAATTTCCGAACCTAAGGAGCCGAAAGTTTGTGAAACTATTAATCTTACTATAACACAAATTCTTTAGCACTATTACCTTGTTAACATTTATTTGTGGTTATATATTCAGAAATTTTGAAGTATAAGTTTCGTTAAGAGTGAACATCATATGAACTTATAAATAAAATAATGGCATAAAAGCTATTTATTTGCGTCATGTATTTTTCATGTATTTTAAAATAAAGTTAATAATCCGTATTTACTATGAATAATTGAATGGTTAAAATATTTTAGGTAAAACTTCAAATGTACGGTATACATTGAACGCTTGTCACCCACCTGTGTGGAAATATTTTTATTTGTTTTGGATAATCCAGTTTATCTATGAAATGAAGTAAGAAGCTTAATTAATAATTCATATAATTATTTTTCCATAATAATAGTTGTGTAATTTAATTCAGATATTAAATAAATATCACAGCAATTTTTTTCAGTGTTGTAAAATGCTTTCTATTGCCATTTTTTAATTTAATTGCGAGGCTTACCATAAGTAGAACGAAAATCGGAGCACCTCTATAGCTATATTTGGAAAATAGAAGAGTTTTAGTTTGGGAGGTGCAGAACGTGTATAAACCCCTTCCATGGTATAACTTGCGGACCATCAACCCCTGTGTCCAATTCCCGACAGAGCCCCTCTCTATAAAAACAGCTCGCTTTAAGGCCTTATTTTATGGCAGAACTCTAATGCTACCGACCTAAACGTTATGGAGTTGTTCACAATGCTCCACTAACGTAAAGAAAGGGCTATTCGCTTCCTCTTTTCAAGCTTTGGATTGATTGAAAAACGTCATCCACAGAAACCAAATGGAAAGCAAAGTATAATTCCCGTTCGATGAAAATTTCACAGAAAAAATAGCATATTAATTATATAATATTGCATATATTTACACATTATTTCACCAATAGAACTGAAAAGTCCAGAGAAAAATTAATATGTTACAATCACTTTCTCTTACCAGTCTTCTATAAAAATATTATTACGATATTTTATTCCTTTAACTTATCTGGGTTAATCGAATTAAGATTTATAATACTGATTCTATCACACTTTTTTTTTGGGGGGGGGGATAAAGGAGGTCTTACACGATACTTAAAAGTTATACCTAGATGGTTTTACAAAGAGATTTTGAAGAACTTCTTGGAAGCTTTTTATGCCCTAAAAGTTCATTTCATAAGGTTCTGATCTTGGGATTCTAGGTGCTTACCTCATGCTCCATGAGTGCTCGAGGATTTCTGATTTAGCACGATTTTCTTCCAAAATCGCTCCTTAATTCTGTTTCTTTCCTTATGTTTCAATGTGCCTCTTGGTAAAATAAATAAATAAAATGCCGAAGTACTCCTCCGTAACTTCTAAAATCGAGATGTGATTTACAATCGCTTATATTTATTTAACAAACATAACAATTTCAATCTACTACAGTAATTACTTATATCATATACATAAAACCAAGTGAACAAATAACGTAGAAAAATAAATAAAAGGCTAAAATTACTCAAACACTACCACAAACCACTAAACAAAGCGTTAACAATAAATATTTCATTCATTATTTACCTAGTTATCAATTATTACTAATTTACTAAACCTCAACAAAATAAACAGATTTTTTTATAATTTTGTTTATTTATTTAATTATCTGTTTAATTATTATTGTGCTTCTAGCTTTCATGGGGTTTGGTGGTGCTGTACTGAGAGCGTGGATACTTGTTCACAGTAAGGAGTACTTCGTCTAGATATTAGAGGGGTACTTGAATGATGGATTCTCTGTCTGCGGCCTATAGGCCCATTGTGGTTATTTCTTTTTATCTCTTCCTTCTGAAAGTGTTGACGACAGTCGAACTATGCAGGTCTCGAGTTCATGAGGAAACCCATTCATAGTACAGCTCATACTTGCATATACTGCTGCATTTTGGTGATCGAAACAGATAGTTTAAACTCATCACGTGTGTGGTGATTCCTCCAAATTGACTATGCGAGATGCAGTGCATGAAGTTGGCAACTGTAAAAGAAACACATAAATCCCGAAAGAATTTTTAGACTTTTTTTTCCCTTGTTCCATTTACTTAACTGCCTTTAACTGCAATGGTCATATCGGCGGCTGTTCTACTTTGAAACATATCGAAGGTGTTAACTCGTATTCGTTGTCTTTTTTAATCATTATATCACGCGCACATTCACACTCTCATTCATACTTCCAAACTCTGGGGAAGACGAGGAATTATCTTGGTCGCAGAAAAATCCCCACCCCCACTGCCGGAATCGAACCCGAGACCCCTAGCATAGCAGGCTGGTGCTCCCCAAAAGATTACGTCAGCTTCTTTACATTGATGTCGGACATAAGTCACATAGCAGAACATATTGTAACCAATGACGATTTACGTTGGTCTACCGTTTGACTTCTAGGAAACTAACAATTGGTTTATTAATTGAATGTTAATTAAACTTATGTTCTTTTAATAAATCTGGTTTCAGTAATATCCAGGGGCTTAGACAGGGAAACTAAATTCGGAAGCTAGTAGATGTGCAAAGCCCCAACGTTGCTTTTAAGACTTATTTGCATAAAAGGCAATAGCATGCAATGAAGTCCTTAGCTGAAATATCTGCATATTAACATTAGATCGTAAACGTGCTGAGCACTGTTATTGATCACATAATTTACCTTTATTACTGCCAAGTCATTTAGAATTTAACACCGATTTTTATTATGACTTTCTTAATACCGAACTCCATATTTGTCCCTCTGAATTTTTTTATCATGGTGTTTACTTAATATCCCTCTACACACCTACCTTATGTCTTTATTCAAAATCCCTTTTTATTAAGTTTCCACACACATCTATTTTTGTAACCTACTGCTTGAAGCGCTTGGTGATAATCTTTTTAACCTCAACAATAAAAATACTTCAATGATTCGATTATTTGTGATGTTCGCTTATGAATTTTGGTGTTATTTCTTACACGTGTTATTTCACTTCCTTTCTTTTGAACGCCCGTTGCTGTGCTTATAGATCAATATTTATGTAACGCCGTAGTGATTATTTATGCAGCATTTGCCACGGTGCGTATTTTCGCAAATCGGATTTTGCTTTCTAGTTTTGTGTTCACTCTCGCGGACAGCGCAAGATAAAATGACAGAGCATTATCAATGAACCAGAATGAAATACATTAATGGCTGTCCGACTACACTTGCACGAGAATTCATGACTTGGGAATAGACGCTGTGAACATTGAGATGTTTAAATAGGAGAGGAAGAATTGGTGTTTAAACTTCATGACATTCTCTTGTTAATATTATTCCGGCTAAGAGAAAGCATGCCCGCTAAGGATTTAGTTTATGAGTTTAATGAAATAATTATTGAAAATAGGCATACATCTGTAAACACTATTGCATCTAAAGAGATAATTGTTTTTCATAATCTCCAGGATTACAGAAAGAAAGTCACCGAAACTCCATTTGCAATTCAACCTGAATATTTGGCGCGTGTTTTATAAAAACAGAAAGCTCTTACACGCAATATTAAACTGCAAATAGCACATTCTGTTTATTTTTAACACTTTATATATGGATGTCTTCATTTTGATAAGTCAATTTCTGCTACAATGTCAATCTTGATTAGCTAAACAAGTAATGTTAGATATTGTCGCGCTAACGGGCATTAAAGTTTCCGTGCAAATAGACAACAGACGGATAGGTTTCACGTAGATAACGAGCTTGCATAAGCCGATAAACAGAGCGCTTGAGATAAGTAACTTGCCGGCCCAGATAGGGTTTCACGTAAGGAATGTTCTAGTGATATCTTAATTGACAGAGAATAGTTGTTTTTCTTTATTATTCTGGAAGAGTCTCGAATTTATCAGTGAGGTAGTTGTATAGTTGTGTAACAAGAGTCAGTCGCGAACAGGTGTAAGTAGTAAACAGCTGAGCTGATGCTGTAAATTGACCGCTGTTTGTTATTGTCATCGAGCTTGGTGGACTGGTGTATGTGACGTAATGCTGTTACGTGAGAATTGATCAATGTATTTCTACGCAAATAAAGAACTATTTTTAATTTCCGCAAATTGGACTTTTAATCCTACGAACCCACAAAGTCACAATATTTAATGTGGTGAGATAACAATACTTCCGGTGCAATTTTAGTAGTGTTTATCATCGCTCTACTTGCATATGGCACCACAAGCAATGGACATCAATTCACATGAAAAAATATATATAAATGGGAATGGAAGCCTCTACACTTGTGTTTTAGTATACCTTCAAGACATTTTCAAGTTGCCATTCAGAACTTCCGGAGCACTTTACATTATTTGCATGTAAAACTGCTTTATACATTACACATAGATAATTTTAGAAGCTTTTCTTTGCTTGCATATTCATATTCCCACCGAAAGGAATATCACAAAAATATAGTATTGTTTTCTAAGTAACTGGAAATAACTTGTTTAATAGTTTGGTTTTTCGATAAAAAACGTAATGTTTTCACTGACTTTGACCAGTAATAATTTAAACCTATAACGACTAAATTCAGCCTTATTGAAGTTCTACAAGTTATTATAGTCGCTGATATCGATGTGTTTTACTTATATTTTCGCCAGTGTGCCTCTCATATGCCTTGTTTTGTAAAATAAAGCTGGTTTAGTAAACAATCAGTTTTTGCTGAAGTTAATTTTTATCAAGCTTGAAGGTGTAAAACACGATCTGGAATACCTAACATAGTCTCTTGCGCTGTTGAAGTGTTAATAATAGTGTGTCACTTAGTTGCAGTTTCGCAGAATAGTAGGTCCTTTATTTTGATGTAAAGCTATAAAAGCCTAGATCGAATACCTGCTTTTGCTTTTAATTATTCTATTTTTGGAATTTACGTGAACACACAAGCTCTTTATTGTACTGGTAATTAAAAACAATTGTACTGGATTGATTTTTAATTTAACTGCACGTAAGTAAATCTTAGTTTATATGTTTGAAGGCACCAAGTAGTAGACTTGTTACTCACAAGGTAGTTATCACTATGGTAATACCTGTATTCTTTTGAGAGATTGCTGGTATCATCTCTACTCTATGTGGGGCCTGTGTGCCAAAAACCGGGTGCGGAGTATAGCTGGAAGTACTAAGAAGTTAGTTCAGAATACGTAGGAACGTGCAGTGCACGGGAGGGATTGTCTTCCCCTGACGGGTAGTCGCGTATACATGGCAGAGTACGGAATGACGGCACAGAGCTCAGGAAGGCTGTCCAGCAGCTAGCTACTTGCATATAACTTGCAAGTTATTACAGCTGCAATAACTTTAGTTGCAGCTAAACTTTAGCACTATTTCAACAATCTAAAATAATGTTAAGACTGAATAAGAGCTCTAACTCGAAACATTGATTGATCAGATACACTCAAGTATTTCGATACGTCTGTCTTTCTGTTGTTCATTAAAATTTAAACCAAGGAAGGAATATTTATTTGCCTTTATTAAAAGTCAAGCTTTTTTTTTTGTAATGTAGGAAACAGCTACCCAGACAGAAAATATTACCAGAAACGTTTAATATACCTTCAGTAATGGGGTCAAGATGTGCACGACTTTGGAAACAGCTTACATTTTACTATGGAAGAAACGTTAACTTACACTTCTAATACGAGTGCTTCTAACGTCGTTACTTCAAAATGAACAAACCATTCAAGAGGCCCGCCTCGGTAGCGTAGATGGTAGCATGTCTGCCTCACGTTCAAAAGGTCCCAAGTTCGAATCTCCGTCAGGGTGAGTTACCTGGATAAGGTCTTTTCCGGGGTTTCCCCTTATCCTTCAAGACGAATGTCGGGTAACTCTAATCTCCATGGACCCTGGACTCATTTGAGCATCATTTAGCCCAATTCATTCACCGTCCGATACAAATTAACGTTGGGGCGGACGTAAATTATACAAAAAAAAAAGAAACATTCAAGATAGATCTCACGAATCTTAAAATACTAAGCAGCGACAGAGAAGCAGAAAATAATGAAGTAGGAAAGATCAGTGTACCAAGTGCCTTTTAAATAGCGTCAAACCAGAAGCAGTATATTTTAGCCTTACAATTTCTAAACTGTCTTTTCTGAGAATTAATTGTTCTTTCACAGTAGCCGTGTCTAGGACGCACTATGAAAGGATAGAGACAGACTGAAAAATTCAATGCCATAGCCGGGATGCCATAGTACTTACAGTATAGTAAGGCGCCATTAAGGTAGTTGTCTCATATGTTTGAGAACTCCTAGTGGTTTACCGGGAAAGACACGAGTCAGTTGGAGAATTTAATGTCATATCGGCACGTTGGCCATAGTAGCTCAATGGTTAGAGCGGCTGGACGGAGCCCAGAAGATCCGTGGCTCAAATCCCGGCTATGGCATTGCATTTTTCAGTCTGGCTCTATCCTTTCATAGTGCGTAGGACACACGGCTAGTGTGAAAGAACAATTAATTTCCATTAATTGTACCTAATAGTGGTCTGAACTATAAAACCTGGGCCTTAAAGTACTTACAGCATAGCAAGTCGCCTTTAAGGTAGTTGTCTCATGTGTTTATGAGAGCTTCTAGTGGTTTACCGGGAAAGACACGAGTCAGTTGGAGAATTTAGTGTTTTTTCTGAATTCTCATTTGTGCCATATTTTCTTTTTCCAATGATTTCATATAATTTGCTTTCCAGTATAAATCAATGCAGTTTTCTTTATGAATAACAGAACAAAAAGTGATTTAATGAACGTTTGAGTAGCTTAGTTGTGAAGATGTTAAAAGCCAAATTTCATATTTTAGCCAAAATTTGAAGTCACACATTTAAAAGTTATTTTCTCCCAAACTAGTTATATGAATATAATTACATGCTTATGGAGCCTCAATATTCTTTATTTGTATTTATTTACATATTGGACGAGGGTTATATTATGGATCATACAAGTTTTATTATACATGAGTATTTGGAGTTGTTCAGTCATCTCTTAAATGCATTATGCTCTATGAAGAGCTCAAATCTAAAATAATTTATTTTTTCGGAAGCTAATAGCACCTTTAAAATTTTTCAAACTGAACAGAAAGCACTTGGGTGGCGAAGTGCTAATTTATTAATATGCTTAAATTTGGGTATAAATTATATGTTGAACGCTGACTGCTCTATTAATATTTCAAAAGAATATACCTGAAATTTTGGCTTTTAAACATTTTAGGAATGGGTAACCCAAAGTGGTACTTGTGTCTTTGGACATCTTTATTACTCTAAAGCATAGCTAATTATTTAGAAGTCGAAAACTTTTTATTTGTATAATTTCGATGAAGGGACACTTGAACTTTCCTCTCAAATTTGTGCAGATTTTAGCCTGTTTCTAATCTTCTACATTACATATTTACGTATACCTTGCTATAACTTTCGAAACTTCAGAGCAGAGATTTCCTATGGTCATTTAGTGACACCATTACTCTTAAGAAATTTCTCTAAGACCATGTACATCAAGTGGTCTATTGCAGATTCTAACCATCATCTGGCCAGTAGTTCTACAGAGCTTTCGTTACTGAGTATTCAGGCGTGATATACCTTAGAACTTTTGGTTGATCCTTTCACTTAACATTATTCTGCCAGCTTCTACTCTGATAATTTTAGACTAGTTTCCATAGTCAGCTCATCTAACACTTCATATTATCAGCTTAGGTATTGATTTGGATTTGATTTATTTAAGTGTATAACAATAGAAGTGGGCAATATATTTTCTTAACTGTTATACATTTGAGGTTTACTATATTCGGATGTAATCCGCAATTTTTCTGATAAGCGCACACTATTTTCGTTGCGGTAATTTTTCATGAATATCTTCTCTTCACCACTATCAGTTGATAATAATGAGCAAGAATTTTTATACCTTCAATATACCCCCTTCCACCAGGTTCATCTTTCTTAACTGAGTTACTGACCGCTTACAAGATAAAATGTACCAAATTTGACTGAAAGCTAAGTTTGTATTAATATTTAAATATATGTTTATTAATATTTAACACATATTTACTTATTATAATATTTATGCATTCCATGACTTTATTTACCATCTTAATATCGTCGGCTAATGAAATAGGTTGAACAACGCAACCAAGAAAATTGAATGTCCAGTGGAGAGTTATGAGGACCAATTTAATATCAACAGTTTTTTTTCTGGAAGGGCAGTAGTTTAAGTCTTTCTCTGTCGATATTTTCATGTGATAGTCCGTAGTCATATTAATTAATTATTAATTACTTTCAACTTAACAAATAACATAAATATAGTATCCAATTTAGCTCTTATTGGTCAGCATGTAAGTAAATGCTTAACCTTATAAAGTTAGGGGTAGCAGAATCCTTTCTCATCTTTTGTTAGAGCTTCTGTCACTTCTTCCTCGATAGCGCAACTCTACGGGGAGAACAGAGTCGCTTACTGTATATAATATTAAGTACTAGTGTGAACCCTGCAGTCGATGTTACAACGTCTGTTTCTCTTTGCGCAGTTTGGCTTCAAATTACTATAAGCCTCTACAATCTTATTTATTTTATAAGGTTTTCATTTCGCTATGCGTGTTTACGCCTTTAGAAGCTAAAAGCGGCCAGATTTTCTAGCTCCATAAGTTTACTTCTCAGGGGATAAACTTCTTCCCCTCTTTTAAAGAAGCGCTACCAGAAACTGTTTGTGGAGTGGAAGAAAATTAAGAATGTCAACGAAACGTGTTTCAAATCTAACCAAACCAAAGGTCCATATATATCTTTATACACTCACACACAAATAAATATTCACATTATAATATGTATTTATGTTTTGATTCATACTTAGAATAAAACGTTCTCGTAAGTTTCTAATGTACAAAGAGAGGATGGTTATAAAGACATAACGCTATTTTCTAGTGTTTGGTAATAACATTAATGTTAATTTAGCTAAAAGCGTTTTCATCGAATATAATTATTTAACGGTTCAATAGCCATCTAAATTTGTAGATGAACTTAGAGAAAGTTTTCCAATTTTTTCCCTTGACACTAATGGAGCAATTATTACAGATCTTATGGACCAACTTTTATCTTATTCGGAATTTGCTGCAGATACCGTTCTATACGATGGAAAAGATTGCATATGATTCTTACTTATTTTGTAGAAAATAAAATATACAAATCAAATTAACAGTTTTTATACAAAACATTGACTTGCTTTAATGTAGGTTACACCACCGATGCTTAAACTTTCTTCTTTGGGAGTTAGCATGTAGTATTGTAGTTTGAAGATAAGATATTCCAACTCTTGTCTATCAAAGAGCTTTGTTCTTCATTTACCTGAGACTATTCTAAGGAAAATATCAGGAGAAACTTTGCCTATATGAGCATAATCTCAACAATATGAGCAATAAGAAGAACAAAGAAAAGTATTAGCGATATGTATGTGGCATACATGCAATCTGTGCTGGAATAAACTTCATATCTCAAATGACCCAACTGAATATTCATGAATATTTGAACATATGAAACTATGATTTTCATAACGATATTTATTACTTATTCATAATCGTATTTATTGCGGTAGCTCCAATTAGTGCTCATATTCCAACTATATCATAAACATCTTCAAATTGTTAACATTTGAGCATATCATTAAGCTTTACATGGGTTATTTGCAAAGGCATTACCAAGTACTTTATCATCCAACCTAAACAACCATGTAAACAACCACGTAGACAAACCTAAGGTTCGTCACTTCATAAGTTAAAGCCGTTCTCTTGAAAAGAGGATGGCCTAGATATCGGAGGTGCATTTGACTACGATGTCTACGGCTTCATTGTCAGTTATACTAAAGTGAGAAGGGATCCAGGCTACTATATATATTTTCCAGCATAAATAATTCTCAGGTATAGTTTCTGTAGTTTCTTAGAGCTAATTGCTGAAGATAAATCAGGAATCTTTGAGCCAGTGAGTATGATAAAGGGAGTAATCAATGTCTTGCAGTAAAATTTGAAGGGGTTATAAGGAGGATCTTCCTATAATATGAAAATCTTAGATATCGGCCAGGCTGGTTTGAGTGCGACTGTGACGTCACCAGATATGTAAGTTGTATAAACGCTTTTTTTCTTTTAATTTTTCATTGTATTAATATCATTAAAGAATAATAAACCTTCATATATACAAGTTATTTTTCTTTTGGTACTCACCGGGTAACGGTTTTGTGGAGTAACCAGGTATCTTTAAAAAGTGGCCTTTTGTGGTCAAGATTCATTTGGGCGGAACAGGTTCTGGGAAGGGCATACGAATAGAAAAATGTGTTGTGAAGTTTATCGAATAGAGTGAAACAGAATATTTTTCTAGGAATCGGAAACTAATGTTTAATGCTTGTAAGTTTACAAAAGTTCGAGAATGTTTATTAACGGTTTTCTTATTACAAGTATCTGGAGGATTTCCTTGTCGGTTAACTTCTTATAGCAATAGTCTCTTCTATGTACTCCGTGAATTATGTATTTTTATATTTTTGTGCATAAAGCTCAATGATTTTACTGTATGATCTACATGAAATTTAGAGCTATTTTGACATTTGGGTGCTTCTCTTTGTTGTATTCTATGACACTTTTTCTTCCTCGTGAAGTGTTTACAGATGGGTTGTGTGTACTAATTAATTTGGAACCATTTGAGCTTCTTGCAGTCAGTGGCAACTGTATAAATGTTTTGGTTGTGACAATTGAGCTTTTGACCCTTTCGTCTAAATGGATTTCTTGTTTGACACTTGTACATCTTTGGCGATTGCACTCACTTACTTCAGCTATGTATTTGATGGTGTTCAATTTATTAGTAAATATTATGCTGAATAAAGTGTCAAAGAGGCCACAACCCCCACAACAAAACAGATTCAATACTCTGAACCAAAAATACGCCCATATCATTGTTTCATGGACAAAGGAGGCTACAGCAACGAAGATGCTTATGTGAAAGTTTACTTTTCTCCAGTGAAATATAAAAATTCACTTAGCATCAGATAACTCAATAAAATCTAGGATATTCCCTTTAACCGTTAAAAGTTTTGGAGGGCAAGATTGAAAACCCCCAGTCACCTCTGTCCAAACCAATACATTAATCTGGCCCGTAGCATCTTCTCGTTCCCAATCGATTGCCGATTGTTTTTCCTCGTGGGAGAGAGCAGTGTGAGGGATTTATCGGAAGGCTCGCCTTCGATTTGTTGTCTCTTGGAGTTTCGTTAACTCTATTGACGAATGTCATTTCTTCTTAACAGACTCGTCTTGTCTGCGACAGCAGAGCCAACAAAACAGACCACGATTTATCGAGAAACCCGAGGCCACTTCGAGTCGTTGGGTCGCTTTTAATGCCTGATTTCGTTGTTTTTACAGCTCCACTTCCGCACAATCTTGATTCACCAAGGAAATATTCAGAGTTCTGGAGAGCTAATTTATTTTCCTTTTACCTCTTAAACCTTAACGTTTGTAGCGATCAATCTTTCAAACACTATTTTCTTCTAAGTGTATTCCACCAAGCTTATTTTTAAGTATTTTGATTACAGAGGTTTCGTTTGTATAAATAAGAAATATTCATTTTACAAAAGTATAGGATGATATACTTAAATCCTTTCAATGAAGTTTTGCCATTTCTAGTACCTCACATTATTGTGCACTATTATAATAATTAATAATAAATTGAAGGAGGAAATAATCAAAATATATTACTTATTCAATTCCATTATTAGTTGTATTAGATGCTATAACTAAAAGTGCTTAAATTCCTTTTTAGACACGATTTCCTGCAGCTATAGCTGCTCCAGCTTATCATTTGGAACACATACTATGCACATAAATAATTTATGTTAACCTAAGAATCTCAAAAACACTTGTCTGCTGGAATTTATTCGTTGTAGTAAAGCCCATTGGCTTTACATTAAGTTGTTGCTCGTTGAGAAATATAAATTTTAATTTTTAATAAAGTTAATTTCTTGCAACTGACAATTACTTCTTGATTTTGGTATCTTTTTATATACCGAAAGGAAGGATCAAGTTCAATTATATTGAGATTTGAGGAATATCTTTACTGTATGATTGTCAAGTAAATTAACCTACCAGAAACTTCAGTAGCGACCACTTGTAATAACATCAACAAAATATACTCCTACATTTGTGAGCTCTCGATTGAAGTTAATGTGTGCAAGTTTGTAACATGTACCTATATTGGAAATTACTCTTTGCGACTTTTAATGATGTGTAGGCAGGTCATGTGTATTCTCTCTGTAAAACTTCATGTTGATTCTTAAAGCTTAAAGCATTGCTGATATTCATTATATATTACCCAAAACTTTACATTTTTGGTACAAAATATATAGCATAAGTTGGCTTTCAAGTTTCGATAATTTGCAGTATGACAAGTTATAGCAGTGAATCCTGTAACTTTTGAATGTATGGACATGAAGATGAACAAATAGAGCAAGAGAAGGCATATTTAGACAATATTGATCTAGTATAGTATACATTTCAGTTTAGAATTAAACACACTTACTCGTTTAAAATGACACTATTTCTACCCTTATGGGAAACTCATATGTAGGCACATCTAGCAACTATAGAACGTTAACCTCGGGTTTAAGGAAAGGTTGAGTGAAAGATTTTTAAGAATATTTTATCTTATCATGGCCACGGAGGAAGTGGCAGACACAAAAGACAGCTTAGAGCTTCCAATGGGTAAGTAGATGATAAAGTTAATGATGATGCTGACAGAATAAAGAAAGATATTCTTATTTTTATCTTATTGGGTTACAGGCACTCTTTCAAGTATGCACTCTTACTTTTTCTATGTTAACAGTGACTATAACCATAAAATTAGATTTAAGAGTCAGAAATATTGATAATGCTTTCTAATTTGCTTTCCAATTTTATTCTGTTGTTAGTTGCTTTTTTTAAACTGGGTAGTATTACAACTATAACCGTGAGAATGCATTGTCCATTACTACCACCGAGAGTCTGGCGTAAAAAAAAATCAATTCAGTATGTTCATTTCAATTTTATTAGTATTTCAATCAATAGTATGGGTATTTTATTTCAATATAATGTTGCAGACACAGGATTTTCTCGCTATATATTTCGATGATGGTAACTGACCTTGAAAGGTGGTACCGTAGTAATGTGTACCACTAGTATTAGCGAGATATCCGGTTCAAACCTCCAGTTAACCTGATCGAACACATTTTGGAGGTGTTTGTAAGTCGCTAGGCTGAATAATTAATTATTTAGTTTCCCAATCATTACTTGGTAACTACATTTTATTTCCTTGACCGCCGTACTAGGCATCAGGCCGATAATCCATCCTACTAATAAGATCAGAGTGATCGACCTAACGGGAAAGAACCTCGGAACTTCCGAAAACGAACGGCGAAGTAATATCGTCGGTCTGCGTGGCCGTTTTAATTGCTGAGGCTGACTTACCGACTCCATGGTTGCGGTTTAAAACCTGACCAGATCGATGGTTTTTAGGTGTGTAACTCCTAAGTAAACTTTTTGGCATGCAAACCAACTCCTAATTAACGAAATTCTAGCACACCGATGGCACTGTCACTATTCTGGCAATTGACGGTGCTTTTAAACACACATAATTTAATTTTGAAGTAGTCTCTTTCGGTAATACCAACTAATACTAACAAGAAAACTATCACCATGCTCACTCCTGTAGGAGCTTGAGACTTTGATGGCTTCATCTCTGCTTTATTTGGGCTTGTGTACCAAAACTCGCGTTCGGAATATTGCTGAAAGTAATCAAAAATGAATCCAGAGTACGTAGGAACATAGAGGCATAATAACTTAGCATTGTTCGGGAGGGGCTGCTTACACCCGACGAGTAACGGCCTACACGGCATACGTAAGGACTGCAGTCACCCACAGCTACACAGAGCTGATAAAGAAGTTCAGCAGTAACTTACAAGTGATCGCATGCGGCACTTCTCAGGCTTCAGTTCCTCCGCAGCAGATTGTTGATGCACTTCGTTTATCTACATCAGGCATTATGCCTCAAATATTCAGATGGTAGCGGTGTGAGTACAGTGATAGTATCCGTTTTAAGTACACAAAAAATGGGAAAGAGTGGGTACAGAGTAATGCTGCAATATTATGAGTGGGCAGCACAGCGATTAGCAGGATAGGAATCCTGTTCTTATTAATGAATTGTGCCGCAACCTTCAACTAAAGAATTTCCCAATAAGAGAATAAGAAAATAGGAAATTGACACAATAAAACACCAAGATTTCCGGATCATACTTTCACCGAATTATCGGAAGGCACAACCAACTGGAGCTGATAGGGGACAGGAGGCATTCAGACCACGCCCACCCATTTATCTTGTAGCGCTAACATAGGGGATGGTTAGGATAATGTCACAAGGCACTGTCCATCTCTTTCCCCTTCCCCTGACGTCTCGAACAATCGGGATGATGTTCTGAGCCGCAAAACTTCCAGACACAGCGATCTGCGTATATAAGGGAAACAGGTCACGAGTCAGTTCAGTTCTTGGCGAGCAGCCGTGAAGAGTGCAGTACCAGCGAACGGATTGGATGACTGCATACGTGTATCAGAGGAGTTGTACGTAATTGTGAGTGTAGAGTGGACCTGTGGCAGACGAACTGGTGGATTGTAATTATGTGCGCTACGTAATTCTATGTAATCGGCAAGTGTTCCAACTGTAATTCGGTGGAAATAAAGAACATTTTGAGTTTGTGCAATTGACCTTTTAATTTCATGAACCCACAAAGTTACAATATCCTTAAACTTTCTTATTTTAAAGATGTTCTGAATTGATTAAAGTTTTGCAAATAGACCACATGGTACTGCCAACATGATTCTGCGCTTTAAAGACGTATGCTCAGAACTGATACAAAGAAGGAACGAACAAAATACCTATATATAGTCAATATTAGGAACAATTATTTATATTGACATTAGCAGATTTAATGATACTATCTTGGTGCTTTAATCTCAAAGTCTAACACATGAGTACTTACAGAGAAATACTCCAACGTTTGGATTTGTATGAAAATATAAGGGTACGGGCTTCTTTGACCTCTTTATACCTCTTTTCTGTGTAAAGAGAACAAAGTTTTCGTCCCAGAGCAACAACAGAAATTTACTTATATGTGTGTATGCACGGTAATCTCAAATTCCATTATCTTTGATATTCATTTACCACTGAAAAGTCCAGATGTGATGTATAACGACTGTTATAATCTCATCTCATATTAAACGGTACATTCTCAGCGATCCCTCAACAGAAGAATCAGCGTACGACCTGACTTGCTATTTGTCTGTACCACTGAACAGCCACTGCGTGCGGTATTGACACTCTAGAGAATCGCTTTTGACTGTGACCAGTCTCCCCCAGTTCGGCCCCGATATATTGTAACTTTATGGGTTCGTAGAATTAAAACTTCAGTTTGCAGAAATTCCAAAATGCTCTTTATTTCCGTAGAAATATACTTTATTCAATCCTTCCAGTAGCAGAATTACGTAACATACTCAAATACAATCTTCAGGGTCGTCGACCACAAACAGAAGAGTTCACTTTGGAAATACTGCTGCACGCGCACTATTATCAAATTCGATTACGACTGATCCACACTGGCGAGCCACGGCTTCTTTTTGTAGCTTCACTCATTGTTCGAGAAATTACCGGAATTTTATGTAACAATCAAGAAAGTGAACCTTCCAGTCAACTATCTGTCTCTTTTTTCCCTGTTTCGGCAAGTTTTTATCTCCGCGCTTCACTGTTTGTCACTTTGAGCGCGCCGGCCACGCCTTCTCGCAACAATGGATCGCGATAATACGTAAGAATCCACTGGTGGTCTGTAGATCAAGCAGCCAGTGGAATTGAGCCCAGTCGCTGGTGAGACAACACCGAGTTCAGTGATACATCAGTGACAGTTCTGATGTGTATTGATTCAACGAATGAGTTGTGTTTGTAGTTTGTGCAACATTGACTGAGCTAAACTTAGCGATTTATATTACGCTAACCGTTTAGGATACAAATAATTAGCAGCACTTGTTATTATCATTTGTTGTAATATATACGATAAGGATATAATAATTTTAACAAGTCCAATATGTAATAAAATAAAATTAAATTAAATCTGCTTATAACATTACGATACGTACACATTTCTGGTATCAAAATATTTCAGTAATTTTTAATTAAGGAAATTGGATTATTTGCTTTGAACTTAAGTTGTTAGCAGCGTATGCTTAATAATTGTATAAAAGTAAAATATACTTTAAAGTAGAAATAAGTCAACACACATTTTTTAGAATTAACAACAGAGATTAAAACTTCCCTTGATGTAAATCTGGTATTCACCTGCCTCACCTGTATTTCATTGTACAGTATATGAATAGCAGGTATGTGGTTTTTATGTTATTAAATGCCGCGGTAATAAGCAGAACTTATAAAATTGCACTTCTGAACGATAATTGCTCCACCAACAAAAGGCACTTATTTAAGCAGCATTTCCAAAACCTGGAAAACTGCCTGGGAGGGTTTAGTAGGTCAGAACATTCCCCATATTATGAATATTATGGGATTTGTCATCCGTTATTAGAAATAGTAGGGATTTAGTAAAGTATAGCTCAAATGAATGTACAAGAGGATTCGCAATAATATACTCTGGACTACTCTGCAATAATTTCCAAAATAATTTGGAGAGAATTAGATCAATTTAGCAATCAATTTGACAAGTTAACTGTGTAATATTGGTTAAGCCCGCTAGTATTTTATAATTTCTTCGCATAACTCAGTCAGCAGATTGAGTTTAATTACCTGGGTTATTTTCAAGGAAGTTCATCTAACAATACAGGTTAAACTGTTGAATATTAATGATCCATTTTGCTCAATTCTTCAGACCCAAGCTACTTTTTACCAGTTATTCACATTTTTGAGAACATTTCTTAGCCTAGTATAAGGTTTTGTAAATCTCGTCACAAACATACTTTTAGGTAGTTCCCTTGGTGTCCTCTTAGGAAACATGCAGCTGTTTCGACTGTTATATTTTGATGTAATTTGAAAATTCAGTGTAACATCTTCTTAAGATATCTTTGTTATACGTAGGACAACGAAACAGGTAATCATCAGATGAGGTTTGTGAGTTGGCTGTTCTCACAGACATGATCGCTAGGGCGTTTGTCCGAGGCTTCAAGTCTAGTTTACCCCAGAAATGTTTGCGTCTGTATCATCATCTTCATCATCATCATCATCATCATCATCATCATCATCATCATCATCATCATCATCATCATCATCATCATCATCATCATCATCATCATCATCATCATCATCATCATCATCATCATCATCATCATCATCATCTTCACTCCATGTATTAGACATGTTGTCTGTTCCGCTTTTCACAGTGAGTCTCTCCATCTCTTTTGCGGTCTGCCCACATTTCTTCTCCCTGCTGGTTTTTTTATTTAGTACCATTTTTGGAAATCTATCATGGTCTATCCGTTCCACATGTAACAACCAGCCTTTTATTTCTGTTGTGCTTTATTTCTTCATTTGTACACTTCACTTTCAGCGCTATTTTTATTACATCATTATTTATGTGGTCTAGTTTTGTACGTCTTTCAGTTCTTCATAAGAATTTCATTTCAGATCCTTGTATGTTATTTTCCATCTTCTCTGTTCCACTTTCACATAAAATCATTGGCTCTGCTATTGCCTCATAAAATTTAATTATTGTATTCTTTTGTTTTATTTTAAAGCGTTTTGTAATACTCTGCATATAGTTTAAAATATTGACAGTTTCAGGTATCTCTTTTTTTCTCTGAACCTATTTCACAATTAAGGCAACTGAAACTTGAGACCTCTTATAAAGGTAGATCATCTAATATAATTTTAGATCTTTACTTGTTACTTACCCCTATATCTTTGTGTTTGTTTTAGAAATATAAAAATCACGGTTCTTTCATATTGAGCTTAATTCATATACAGCACATTGTAAATAAACTTCGGTTTTCTGTATTAATACTATATCGTCGGCATATAATAAAACCTTTATTTCTGTTTTGATATTTAATCTGATTCGTTAGTTTAAATTCTGCTAGGTTTTAGAAAGGTGTCCTTCATATGCACTTATTTATTATATATAAACTATAAGCGGGGGATAACGCATACCCTTGTCTGAACGTCTGTATATATGGCTAAAAGAAGCAACGACAATTATAATAATAGATCAAACTGTATAAAGATCAGATAAATATTCAAATGATCTTCTCTTCCCCTTTTGTATAAACTATCCTTACGAATGCTAATTTCTTAATTCATCAATGCAAATGAAAACAAAATTGTTTATAGAACTTACCTTATTGTACATTTCTTTGCAGATACAAGGTACTTAGAGGAATTTAGCACGCTTCAAGGGATAGTCACATTATCATTTAAGTGCTTGCCGCTATGTGTAACATTAATACTTCCGTTCTCCTTACATAGTCAGGAAAAGTGTGTGGGTATATATATATATATATATATATATATATATATATATATATATGTGTGTGTGTGTGTGTGTGTGTGTGTGTGTGTGTGTGTGTGTGTGTGTGTATGAAAGAGAGACAATAACCACTTCACATTTGAGCAAGGTCTTTGAAAGTTCATGCCAATACCAAAGAATAATTAAACGGTGCTTTCCAGATGGGGTGATTATTCTTGAAAATCTTCTTTTTGTAACCTTTAAGATGCGGAAGTTAGATGGCAAGCTTGTATTCAAACGAAATTTTGTATTTGAATATGCTGTTGCAGACACAGACGCGTGCGTGCACGTACAGACATAGATGGAGACATACTCGTACAAAGACTTCCATGGTTCTTTCTCTAAAAAAATGTTAATTTTGCTTTCGGGAAAGGCCCGAAAACATATTTCCGGTGAAATTACGATATCAAATTATTGAGGTTAATACAACGCGCACCCTGCTTACTTTGCTTACCTAGTTCAACTTCCCATGAAACTAACGATACCACTAATGCACATTTGTATCTTCTATGCAACCCACGAGTACACGATAGGTCGAGGAGTTATTGCTTCCCATCAAAGTATGACGGAGATTTCACTTAAAGGACATGTATAGAGGTCCAATGATTCCACGCGCGCGTTTGTGTGTGTTTGTGTGTGTGTGTGTGTGTGTGTGTGTGTGTGTGTGTGTGTGTGTGTGTGTGTGTCTGTGTGTGTGCATGTGGAAGGTAAAGCCCTAAATAGAAAGTTTGATAAATCCAATTTTCGTATTTAATTTAAACATCTTCCAAAGATACGAAAATTTTTAAGAAAATTCCTCCTGTTTCAATTCCTTTGGAATGTTGTTGATGTTGTTGCTGCTGATGATGATGACGACGATGACGTGTATATATTGGCACTGAATTACGGGGTCGTCAGCGCCCTTTATGAAAACTAAATCATGACAATAGCCAGTGATAAATTGAACTATGAATACAAAAAAAAATTTAAATAAAATATCAAATAAAATAACATGCACAATTAGGAAAGAAAACAATGAAAAACTATAAATAACAGTTATTAAAATGCCAAAAGGCATTATAAACAGCTTCCTTATTAAATTTTATAACATCGTGAGAAATCAGTTTTAAAACTACCTCCCCAGATGTGGTCGAATCAGTTTTTCCCCATTTTTAAGCAATGGGCAAACTCACTTTTCAGCAGGTTTATCCGCCCTTTTTTCACTGTCATTCCGGCAGTGAGGGCAGGATCTTTCTGCTCCATATCCTCTGAGGAAGAGTACCGCTTTCCAACTGGAAATTTCGGCTCGAGAGGTTCAAACTGATCGGAAACTGCGATCGACGAAGATGACAGTCGCCAATCTGAATCCTCTTCAATGATTCTTTAGGAGACGTTCTCGGAGGAGATGGTCGCCCAACTTTACAGTGGCTAGCTGACTTCTTATTGCTCCAAGTATTTTGATAAGGAAGTCAGTTCTTTGAAACAAGGTCTCAAAATTTAGCGATGCAATATATATTACGGGTTCACAATCTCGTTCTTGAAGTACATGCTTTAGTTTTCATTTGGCTGAAACGTTCTTCTTGGGATTGGACTTGGTAGGCGTGCTCACTGTTGTGTCCGCTGGTGTGTGTTCCTTTGCTCTGATCTTGGTATAATTTTTCGTTCCGGAATTACTATCCGGTTTAATTCGCTAGTTTGTATAACGATTTCACGGCTTAGCTACAACTGCAGTATAAGTAACGGTCCTAGGGACAGAAGACTGACAACTACACAACAGCTTCCGGGCTTCCAAGAAGGACACCTTGTCTCTTACTCGGATCTTTTGGATCGCCTTTTCCTCCAAAAAACGGGGACATTCTCTGGAGTTTGATGAATGAGTGATGACCTCTGCAATTGACATATGTTGCAGGTGAAGTGCATGCATAATCTTGCTTGATTTCTCCGCAGTCAACGCAGGTAGCAACTCCATTACAAGAATCACTCGTGTGACCAAAGTGCTGACATTTGTAACACCTCAATGGATTGGATGTATAGTCCCTCACTTCAGTAGCTTCAATCTCTATCTTAATCCTTTGCGGGAGATCTACCCTATCAAAGGTAACAAACAGCTTACGTGTGGGCAACAGTTCACATCGTTCTTTGTTGGCTTTCATAATTTTTGCAGCCTTTGTCGATGAAACAGCTTTGACTAGGAGCATGCCATTGCGAGATTGAAAACATGATTTTACTGGACCAGTAATATTATCTAAACCCTTCAGGATAATAAACGAGTTGACGGTAATAACCCTTCTTCATTTCTGATAATAATCAAATATCGAGGGCCACAAGACTCAGCTACTTCTTTTCCACTGTTCATAACACTTTTGTTAATTTTATACCAGTTTCCATAGCGAGAGTGTCATCCACCATTACAAACGTCCCCGATGGGATGCTCACATCCTGGGTGCCACCTCGACTTAGGTGGAGGTCCCGGCCTGGTCTTTGCTCTCCTCAGGGTCGCACCTACTGATGTGCAGACGGAGGAAATCAATCGCCTTCAGGAGTGCATCACTCATGCATTGGCCGCACCCCGATACTGAACTTAATCAGCGGATACGAACACAGTCCTACATGATAACCAGGGGCCGGGGTTTACGCGTTACCCAGTCACCCCTGCGCTCTTTCGCGCTAGGTATCCATTAGACTTGTGTTCAGGGAATTTAATGGTGGACCAAAGCTTTTGTGTGTTTGGCAGTAGCTCTGTCACCAATCAGAGACACAAAATCGAGAGATTTGGCTCGTGAGCCTGGAATCGCCAATTCCATACCTACCGTAGTAGGCCGCTGGTGGGTTTGAAATGTTGATTTTCTCTATAACGGCCCTAAGATATCAGTTAAAGTATTACATTTTTATGTTTTCATGGCAAATGAAATCTATATCTGGATTTTTGTTTGTTTTGATTTTTGTAATAACCTTTGAAGTACCCTACATTTTTCATAATAGTAAACCTAAGAGATATACAAAATCATGCTGCAAAAATAATGTAAATTTCATTATAAAACACAATATTGTGACTTTGTGGGTACGTAGAGCTAAAATTCCGAGTTGCAGATATTCCAAATGTTCTTTATTCCGCAGAAATACACTGTTCAATTCTAACGTAACAACATTACATCACATACACAGAGTCTACCAAGGTCGATGACAATAACAATCAGCTCACATTACAACAACACTCTACAGCTGTTTACTGCTTACAACTACTCTCTTTGTGACTCGTCACTTCCTTAAATGCCTCATTCATAATTCGAGACTCTTCTGTACAATCACTAGAGGTTTCTGGAATAAAAAAGACAATCAAATGACGAAATCCGAACTTTCCAGGAGCGTAACTTAATCTGCGCCGGCAAGTCCTTTATCTCAGTTATGTTTATTTGCCGGCCCTTTGTCTACACTAGCCGCGCTATCGTAGATAACCGGTTCGCGACAATATTCATATATCCATTTTCACATATTCCATAGCTATTGACTTGAATTTTCAAAACCTCGTTTCTCCGAAAGAGGAAATATTTTCCTTTAATTTCTATTTTTACCTGTCTTGGTCATGCGAAGAAGGGTAAAACCGTTTCTACAAACGTCAATTTAAATAGGATGAAGTAGGTAAACTAATAAGAGTTTTTGTAAATAATGTGTGTGTCAGTGGGTAATGGAAGTCGTGCGATTAAAATGTATGCTACAAGCATTCACTACTCCAATATAGATTACATAAAAGCTTTCGTAAGGAAGACTTATGAATTTATTTTTACTCTCCTGAAACTTTAAATGACTGTAAATATTGCGTGGGAAGCAACCTTAACGAGTAAAAAATGGAAGATGAAGCGAATTACTAAAAGCATATAGCAACCTTTTTTTTATTGTACAACACAACTAACTTCACACTGTATTTATTTTAGGATCTACGCCCCAGCAAAGAAAAGTTATCATTAAATACTTCAGACCGAAATATGAAAGACGCCATATATTCATTTCCTTGATTCTACTTCAAAGCGTTCTCTGTTTGGAATTACACAGCAAGCCATTGGTTAACCACTGAAGTGTTTTCCTATGCAAAAAAATACCCAAGAGAATTCTTGAAACGTAGAGTACTTTTAATTTCACAGATATGAGTTGATAAAATAATTTATACTTTTAATAAAGAAAATTGTGTTGTTTGTTTATGGAAACTTGCTTCTCATAGAAATAAAAAGAGAAAATGTTGTGGAATATCTTGGAAGAAGAGAGCTTGTTCCTCTTTTATTTATTTTCCACATTTATTTAGATAACCGTAAAAACATTGTATAGCGGATTAAGAGCCCACGTAATTCTCCTAGCTTGTTTAATGAAGTGCTCTTTCGGAGTTAACACAGGCTTTTTATTTATTTTCTTCCTCCATTATCAGCATTACCGTTGTACGGCCCACTTTTATGTAAATTATACGGCCTTCTTGGCTATGTATGTGTCATCATTTCAATTCATCATTCCCCTTCCCCCATTCTCCCTTTCACTTTTACCATCTTAATTTCAGCCAGCAAACATTTCCTCTTAATGCCTTGGTACAACTGTTCTTAATGACTAAACTCCCCAATTAAAATGAAAATGTGCAGAGACAGTCTGGTTGCCTCAGATGTCTGTTCAATAATGCACAATCTATTAGTGCAACACTTTGGAAAACTAGACGGTTGCTCCATGAAAAACGACATTATAAAACAAGTGCAGAACAATCTACCGAGTTAATTCAATTGCTCTTTGGAAAACGGGCTTAATGTTTACAAATAACCAAGTGTGTCACAGTATGATTTGAGAATTTAGATTTAGATCTACTCATGAATAAAATAAAAGTCTGTGTGTATGTGTGTAGGTGTAATTAACAATTACTTTATACTTCTTTTTGAGCGGTCGGTAGTATTCCGTTGTTTTCGTTGCCTTGCAGAGAAAGAAGCTTCAAAGCCTTTACATATCTACTCGGTTCTAAGACTGCGATTGTGCCTGCTTGTATATCCACTGTCATGTGCAATAAAACTATTTCAAGAAAGCTTTACTTCTATTAACAAAAAGAGACTGAAAATAAATTTTCATAAGAATCGTTTGTAGAAGAGTGGTGAGAGAAAAGTTATTACTGAACGTAATAATCAGATTTTATATGTATGAAGAGCGTAACTCAAAAAAGAAATGTCGAAATAATACCAAATGTGATAATTAAGTCGGGTGTCTTCCAAAGATGCCACACGAAAATATTTATTTTGCCAAGAAAATCCCTCCCAGTACAAATGAAGCTGCGCCGTGGCTGACTGGTTAGATGGCTCGACTCTCACAAATTCAGTTCCAAACGGCCGAAAGTGAGATTGGTGGTAGACAACACGGCGTTGGGACGGGTTTTCTGCGGGATATCCGGTTTCCCCAGCCATCTCATTCTATCTGTGCTTCATCTTCCTCTAAGGTATCGTCAGTTTCGCTGCCTAAGGTGCCGCATGTAGCACGCGTTAAACATTACACATGTCTTTTCAGTACAAATGACCTTTAGCAGAAAACATTTCCTAATTATGTAAGAAACAACATTAACATTTTTATTAAAGTACTACATAAGTAAGATATATACAAGACCTATGAAGTTTATATCCTTAAGGTTTTAAGAATAGCCTACAAAAATGTATTGCTTACTAAAACGCTATCAATAGCCAGGAACATATCGGCGTCGTTGCTGTGCCAAAATGTTCTCTCGCAGGAGTTCTGTCATATGCCAATAAATTCAAATGACAGTGACTGTCATTTTTAAGCATATGTGAAAACCATCGGTATGGGTTGAATTTGAACCCGCAAACAACAAAGAAAGGAGCACAAATCAAGACTTTCTTCCCTGAAAAGCAGAATGGACGCTAAATTGACCATAACACAATATAACAGTAGTTATCACAGAAAACGGATATTTTAGTGCTTATCTACAAAGATTTAAAATCAAAGAAGATCCAACATGTGTGTGCAGAAGTGTACAAACAATAAACCACTGTGAATGCCACATCTTGCAAGCAGAAAGACAGGCTTTCCGCGGTGAACATTGTGATAAGAACAGGTGGGCACTGGCCTCTGAACAATCAGGAAATTATGGGAAAACATGCTAAAAATTTCAAAAATTTGTTTGTAAGATTTATTTCAGAATGTATATATACTAGTATAATACATAAAGTAGTATATAAACTTGTAAATTGTTAAACATATATACGCAGTAGTCTGTATAAGAATTACAGTGCATGTAATATCACACATTGTAATAGAAGATGTAGAATAAATAAGTTAAAACACAAACACAAACACACACAAACACACACACACACACACACACACACACACACACACACACACACACACACACACACACACACACACACACACAAATCGCTGTAAAACACTCGATTTTAAACACTGTAAATCTCGACTGCTTAACTTGCTAATCAAACAGGCACGAAATTGTATACTGCGAAATCATTGATGCAGTGAACGTCGCTTAAATCACATAATG
Organism: Mantis religiosa; assembly: GCA_030765055.1. Classification (NCBI taxonomy): domain Eukaryota; kingdom Metazoa; phylum Arthropoda; class Insecta; order Mantodea; family Mantidae; genus Mantis; species Mantis religiosa. Next base: position 174,533,805 of record CM060947.1, on the reverse strand, counting down.
GACTACACGATTGTATTCCACGAATATACATTTTCCCAAGTTCGTGCTTATTACTTTCAAAACAAATCCTCTGGACGTTATAGTGTTTAAAACTGTGTGTATCATGTAATTTCACCGTTGATAATGAATGGGCTTGTCAATTAATTTTAATTGTATCATTCAGAGCAAAGAGAAACAGCTTTTCTTAACATTTTGTACTAAACTAAGGAAGTTTTTGTATAAATCATTCCTCTGCCCTTATCAAATATTAATATGATTTATTACTCTTTAGTTTTCCCTTTTGAAGTCCAAGAATACTTCACAGGTATCATTTTATTGCTGAATTTCTCCGAATACAATAAATACACTGTACAGACAGAATTTCCTTTAATGTACTCAATATAGGCTTCTATAACAATATTTTCTGTTGTAGTATTATTGAGAGGTTTCAAAACGGACATATCCTAAGTTCCAAGGCATATGTCTCCATTGCTTTTGCAATTTTGGCAGGATGGCTTAAGAATCGGATATATTTACTATTTTTTTCTCTTTGTTAGTAAAGCCAATCTCTTTGCGTGGCTAGTCTTTGATTAGATAATCATTTATATAATTCATTATTAAGCTAATCACGTTAATTTGGAACGTATGTTTGCTGGTTTACTTCTTTCGAAAACTCGGATTTAACTTCTTTCTCCGAGACTGAACTGTGCATTCATTATTAATGAAAGTGGAGCAGATTTCACTCACCATTAGGAGAGGACGACGTAGAAAAGCAATAAAAGTGGAGCAATGTCAGCTCATCAACCTGTTGTAAAATTCCTTAAGTGTACTCCAGGGACGATTTGATTGTACCTATCATCCGATCACTTTCTACAATTGGTTATGAAATCACTAGTGGAAGGAAGGCTCCTAGGCCATTGAAACCCGTTCTTCTAAATCAGTCTAATGGAGTACTCTGATTCAAGGAATAAAAGCTGAATCTTATTGATAAAAATTGTTTTTATTTTTTTCCTTTATTTATTTTATTTTCAAGTTAGAGGGACTGGCGCGACTATATATGCTTTCAGTAAGATGTTATTATGTGTTTCTGAGTTTACGACTTATTTGTCTAAGGCATCCAACCTCTGACTGAAATAGCACTGTTTGAAGATAAGTAGTTCGTATGCCTACTTTGGAGAACAGGTAAAATTAATTGGGGTACGTGAATTCTGAAGGTAGTTTGTTATAAATGACAGTAAAAGTGAGATCCTCTAAACAATTTAAAAGTCAGAAAAGATTGTAAGACCAGATTATAAAACCAGAAAACCTTTAGATAATGTATATCTGATATTCCCATGCTATTACTGTACTTCGAAAGTCATTTTATTCTGGAGAGTGGCTTTGCAAGATGAGCTCCGACAGGTAACATCGAGTAACGATAGAAGCAGGTGGATGCTAATTGGTCCTTCAGTGAACTGAGAGTAACTTGGCTACTGAATAGAAAACAATAGGTGACAAAAGTCCTTCTGAATATGTACTTGTAAAATACTAATGAAATATGCTTATTTTAGTTACTTTATAGACATTTGGGTCACTAATGGATTACAAACTTATGGAGCGCACTTAGCAGCCTTGGAGTCTGACCAAGTTTTCCTGATGTTTCCAGATCAGTAGGCAAATGGTTTGTTGGTTCATGTTCTACTAATTCAAACAGTTCATTTGTTTCAGCATTGAAGTACAAGGCGAAGAGGCGACGACTTCTATGTGGGGGCAGGATGGCGTCCTCTGGAAAGACTTTCCCTGAGGCTCCTTTCTTGGGCTCATGTCTCGGAATCAGTGTTGAAACACACACACACACACACACACACACACACACACACACACACACACACACACACACACACACACACACACACACACACATACACACACACCCACAGCCCTCAAGTCCTTGCGCCAACCTAAGGCCAAGGCGACCCTGAGAAAAGAGGATTCCCCGTGAGTGGCACAGGCTTGCACCTGCAAAAATCCGCCCACCGAGTGCGCACTCTCAAAAATCGACCAAGCAGATATATGGACTACGAAAAGACTCACACACTTTAACGATGCCAAAAGGCAGATAATATCAACTGACCATTATAGTAAATGCCAATAATGCGAACTATATATACTCGTACATTCAGGTATAGATTACTTAGCTTTAAGATATATTAGCTTTACTTTAAGATCACCGACATGCGTGCAAGTAATACTTGTAGTCACAATCAAACATATAATCTTAAGATTCAGTGCTACGGTGTGATTAATTACCCTAATCTCCCTAATAAATGACACCTGGAATCCTATCTAAAATCTTCCAAAATAGGCAGTGGATTAGGCTGGGCTCCAGCGTCAAGCCAGTATCTCTGCATCAAAAGCCCATTCGGCTGAATCGCACTGCGAGACAGCTATGATTACTTCCTGGAATGCGCGCGTGCTTTAGGCGGTACCGCAGCACCCATTCCGGTTACCCTTGAGGTGAAACCCACATACCCCCATTGTGCCCTCCAACACAGCAGAAATTCATAAATGGATATTTCCTCCACTCGAAATTAAAAGAAAAAACAAAAGTCTCGGACCAATGATCTCCAGGAAACGCGAATCTAAGGCTTGGCTGCCTGGCGCAAGCTGTAGGTATTCCATCTCAAATAGTTAATCGCAAGCGCAGTAATATTTGCAAGCGCAAGTAGTGTTTCCTCAACCCTCCAACCCAGGGATCACGTTAGAAGCAAATAGGTATACAACAGCCCGTTTGTGGTGTGATGCTGCAGTTTAAGTAGGTTCCTCCGTCCAGCTTCTAAAACATATTCAGTAGTCTCACTAATCTGAGGTAATGCGGGTGAGAGTATGTCAGATGTAGAATAAACTTGAACTGTAAGGAGCATCATGGAACATTATAAAGGATGATCTGAAACAAGTAACGGTTTAAAGTATATGTGGTTTAACAAGAATGGAACAACAATACATACGGAATAACATTATATAGAGCTATTATTGAGGAAGTCTTCAATCGCTGCATCGCTTTCCACGGCGTTTCTACAGAAACGATGTGTTGCTTCTAGCTGTTGCTACAATAGCGCAATGTCATCCCATTTCAGTGAGATCCTCATTGCATCCTTGTCTTCCCTTCAGTTAGTTCATTCAACAAACGTATGCAAAAAAATGCGTCACGGATGAAAAATTGGCTATTGTAGAGCCTGCCAGCGAAATGAAAATCAGCAATAAGTAAAAAAAAAAAAAAGAAAATAAGTAAATACGTAAATATATAAGTAGATAAGTAAATACAAAAGTAAATAAATAGTTATTAAATAAATAAATACATAAATAAATAGATAAATAAATGAATGAATGAATAAATAAATAAATACTTAAATTCCTTCTTCAAGTAGTTCGGATTATAAGCACTCTCAGATTTGCAAGGTGCTACTGAACTTTGAACTTTAAATACTATATCTCTTTATTTACTTCATATTTTACGAGCATATATCGAATAGATAAGCTATAAAATAAGTCGCCAACCTATTCACTAATGTCAAATTTTTGGAATCAAATATTTAGGATCCATGGGTAATGGAAATCTTTACGATCAGGTTTGTAAATAATTAGTTGCTTCTGAGCCACGAGTGCGGTTTTTTGTACCTGCTAATGATAGGATTAGTAATCTAATGAATTAAACATAGTAATGATATGAATTACTTTTCATCACATTGTAGCTAAATGAACACCATGTGCATCTAAATTTCGTAAAATTATAATAATTTTCAAATTATAAAAAGAATGTTTTAAAATTCTGTTTTGCCTTTCTCCTAACCAAAATTTATGGAATAAATTATGCATCTTCAAGGATCATTACTTCAGGAGTTAACGCTTTATTATGCGCAGTCTATTGATGAGAGCATGATCTAGACATCGGAGGTAACTTTCCCAACGATATCTATTGTCAGTTGTTGCAAAGTGAGAACGAATGTGGGCTCCTATAATAAGCTTTTCAGCATAAATTATTCTGCGGTACAGTTCCGATATTTCTGACAGATGCGGTTATTAGATGATCACTGAAGTGCAATTATTGAATCAGTACACCTTTTCTTAACCTCTTTAACAGAAAATAAAAGAAATGGCTGAGATGATGCTCAGTTATATGATGAAATATGTATAAGAACGATAGTAATGACTTTTCTTTTCACTGCCAATAGACTGGCACTAAGCGCCATCTACAATGACAATGCGAAACAACTCACGTCCCTCGGAAACGATGGTTTAACCAACCCCACCTTCACTCAATGATCGAGATACACTAAAATTTACAAATAGATTATTGAACATTATATAAAATTTTAGCACTCTCGTTGTACGTTTTATTACCTCCATGTTTTCATAAGCGTGAAAACTAAATCCATCAGAACCTTTTCCCCCTAAATTAGGGTTTTATATATGAACGCTCTATAATTGCGTTTGTACTCAGCGTCCCATTCTATATTGTGAGCGAAAGACCACTTAAGTTTGCTCAGAGGCCTCTTTATCAGGCTTGAGGGTCCGTTTGATGCCGCAAATGCACAACATATAACACTTTCTCCTGAATAATAGTTATCTCCTTTGAACAAACTACATGAAAAAAGACACAGCATATTTTACTTCACACCCATAGAACCATTCGTTTTTCATGTAAATGTTCTTTTAATGATCAAACATCACTCTTTCCAGATTTACCTTCTCTATTTACGATAATGTAAAAAATGAGCAACTTATTGTATCCGTGTTAGTTAAATCAAGAAAATACCACATCGCACTATACATGTGCCTAAAGAGTTTTTATTTTTTTCAGCAGAAGCAAAGTTTTCTATTAGTCTGCTGTACTTATACCATGTAGGTTACATCAAAAGACAATGACTACCTTAATTTTAATTACGAAGAGGTATAAATGACGAAGGTGATATAAAACAGATTTCCGCTAGCTTTTACATTTACCCAATAGCGAAAAGTTGCTTACCCTCATTTATCAATATGGCATATTAGACTTTGGTGAGTACCATTGGTACTACTGATTGACATATGCTACCAAAGATAGCCGTTTCTGTCGGTAACTAACTGGCAAAATTTCTTCTAGCTTCTCGACACATCATTCCCCGCTAAGTCCAGTCATAGTGGAGAATGACGTGCCAGATTCGAAATGGCAATAATCAATTGAACCATAACATTGTAGTGCTGTAAACTAACAAACTGCCACACCGAGCGGATGGCTCAGGTGTTTTCGTCTGTAGCCCGCATTCGGGAGACCCGCGTTTGATTCCTGTGGCCGACCTACCTGATCCACGGGATTTTTCGGGGTTTTCCCGCGTCACTAGGCGAATGTTGGGTAGATTAATTACATCCCGCGAATTTCTCGAACCTTCATTACATCTCCATTATCAATTCATATCATCTCTCATCTGGTGATCTCTTTCAGGGTAGTAGTGTCGACGGGTGTCTCGGCGTTGCGTGGCAGTATGTTATGCTCTGATTGAACCACTTCCTCCTCTGGTAGGTTGGTTGCTGACCACCGAAACGACTGCTGGGACCGTCTCCGAACCACAGTACAGGAGAATGTCCGTTGTCCTGGCCTGCCGGGGTTAAGTTTCCATCTAAGTAAAATGTAGTGCCTTTTGCACTGTAGTGGCTCCTTGGAAAGGCACCCACTGTCTCCTCTCGGCTCATTCCTCCTCCCAGGATGGGACTATAAGGTACAATGGATCAAGACAGGTCGCAGTGCCGAATCCCTTCATAGGGGGAAAAAAGTATATCGTGACAACAGGTTCTGTTGTCTTCTGTTAATAGGTAAGATATTTCACTACGCCTTGGCGACTACATTAGATGAATACAAAAAATTTAAAATGTATTCATTCGCCTTTTAAGCCAGTCCCATGGCAAGGAGGCACTATCTTCGCAGCCGCCCCTCTCTGGAGTATATTTTGAAGGACGTAATTAGAGGACTGTAAGGTAACCTGTGCATTTTCTAAAAACAACGGAACACCACGGATCAGCTATTCATTACTGACATCAGTAGAGAGTCATGAATTATATTAGCATACATCGCACACATCTCTAAATTTTCCGTTTGAAACCCACGGTTTTGAGTATTGCCCCGAAGGCAATCGGAAAGATGTAGCTTGAGTACCGAAGTAATGAAAAGTACGAGGAAACGAGTGCCAACAGGTAGAAAATAACGTAATATTTGTATACATACATATTTCTAGAAACTGCAATGAAAATAAGTGAACGTAGGTAGAAACCTTTCCTGAGTCATAACTTTCATCTGCAGTTAATTCGCGCACTAAGTTAGAAGATGGTAAGTGCTGTTCATCTTAATCACAATATCAATCTTGAATGCCATATGACTGAACCATACCAGTATAGGCACGCACTTTGAAGCCAACAACACAAAATACAGCACTGGCATGCAACTCCCTTTTATTAGCCTCTAAAGCTGTGCGAGAATCTGCGATGTCTATCAGTGCGTTAGCATATAGAATCGAATGCTTGCAACGCCAGTAAGAGGGTTTTTTCTCCCTCTCCCAGTGTAGAGAAATCTTGGTGGAATATTGGTATGGTGGTTGTTCTTTGTGTAAATGTTTACACAGTCTCAAATATAAATTATTGAATCAAACTTTTCATAAGAGAGGTAATGGAAATCCGCACATTTCCTGTGAGAGACACTAAGTTATCGCAATTGATGATGCTTTCAAATTTAATGTTAAAATATGTTCGACATTTTATAATACCTATGAAAGTATGAAGCACTAGCAATTCCTTTTCTTAACCTGAATGTGCACATTTGTCTGTAATCAGTGGAGTTCTGCCAGAGTTCTGCTTTCTTGGAACATTTAACCAACAGCATGAGAAACTTGTACTACATGGGTAAGATGTTCCAGGAACATACACTACATTAGAAGTGTGTTGAAGTTTCGTAAACTCTGATAGAAAGTTTCTTCTCTGGGTGACGATGACTCTGTACATGAACCACAAAGTGCGGGAGGGGGGCCATCAAGATGGACGGCATCCTGTTTCCGTGCGCCACCCTAGTCCTCCCTTCTCCCTTGGAAAGACCGGAAGCCCCAGCACGTGCGCCTGCAACTTGCAAGTCTTGTTTGCTTAACGACTAGGGGATATCTGACAAGATGTCTTCCTTAGGCTAGTCGAGCCGCCAATATCGTCATTCTAAGGGCGTATCGCTCACCCTGCTGTTTCCGGAGCACACAGAGAGCGTTTTAATTTCCATTCTAATGAGCCTGTATGAAAACAATCACCACTCCAGAGCCAATACCACGGATCAACATTTTCAAGTGGCAATTCTACTTGCCGTTTCATTAATGGTACTACATTCCCCTCTTTCGGATGCATAACAAAAGCATAATTTTCCAAGAAAACTACGTTGGCAGAGCCCTATATACAGAAATATTATAATCTTGATCTCCATTAATATAAGTTTAAATCTCACAAGTCCCATTATCCAGGACAATGGTATCCCCTTATGAGAATTTTGTGAATATTGATATACAACCAACCGTTGTAAATTTGATACATCTTATGGTTTATCTCTTACTAGTTAATTCGGCTCCAATCTTAAATCCTAAATATTTTAAATTAGTAATTTTAATTTTCCTAATTTGCATGTTTAAGACGTTTATTCATAAGTAACCGTATTAATACCGATGGTGTTAATAATAATAATAATAATAATAATAATAATAATAATAATAATAATAATAATAATAATAATAATAATAATAATAATAATAATAATAATAATAATAATAATAATAATAATAATAATAATAATAATAATAATAATAATAATAATAATAATAATAATAATAATAATAATAATAATAATAATAATAATAATAATAATAATAATAATAATAATAATAATAATAATAATAATAATAATAATAATAATAATAATAATAATAATAATAATAATAATAATAATAATAATAATAATAATAATAATAATAATAATAATAAAATGATGATGAATGATGGATGATGATGGATGATCATGATCATGATGAATGATGATGAATGATAAATGATGATGATGATGATGATGATGATGATGATGATGATGATGATGATGATGATGATGATGATGATGATGATGATGATGATGATGATGATGATGATGATGATGATGATGATGATGATGATGATGATGATGATGATGATGATGATGATCTCTAAGTTCAGAGTTATGACGCTACTTGACCATTGTGTTCGGTGTTTTAGTCACTTCATTAATTTTTTGTGCAATTTTGCGTATCACTTTCCATTTCTTCGTTACCTGGCCACGCAAGAAACATGCATGAAGCAGTCTGTTCTTGGCTCATTTCATTTAATGGGAAATCCAACAGGAGACGTCTCTAATCTCTTGCGACAGCAGCCCTCACTCTACGTCACCCTGTCATCGGAAACTTACTTCATGTTTCACTAACCAGATCACTGAATTGTTCGCTTTATTTGAAATTTTCAGATTTTCAGAACATTCAGGGACCTGGTAGAAACTTCCTGAACATTATATCATTACTCCATAGCACCACTGGCACTGGACAAGAGCACTTATCACCCAGTCAGTCTGTGAATTGGACGGTGCTTTCTGACGTTAACTTATACCCATATTTGCTCAAAATTAATATAAATGAATAAATGAGTAATATATATTGCCATAAACCGATATAAAACCTTTTATGGCCTCCAAAAGAGTTTTAAACACTTTAAGACACACTGTTCAATCAGAGGGGAAGAGCAACAGAAATATTAAGGTATTTAAGCTATTTATTTCTTTATTTCTTTATTTCTTTCTTTATTTATTTATTTACTTATTTATTTACTTATTTATTTACTTATTTATTTACTTATTTACTTATTTATTTACTTATTTACTTATTTATTTACTTATTTACTTATTTATTTACTTATATACTTATTCATTTACTTATATACTTATTCATTTACTTATATACTTATTCATTTATTCATTTACTGATTGACTGATTGACTGACTGACTGACTGACTGGTTTATTTATTTATTTATTTATTTATTTATTTATTTATTTATTTATTTATTTATTTATTTATTTATTTATTTATTTATTTATTTATTTATTTATTTATTTATTTATTTATTTATTTATTTATTTATTTATTTATTTATTTATTTATTTATTTATTTATTTATTTATTTATTTATTTATTTATTTATTTATTTATTTATTTATTTATTTATTTATTTATTTATTTATTTATTTATTTATTTATTTATTTATTTATTTATTTATTTATTTATTTATTATTTATTTAGTTATTTATTTATTTTGTATATTACGTCCTCCAACGTTAAGTCATATCGGACGATGAATTAAATAGCTGAAATGATGCTCAAATGAGTCCGGGGTCCATGGAGGTTAGAGTTACCCGACATTCGTCTACGAGGATAGGGGAAAACTCCGGAAAAACCTTATCCAGGTAACTCACCCTAAACGAGATTCGAACTCGGGACCTCTTGAACGTGAGCAGACACGCTACCATCTACGCTACCGAGGTGGGTGATATTTAAGCTGATATAATATATGTTATTTATATAGAACTTACACATTTGCTTCCTTGATTGTTTCAAAACGAATTGTGCTGGCGACAACTTACTATACTTAAAATATCGAGGAATTTTGGGAGATTATTTGCCTGGATAGTAATCTCCCAAAATTCCTCGACTGTTTTCAAAATGTCCTCCATGCTGCATAAGGAACAAATCAACACGTCAATCCATGTTACTGGCAACTCGTTGGATGGCTCTGTTGCCAATTGTTTGAATTTCCTGTGTGCTATTGTGCTTCAAATCGTCCAGTATCTGGATATGTTTGGCGTAGACCCTGTCTTTGAATTAAACCCATAGAAAGAAGTCCGGTGATGACAAACTGGAGATCTCGGTGGCAATTTCCGGTCGTCAAAGAAACTTGCAATTTGTTCCATAGATTCATTTGATGTATAGCATAGCGCCATCTAGCTGAGAATATCCTTGACTCAGATCTACATCGTCAAGTTGCTCAACAAACTCCATGAAATCAGTCGGTACGCTGCAGTGTTCAAGTCAGGTTTAAAAAAAAATGGCCCCACTATTCTCTGTGCATAGGTGCGTCATGGATGACATGTGGATTTTCGATGGCCAAATGACATGGGTTCTGTGAGTTCACATAACCGGATAAATGGAATCATGCTTCATTTGTGAACCATTGATGGACAGTATGGCAGTATTTTGCACAACGAACCTCTGAAACCAACTACAATAATTCAATTTTTTATCCTTATCTGGTTCCTGTAGCTAATGGACAACCGTAACCATATATGGCTTTAGGCCTGCTCTTTTCGCAGCTCTCTGACACATTGAGTAGGTGTACCCTGTCTCCTGCGACAACTGTCTCAATGATGTAACCGCAGTATCAGGCTGTGATTAGGAGGCGGTGAATTAATCGAAACTGGATAATTAAAAAAGAAGATAAATTAATAAAATGATTTGCTAAACTAATTTAAAATATCTTTTTATAATAATATGAAATTAGAATGCATAGAGTAATGGTCAAAACAGCAGTTGACCTAAAGAATGAGAAGGGAAGAATATAATTTAATCTGGCGTACATACTAGCATCCAGGCAAGGAAAAGAAAGCATTCTTGTAAACATCTGTGCATTTCGGAGACACAGGAAGGGAGAACCGTCATCTTCTTTGTGCTAGGAAAAGTTCAATGTCTGAGAATTATTGTATACTTTCAGCCAGGAATGTGCTGGGACAAAAAGGCTTTCAAAATGCAGTTAAGCATGAACGCTAAAGAGATATACCTCCTGATTTGATAACGATGTATACCATTACAAAATACTCAGGGTAGGCGTTCCCCAACTCAGGGTGGGCTGAACGTCAATGAGTTAGATGAGTTTTGCAAACCAATGCGAAAATTCGAAATAAATGAGAAACCAATAATAATGTAACATTTGAGAAGGGTGAGCTAGTTTTATCATGTGATAAAGTTAGACAGGGGGTCAGAATAAGGTTCGAACTGAATCTTGAAGTAAGAAAAACTTACTTTTAAAGTGATACTACGAAAGGAAGGATTTGGTCATGCGCGTTAAGTAGAGAAGCGAAGATTTATAAGTCTGAAATGTAGGGAAGTTAAGTATAGCGCAACCAGCGTAAGTGGCAGCAGCATTAGAAGTTTATTAGAGCAAAGTAGTCGCCGTATAAAGAAGAAATAGAAACCATGCGGAAGTAAATATAAACACGTAATCCAGGGTTTCAAGTAAACTTGAATTTATGTTAGGAATTTTACTAACAGGTGGATAGCGATCCAAGTCGATAAGCAAACATAGTAGCAAACTTCTGCAACAAACTAAGTGTTTGATGGATAGAGTCAACATGAAAAATTCAATGCCATGGCCGGGATTTGAACCACGGATCTCCTGGTTTCCGACCAGTCGCTCTTAACCTTTGAGCTACCATGGCCAACGTGCCTTCCTGACATTAAATTCTCCAGTTGACTCATATATTTTCCCCGGTAGACCACTAGGGGCTCTCGCATCCGAGGTGGTCTACCGGGGAAAATATATGAGTCAACTGGAGAATTTAATGTCAGGAAGGCACGTTGGCCATGGTAGCTCAAAGGTTAAGAGCGACTGGACGGAAACCAGGAGATCCGTGGTTCAAATCCCGGCCATGGCATTGAATTTTTCATGGTGACTCTATCCATCAAACATCTTAGCCTATATACGGCTAGTGTGGAGAAATGATTAATTTCCATCAATTAACTAAAACTAAGTGTTATTAATACGAGTGACTAGCCAACAACCACCAAAATCCATTTCCTACAACCATTCACCTGAGGATAAGAGAACTCATAGCTCCAATTAGAACCCAATCAATTTAACACTGGTATGCGGGTTTGCCGCAATGAGTTTTTGGATGACTGCTCCAGTCGTGCTCTTACGTTAACAACAACCGTGGGTCAGTCCCAGTATTTTGTTTATTTTGGGAGGATTGCGAACATTAAATTCTCTCTGGTATGCTGTAATTGAATTCGTAATTGAATTAGATTCGTATTGCTTAGCAAGGAAGACTTCTTGATTTAATTTAATGTTTACTGCATTTTCACGCTGACTGCAAAATGTCGAAAACAGCTGCCAACAATAGCAATTAGGAATGAGACAAACATCGGCGTATCTAATGACAAGAAATCGAAACTTCAGAACATTCTACTTAATTTGGTAGTAAAATTGGGTTATTGAATGAATTTACAACGGAAAAATTCAAGAAAGAAATGTGTCAGTTCTATATAAATCACTCGGTAGATATAGACTAACATCACTATTATTTCGATTAGTCGCCAACTAGTGATTATGCCCTATATGCAGTTAGAAGTAAGAAGGAGTAACAATTAAGAAGTAATAACTCCTAAAGCCTTCTAAGTGGTAAAGAATGAGAATGAACAAACGCCACATACGAGTTCGCAAATTTTGAATTTTCGCGGGCTACATATATTCGATTTTCGATTGTTTTGTGGCGTTATGTTGATACTCATGTCCCTCACTTATATTGACAAAGCAGCGATATGAATGTTCGATTAATTGTTTGTAACTATTTTGCTTGGGCATGTTTTGGCTCGTCTTCCATTTCCAAAGAATGGAACAAAGAATCTACTTAAAATTTTGTGTGGAAAACAAATTTAAGTGCGCAGATACATTCCGAATGTTGACTGTGGTATATGGTGAAGCCATCTTGGACCAAAACAACGTTTATCGGTGGTGCAAGATGTTTTCAGATGGTGGAAGAAGATGTGATCCACAAAGAGCTTCCCGGACGCCCGAGCTAGTCAACAACAGTCGAAAATCTTGAAGAAGTGAAGAAAATAGTATTGGCCAATCGTTGCATCGCGTTAGAGTAATTTCTGAGGACATACACATATTGATTTGCTCATGCCATTCGATTTTGAGTATTGATTTGGGCGTGAGACGCGGCAAAATTCGTACGAAAGTTGCTCAATTTCGACCTAAAACAACATCGCCTTAGCGTCGCTAAGGAGTTGTAGAACCCTGTCCGCGACGGTCAAAATTTGCTCCGAAGAGTCATGAGTGGTGACGAATCATGGGTTTATGGTTATGAAATGGAAGAAGCATTCTAATGGATGCTGCCAACGAGCCAAGACCAAAAATGCCGCGTAAGTTCGGTCGAATGTAAAAGCTTTGCTTACAGTTTTCTTTGATTTCAGAAGCATAGTGCATCATGAGTTCTTGCTACAGAACAGAATGACCAATAAAGAGTATTACCTGCATGTTATGTACAATTTGCGAGAATCAATCAACCAGAAATGCCCGGATTCTTGGGAAAACAAAAGTTGGCTTTTGCACCATTATAACGCTGCTGCTCAGACATAATATAATATGCCTATTTTTGTGTGCAAAAAACAACACACTTATGATGCCACAGTCACCGTACTTCCCAGATTTTATTTCTCCCTAAACTGAAGAGGCCCATCTAAGGACGATGCAACACCATGATTGAGGAGATAAAGACGGCATCGAAGGAGGAAATGAAATGAAATGTGTAGTGTTTAACGCCCGCTTTTACTACATACGGCACCGCAGGCGGTGACACTGATGATACACTCCTGGAAATTGAAATAAGAACACCGTGAATTCATTGTCCCAGGTAGGGGAAACTTTATTGACACATTCCTGGAGTCAGACACATCACATGATCACACTGACAGAACCATAGGCACATAGACACAGGCAACAGAGCATGCACAATGTCGGCACTAGTACCGTGTATATCCACCTTTCACAGCAATGCAGGCTGCTATTCTCCCATGGAGACGATCGTAGAGATGCTGGATGTAGTCCTGTGGAACGGCTTGCCATGCCATTTCCAGCTGGCGCCTCAGTTGGACCAGCGTTTGTGCTCGACGTGCAGACCGCATGAGACGACGTTTCATCCAGTCCCAAACATGCTCAATGGGGGACATATCCGGAGATCTTGCTGGCCAGGGTAGTTGACTTACACCTTCTAGAGCACGTTGGATGGCACGGGATACATGCGGACGTACATTGTCCTGTTGGAACAGCAATTTCCCTTGTCGGTCTAAGAATGGTAGAACGATGGGTTCGATGATGGTTTGGATGTACCGTGCACTATTCAGTGTCCCCTCGACGATCACCAGAGGTGTACGGCCAGTGTAGGAGATCGCTCCCCACACCATGATGCCGGGTGTTGGCCCTGTGTGCCTCGGTCGTGTGCAGTCCTGATTGTGGCACTCACCTGCACGGCGCCTAACACGCATACGACCATCATTGGCACCAAGGCAGAAGCGACTCTCATCGCTGAAGACGACACGTCTCCATTCGTCCCTCCATTCACGCCTGTCGCGACACCACTGGAGGTGGGCTGCACGATGTTGGGGCGTGAGCGGAAGGCGGCCTAACGGTGCGCGGGACCGTAGCCCAGCTTCATGGAGACGGTTGCGAATGGTCCTCGCCGATACCCCAGGAGCAACAGTGTCCCTAATTTGCTGGGAAGTGGCGGTGCCGTCCCCTACGATACTGCGTAGGGTCCGACGGTCTTGGCGTGCATCCGTGCGTCGCTGCGGTTCGGTCCCACGTGCACCTTCCGCCGACCACTGGCGACAACATCGATGTACTGTGGAGAACTCACGCCCCACGTGTTGAGCAATTCGGCGGTACGTCCACCCGGCCTCCCACATGCCCACTATACGCCCTCGCTCAAAGTCCGTCAACTGCACATACGGTTCACGTCCACGCAGTCGCGGCATGCTACCAGTGTTAAAGACTGCGATGGAGCTCCGTATGCCACGGCAAACTGACTGACACTGACGGCGGCGGTGTCCAAACGCTGCGCAACTAGCGCCATTCGACGGCCAACACCGCGGTTCCTGGTGTGTCCGCTGTGCCGTGCGTGTGATCATTGCTTGTACAGCCCTCTCGCAATGTCCGGAGCAAGTATGGTGGGTCTGACACACCGGCGTCAATGTGTTCTTATTTCCATTTCCAGAAGTGTACATGAGATGAAGATGAAGCACCGGTGGAATGAGATGGCGGAAGAAACCGGAGATCCCGGAGAAAACCCGCCCCAGTACCGTGTTTTCCACCACAAATCTCACTTTGCGGTCGCCTGGGATCGAACCCGGGCCGCCTTGGTGAGAGCCAAGTGGTCTAACCACTGAGCCACGGCGCGGCCATCGAAGGAGGAGCTGAACAAGATCAGAAAAAAAAACGATATTTTAAAGTGCTTCCAGGATTGCAAAAGACGTTGATGGAGACAAAATAGATATTCATGAATTAATAAATTCTTTTTTAAAAACACATAATTCGCGGTACTTTTTGAACAGACTTCATATGATATTACGCTCTGAGGTGGTCCTTGCCCGTTAGGAACCTGGTTTAGTCCTCCCAGCACTCAACACCTCATAAAGTAGGGAAGGTGACGGGTGAGGTTTACGGATGGAGGAGGATTACTGGATAGGTCGGGGTTTTCCTCGGGGTTTGCTCAGCATGGACTCTCTTCTTTGTTCCAAGGTCTGGGATACGTCCTGACTGGGCGTCGTGTGATAAGCGAAGAGAACACCTCGACTGTTCCACGAGAGAGGGAGGGTTTCTGTTATCAAACTCACGAATCCATGTTTTGTTATTTGAGGTACTCTTGCCGCACTGATATGTACGACGTGGTTTCACTACGCCCCAACCGAGAGAGAGTGTCTCAGCTCTCAAAATCACGGACCCGCCATCTCCTGGATTTCCCCCTCTATCGTAACATTATGAATTTTTGTGTGAATCACGTGCCTAAGTTCTAAACTGTAATTGGTTGGTTTCAATTTAGACTTTGAACTATCGTACGAATTTTGTATGTGCGCATGACCGCACCTTGGTAGAAATTTTCCCACAGTGCCTACTTACTTAATCCCGAAGCACGCATTGTGCGAAAGTTTAGGAATTCAGCTAATCTTCAAAGCCGTTGTATCGGTCACGCATTTATTGGCATGAGAGAGAGTACAGAACGACAGACCGACCCTGCACGTGGTTCGCAGGCATTGTTCCTAGAGGTGAACTTTGTTATGAAGAAAGCCGACCGACCTGTGTTCTGAACCTTCAATTGGCTGAGGCCTCATATTTTTGTTTCTCAGTTCATCTACATTTCTAGTCCATAAAACTATAATGTGCAATGGTTTTCTATAATGTGGGCCCAAATGACCTTGTTGTCGACGGGCCCTAAAACACCACACACTCACTCACTCACACTTTTCTACAATGTGTTTTTCTGCAATAGTTGTGTATTTCCTTTCAATGCAAAATATCTATGCTAACCTAATATTATTTTGAAATAAGACCTATTAAGCGACTTTATGTTCATGACCAAGGGGAACAGTTACAGCTTATGCAGTTGTAAACAGCTATACCATGAAGAGTGACATTAACCATGATTATGCGATTAACTGGCATCTTCAATCAACAGATAAAATGCATTGGTTACTTGGAATATATAAACATACTCTTGTTAAGAGGGTAATTCAATTTCAGATATTCTTAGATTTTTCCGTGGCAGAATAAAGTTTTAGCTTTGTAAGTCCAGAATTAGAATTAAAGGAAGCT
Organism: Mantis religiosa; assembly: GCA_030765055.1. NCBI lineage: Eukaryota > Metazoa > Arthropoda > Insecta > Mantodea > Mantidae > Mantis > Mantis religiosa. Next base: position 174,517,131 of record CM060947.1, on the reverse strand, counting down.
ACAGTACCTACCTTTCAAACATCAGGTTTATTTTTCAAAACATGGTATTTTAAAATAAGCGCAGTTTAAGTCTCAGCGCATTCAGTAACGCACACTTGAAAGCAGTTACTGCTGCACAACAGTAAAGTTGCTCAACGACCTTTTACTGATTTCACTTTTGACAGCATCATAAAAGAGCTAAAAAATAACTTAGGATGTTTCAACTGCGTAATTAATTACTTGCTTCTATCGACAGCATTTTTGACGCTCCAATCCAATTACCACGCGTATTGAAAATCTATAAAACCAGGTTCATCTTAAAACCCGATAGCGTAATAACGGTTATAAACAACGTTCTTTCCTTTCTTGATATCTAATGATTTTGGTTTCATTTAACAAATTCATCAAGATAATCCGTAATTGTGAATTGTTGGTTGTTTATAGAAAATCACTGATTACTGTAACAAACTGTTCAAATGAGTAAATTTTATTGTGATATATTTATGGTAAGCTTTTTCCTAAAGCCAAGAGTATAGAACAGGGTTGTCCAGAATAGTACTATAACGGTCTATAGGGGTTTTCTAACATGAAAAACTTCACAACTTCACAAAAAGGAGCACTCCATTGTTGGAAGTAGCATCTCCACCTTATGTCGAAAGATCACGAGTTCGAGTATCCATCAGAGATTATCAGAGTTTTCCTTTACAAATGCATAGGTCTCATAAATAGAGTCGGTTTCTTGGTTTTGGTGTTTTGGAATACTTGTTGGTTTCCTTTGGTTTGACAATGCTATTTACAGGATACCATGACTAGTGTTGCGTACATTGCAGCATGTATCACTCTTCATTTGTTAATAAGCGATCACAGAATGGTGATAACAAGGTTTGAAATTAGAGTCCCTGAAAAACATTACTGAAAAGATTATAAAGGCGCTGTTGCAGCTCCAAGAATATGTGAAGAGGAAGGATAGGGTATCGCTAGTGAGCGTGTGGCACAACGATGGTTCCAACGTTTCAACAGCAGAGACGAAAACACGAAAGATTTACCACATTCTGGAACACCTAAGGTATGGAGTATTGAGGATACACGCGAAATCCTCAGAAAATACCAGTAGACTTTCAGAAGAACTTGATGCATCAAAAGATACCATACATCGCCAAATTAAAGCACTTGAAAAATCATACAGAAGCTGTAGATTTGAACTGACACCTCAACAGGCTGAATATAGAGTTGATATCTGTTGTCAGCTTATCCATAATCACATGGATGGCAGATTTGTTAGGAGAATTATAATTGTGATAAAATATCGGCATATTACCGAAACCCTGATGCCTGGAAACAGTGACATGATCCCAGCCATCCTGCCAAAATTCTCCATTGAAAAAATATCAGTTCGGTCCCAAAGTCAAGCTATGTGTCTGGTGGAATTTTGAAGGTGTGATTCACTGAGAGTTTGTTCCAAACGGGCGTGATATTGATGCGGATCTTAATTTTCAACAACTGGACCGAGTTCATGAAATTTTAAGACGGAGATACCCGGCATTAGTTTATCGAAATAGAGTTGCATTGCAACAGGATAACGCACGAGAATCCATGTTAAAAATTCAGGAATGAGGAATCGAACTGCTACCACACCCAGCATACAGTCCTTATCATGCACCGTCAGATTATCAGCTTTTTCGATCCATGGCTCTATTTCTACGTGGAGGAAATTGTGACATTATTCAAGCGGTGTAAGTGAGTGTTAATGAATTCTTCGTATCAAAAACCAGAGACTGGTACCATCGTGGGATAATAAACATTGCTGAACGATGGCTAAAGACCACAAAATGGATGGGTCTATAATTTGAAAATTAGTCAATTTCTTGTCAGATGTGTAGTGTTTAACGCCCGCTTTTACTACATACGGCACCGCAGGCGGTGACACTGATGATACATGAGATGAAGATGGAGCACCGGTGGAATGAGATGGCGGGGGAAACCGGAGGTCCCGGAGGAAACCCGCCTTGCGCCGTGTTGTCCACCACAAATCTCACTTTGCGGTCGCCTGGGATCGAACCCAGGCCGCCTTGGTGAGAGCCAAGCGGTCTAACCACTGAGCCACGGTGCGGCCGTAATTTCTTGTCAGAACAACATCCCAAACAACACATTTCAAACATTACTATTGGGACAGTAACTATAGCTGTAAGTCCTTAGAACGTGTTTTAAACATCACTTCCCTTATTTCATTTATGCTGCGTCTGATAAGAACCTAAAGCTAAACTAAACTAAAGAAAATTATACAAGAAAGTTATAAATATAGCAGGTAATTGGCAGGAGACATGCGCCGTGGTGTAGTGGGCTAGGGCGTTATGCCTTGGTTCCCTACCATGGACGCTCATGGTTTAGGTCTGGGCATAAGACACGTGACCAATCAGGATCATGAGGAATTTGAGGAACTACGATAGGTAGCAAATCGCAGTCAAGAAAGCCAACTTCCCGGCTGGGATATCATGATGCTGACCACATCTCGTCCCTATATCGGTTTGAATGATATCCCACCTCTGCCCTGCATATATGCGTGTGAAATTGGCAGTCGGGTTGGCAGAATCTGGTTCGCTTGCGGGCTATGCCAGGATTATTATTATTTTTTGTTTGTTTGTAATTTACGTCCTCCAATGTTGAGTCATGTCCGACGATAAATGGAATGGGTGAAATGATGCTCAAAAGAGCCCAGGGTCCATAGAGCTTAAGGTTACCCACCATTCGTCTTTCAGGATAAGGGAAAACCCCGGAAAAACCTCATCCAGGTAACTCACCCTGACCCTGATTTGAACTTGGGACCTCTTGAACGTGAGGCAGACATGCTACCACCACGCTACCGAGGTGGGCGATTATTACAATTAGCAGCATAAATGGCAGTGCACATTATAATGAAACGTTACTGACAGAATGACGCTCAAAGAGGGTTTTATTTCTCGTAACAGATAAACCTGACATCGTTGTCAAGGGTATGCAACCATACTGTACATCGTGTCCACCGTTTAGTCCACTTAACTGATGTCTATAACCCTCTAAAGGAACGAATATGTCTTCTGTTGCATTCTCATGAAATGTTAAGTCGGAGAATAAAACGGACTCGGACTTGTTTTATGTGCAAGTTATGATACTTAACATATTATAATAAGGCAGCTATACCCTATATTTTGAATCGTTTCTACCAAATAATTATGCATCCACTGCTTAAGGTAAACATTCTGTTAGATCCTTTTAATCATTTGAATTTAGCTGAAGATCTTAAATACCTCACTGGGCTATCTTGTTCTATTCGCAGTTTATATTCCCTATAAAAACAATTTTTCAACTCACATGACTTTCTGTGCTCACTCTTATATAAAATGTATTTAAAAGGTTAGTTCTGTTACCTACCTCATACTAAATGAGATAAAACATAATAGAAATAGTATTACTCTATTTCATGTTTAGAAGGGAACAGGAAAATATAGCAATACAATGCTTCAAGAGCTGATCGCTATAAGAATTTGAAAATTCCAAACAATAACAAAGAACATATCCAAAAGTTCCCATGGACATAAATTGTGTATATTAAGAGTATCAAAATGGGAAATTAAAGTAAGGTATAATTTAATAATTTGTAAAATAGCAAATTATTTACAACATACGAATGCGTGGGCCTCGTATGAACATTGCTGTCATATCACTCCACCTATTGTGCACGTGTTGTCGATCAGTGCAAGGAGATAGTCCTCTTGTTCATTTGTTTATATCTCAATAAAGGTTGTTGTACTAGTCGGTCACGATATGAATGCACTCGGCGAGATGTGTTACTAAATAGATACGTCACAAGTGGGCGGGGTACCGCAGGTACAGTCGGAAAACGCAAACATCAACAATACCGAGACGCTTCCAGTGTGACGTGCAAATGTAGTGCAGATCAACACCGTGCTTTTTCGAACCTACTTCTTTGCAGTTTAATGTAGTGGCAGTTGCAGTGCTCGTCATAAAAGTAGCTTGTGCTGGTAAAGAGTTTAATTATGGAGACACCTACAAAGTTAAAAACAACAAGAAACGTATCCTATTCCGATGAAAAACATATAATGTATCAGGTTATACAGTTCTGTAGACAAGAAAAACAGGAGAAAACGTTACTCGTACCCCTTGGAAAAGCAACACTTAGGGCAGCAAAATTAATGGGAAAGTCTAGGAGAACCATTATGCACATAATAAAGGATTTTCAAAATGCTTCAGCGACTGGGGTTAAGGTAACATTTCCGAGGAAAACTCGACAATCAGGCAAAATCATATCTCTTGATGATTTTGATAAGTCCGTTGCGCGTAGGAAATATTTGGAGTATTATGAACAGCAAAAGCATTCTCCTAGTTTGAGAAAACTATTGAACATCGCTAAAGAAGAAATAAACTTTCAGGGTGGCAAAGAAACATTTAGAAAAATGTTAAGAGAAATGGGATTTCAGTTTGAGAAATGCAAAACATACGATCTGTGCTAATGGAGAAACCACAAATTGTTGCAAAACGTGCTGAGTACTTATGACCTATTAGTTAAAATGAAAAAGGACCCCGTAAACCAATAGTTTATACAGACGAGTCTTGGTTTCTTACTCACTATACCGTCAAGAAGTGCTAGCAACTGAGGAAGTATCAGATGTTTTGACGAATACTAGTGCTGGTCAAAGAGCAATGTTGCAGATGCAGGGACATCCATGGGATTTATTGAAGGAGCTGAATTGATTTACGATTCAAAATCCAAATCAGCAGATTACCATGATGAAATGAATAGTCAAAATTATAAAAATTGGCTAGAAGAGAAATTAATACCTAATATTCCACCTGAAAGCATTGTTGTGGTCGATAATAATGCACCCTGCCATAACGAACAGGAAAATAAATACCCTAACACTTCATCTCGAAAGGCACAAATTATCCATTGAACATGATCTGCAACTGACAAAAAGTGAACTTCTAGAGATAGTGAAAATCAATAAAGAAAAGCTCGTTTATTGGCTTGATAGAATAATGGAACAAAGAGGTTTTACAGTCTTACGCCTTCCTCCATACCACTGTGACCTTAATTCTATAGAGCTTATCTGGAATTTAATTAAACAAAAGATTGCCGCAAAGAACGTATCATCGATTACTTTGAGTAAACTGAAAGCTATGACAACAAGCTGCATATCTCAAATTACACAAAGTGATTGGATATAAGCATGCAAACACGTGAAAAGAATTGAGGAAAATTTTAAGCGCCGAGTTGGGTTAACGGAGGAAGCAATTGAAGATATAAACGTGGGTCTAGAGAGCAGCGATGATGACGAAGACTGCATTCGTGATGTATGTTATTTCAAGAACATGGCTATTGAAGGAAAAGAACGCAGTGACTCTGATACAGCGGATGAAGGACCTGAAACAAACATTCCCGGACGTGCTACCTCCCAGAATTAACGTGAAGACATCAGCAGGTGAGTACTGTTTTAATTGAGCGACTGTACATTTCCAGTATCACCCTTCCCCTCGCTTCCCCTCGCTCCTGGCAGTTCCATAAGCTTCATGTAGTAAACAAAACTGGGGCGCCCTCCTTCAGGTGCATTCCTATCTTGGCCGTATATGTCATTGCAACATCTCTAAGTAAACTAATTCCAGAAGTGGGTAAAGAAAATGAATGAAGTTGTATTTTGTGAGGAAATTTTTACATTAATTGGGTTGTAAGATATGTACCCACCTATACAGTAGTTTTTATCGCTTGAATAGTTGTCCCTCTTTAAATTTAAAGTGAATATTAAGTATAAACTTTAAAGTGAGTAGCAATTTCGAGAAAATCTTCCACTTACTTAAAACATTAAATGACTCTCAACTTACTTCATTTGCGTTTTTGTAGTTTCCATTCGTTTCAATTATGTTCTCACATGGAAAACACGGAGTTAATATAGGCCAGTTGCTTCAAGTTGCTTCACCATTTTTTTACAGGCTTGCCACTTTTATGCTTCTCTGCACTACTCTGAGAATATGTTAGTGCATTACTGAAAGAATAGGCATTACTTCACTGTAATGGTCAACACAATCCAGTTATAGTTACCATGTTATAGTAAAAAAAAATGCTAATATTTAAGTGCTTTGAAAGTTGAACTATTGTATTTATTCTACCAGTTAATTGTTTAAATGTACTAAACAAGCGATAGACTTTGAATTTTACGAACCCACAAAGTCAGAGTATATATAATGAAATCAGCTATTTTCACTCCCATCAACAGCTTTTGTACTGCAGTGTAATTTGGACATCTGAATCTACTCAAGACAGATTCAAGGATAGCTTTCTACTTACAGCTTTTCGTAAACTACACAAATGCTGTGATTTTTTTGTGTAATTTACGTCCTCTAACGTTAAATCATATCGGACCATGAGTGAAATGGGTGAAATGATGCTCAAATGCGTCCGGGGTCCATGTACCTTGGAGTCACCCGACTTTTGTCTTTCAGGATAAGGGAAAATCCCAGAAATTCCTTATTCAGATAACTCATCCTGACCGAGATTTGAACTCGGGACCTCTTGAGCGTGAGGAAGACACTACTATCTACGCTACCTAGGCGGGTGGCGATTGTTAGGAGGCACCGGTAAGAACACTTTTGATTTAAAAGTCTACAGATCCGCACATGTAACTTGCTTGCTGAAAGTACTTAAGTACTACGCATGTTCACAGAACATGAATATGCATTATTAATATCAAATATTTGGATACAGGGTGTAGTCTCAGCAGCTTAAAAAGTGCAGATCACAGAACCAAGATACATAAAGATTTGTGTGACATAATCATGGGCGTTGCGCTGACAGAAAAAAAGAGAAATATATATTTACACTAGCCCGCCTCGGTAGCATGGTGGCAGAGTGTCTGCCTCTCGTTCAACAGGTCCCGAGTTCGAATCTCAGTCAGGGTGAGTTACCTGGATAGGGTTCTATCGGGGTTTTCCATTATCCTGAAGGGCTGATGTCGGGTAACTCTAAGCTCTATGGACCTTGGGCTCATTTGAGCATCATTTCACCCATTCCATTCATCGTCCGAAATGAGTTAATGTCGGAGTACGTAAATTACTAATATATACACTCACACACTTCCTGAACGTAATTCCCAACCCTTTCCGTGGCAAATCCTTACACTATATGATTGCCAATTATATCCAATATTACATACTGAGGGCAAGAACTTTAGACACCGAAGCCAATAAGTATGCTATGCCGAGACCATAGAATTAGATTTGTTTACAAAGAACTGAGGATGAGGAAAGGACGTTTGTAGAGCGCGCTAAACCTGATTCCGACTTTGGGTACGTAGTCAGCCAACAAACGGAGGCTCTTAACTATTTGTCCTTTAGCGCTGCTAGGTGAGCAACCAATCGGAGTCCTGCTGTGTTGTATTGCATTCCCCCTAAGTGGTGTGTGATGAACGTCAACCTAATCAACCTCTGATAAATACTATCCGCGCTAAGACAAACATTCAGCTTTTGCAAAAACTGATCCATGAGGAAAGTAGAGAGTAATGTATTTAACATTACCGTAAAAACCCATATTTTTAGTTCAAATAGTTTGTCTAATATAAATAAAGTACCATTATAACGATTCATCGCATCGAAAGCAATATAATGAATAGCATTATTGGTTGGCATGTATGCGTGTACGTATATTTGTAATTACTCAGAACTGAAATGCAAACGTTTGACATGACGTGATGAAAGAATTATTTTGAATAAGCCAAAGTACTTGTTAAATTCGAACGAGAGGAAACAATACTTTACTACTGGCCTAGCAGAACGTGTCTGCTCACATATATTTGTTTATGAGTGGTTTCATAAACTCTATTTGCTCTAGAGAGCTCAAAGCAGGATTATTTGTTCGTTCTTCCGTGTAAAAATAAGGGAAAGTGTATCAGCTGGATCTGCTTGAAATGAGACACGAGTATTATAAACCACCTTCCCCCTTACCATTGCCAGAACAATCCAATTGAGTTAATGTGGGCTAAAGTTATGTTGCAAACAGAAATAATACTTTTAAAGTGACTGAAGTTGAACGACTTATTCACGCAGAAATTGACAAGGAACACAACAAAGCCTGGAAAACTGCGTGAGACGTCAGATAATCAACAAGAAGACGACTTTTTGAAAGAAATAGCACGTGATGCGATTTTGGAACCTATCATCATAAATTCGCAATACTCAGACGATGAAGACAATGGCAATGACGAATTATCTCTTAACGGAAGTGACATTCACAGCTATATGGATGCACCGCTGGCATTTTCGTTGGATTAGATAAATATGTAATTCATAAACTATAATTATTTTTAAACTATATACTTAAAACATGTGCATAATATACGAATATCCATGTTGTAGTTGTGACTTCATAATTTGCATTATTATGAAACTTTGGAAAAGTCAGCTTACGTTCCCTTACGTTTAGCGACAAGAACACTCGCAAATGTGCAAGAGAGAGAAATATAAGAGTGGGGGTAACGTGGTGGCAATGCTGAAGGCTCTAACGCATCTGATTCGCTACAGGCGAGAACTCTTCCCATTTGAAACACATAAGCGCGTGTATATGAATAACATGAAAAAGTCCCTAAACTCATTCATTCTCTCTTTGGTGAACAGATATACAGGCCCATTGAAATAACATTGTTTAAATTTTAATTACGTCACTAATTTTATTGCAATGATCATTACGTACATTCGTAAATTATCAAATTTGAAACTTATTCTATTATCTGACTAAATATCTTTGTATTGAGGAAATGTTCTCTCTACATCACATGATGTGATTGGACCATACTTGAAACAGTTGATATTTGAATCTGTGTTGCTATTTAAACAATTTCGCACTTCACACAGTTTTGAATGTAATGGATTGTTTTTAAGAACACGTTGAATTTTTTTTAACACAATTACTATTAGTATCACCCGGGCCTTCGTTTATTTGTTCACAAACTTTTTCCACTGCCCTTGAAGTAGCACAAATTTCCATTTTCGAAGTCTCACCTCAGACCCTTCCTCGGAACGTGACTATACATCAGGACAGCAATGGATCATGAGGTTCCATAGGCCAGTGTGTCGCAACCTGCAGCCCCCTCATTCCAATGTTTTGGTGACCAAAGTTCCTGCCCTGCTCATAACATATAATGCAAACTGGAGTTTTTGCTACGGAAATGACGTCATTTTGTTTGGTAAGACGTTACCGTATGTAATTCATAACTAGAGAAATGAGTTGTACAAGTACATAAACCATCAAAGACATGCAGATCAGTGCTAGTAATACACTTGAGAACAAAACAATAAATATCAATGTAGGTACCGCTGTGATATTCGAGAATCTTACGCTGTCTAATACTTGATTTTCCGTTGTAAAGAAAGAGGCAGCGATATTAGTGTTGTTACAGGTTTATCACGTAAATATTCAGAGCAGAATATTGTGTAGTATGAGAATATTGGCAACACGCGGGGAGGAATTAACGAGCAAAACCTTCATTACTAAACCGTGGTGGAGAGCATGCATCTAACAACTTCATCTTGGGGTGCTCCTCTGCAGTGATTAAATCCGACATTTCAGAAAACTTACACAATATAGCTACACAGGTTAATACTACGTCAAATTATTAAATGTTCTTGCTCCAGCAAGGCAATCAATATTCACAACACAGATTTAATATTAACTGTTCCATAAAAATAGTTTGCAGTTTTAGCGCTATTCGCACCTCTTATAGTGTACTTTATGTACTTATGAAATGGCTACTTTCCTTCATTTAATATATGCAGAAATCACATTGTATTACTCTCACTACAACTAAAACTTGTTTATAAAAGGTTGTAATACTATTTTTATATCCAATAATTCTATATACAGATTTAACTGAAATACACGTTTTGTGGTCCCTTCATGGTTTAGAGACATGCATGTATCGCATATTGTATCATAACAAGCACAACAGAAAAGTGAACATCTAAATGACAGCTACAAAGCGAGTTACTGGATTCGCTGGTCATCAGAGAAGCTGGAGCAGTGCTTGTCAATGCAAAATATCCGTCATTGGTTACGCACTGCACTGATAAATTTATATGCGTATTTTGTATATTCACTAGTGCACAAATGGCTTAAAATAAAAGCAGTGTCAATCATCCCACCAAGTCGTCCACCATGTGACAGTCTTTCGTCTTTACCCACGTCATTGTCATCGTCATAACTATCGTTATTTTCTGCGACATTAACCTGAATGTGAACTCTATCTATTTGATTTTCTACAATTCCATCTTTTTCGAAAGTAAATATCTTTCAGTTTACTCAAAATATGAAAAAAAAAAACATTTTCACATTCTGGCCTAGCAATTTCTGGAATTCTTTGATGGCACAGCCGTTTCACATCTTTCAATTTAAAATTGATATTTCTGCTTGGCATCTATTGATTTAAACCGACCCAAATTAATTCGATTGGGTTTAGATCTGGCTAATAACGGTGACAGTCTAAGTACATTATGACTACGTTGTTCTAGTATCTGGTGAAATATGCAAGACTTCTGAAGTGGTTAACTGACCCTAATTGCATCGAATAAACTTGCTTTACTCATTCTTTCGTGAAAATTTATACTTAGCCAAGCTCTCATTTCTTCTGTCAAATAATTTGTAGTGGATGTTTTCTCAATTTGTGTGTACTGAAAAAAATATAAAAAATTCCATAAACAAAGTGGACCTAGCAGACATATTAGGTAAAAACAAGGTGCTGAACTCTTCATATAATTTTATATTCATTCCTTGATGAAAATTCTCGTTTTTTGTTGTGACATGTAAATGAGAAGGGCTTTTGGAACGAAGCCGAATTTTCTACTGGCATGTACGATAATAGGTACCTGAGAATCTATGTCACTATCTTCAGTATAACTATTAGGTATGGTGTGATTGCTCTTTACGCACGACTCACCTTCATACACTATTCTTCGATCCTCTGATTTGTATTTCCGGAGAACAATAATGCACGTTTCCCGCTGTAATCGTATGTTATGCTTTTCTATTAGAACTCTCCTTGATTTAGATTTTTGCAATTTAACTCCATATCTTTTGTAACTGTTGTCAGGCTTGTGTCACCGTGTTCAACGCCTATACTATCTTTCAACTTGATGAGCGATCTGCATATTATTGACACAATTTTTTCTTCCATTTATCGAAATCGCGTGTTTCTGTAACACGTTCTGGTACAGTATGTTTAACCAAGTGTGTAAAATGGTTCTCCTTCATTCAAGTGCTTGTTCTTATCCCTGAGGGTCAGAGACACGGAACTCAGTGAAACCCCGATTACTTTGGCTACTCTTTTATTCACCGTCTTCAGGTTTTTGCTGAATTTGGGTGAACGTATACTTTCTTCCTTCATCTCTGCCTCTTTTATTAAATCGAGGAAATTTGTAATTATTTCTCTGCTCTGACTATGTAATACCATATCACTTAATTTTGAAAACGTAGGAGCCGTAGTTACTAATGTCAGAAAACTAAAGCAATATTAACTGCCCTCTTTTGAGAATACAACCATATGGGGAAACTTTCGATACACACTATACAATGTTTTGCTCTTTGTTATTAAGCAAAGTGATTACGTCACAAACTCCAAACGAGATAGGCTCTACTGATGGGTTGGCAATAAAGGTTACAAATCAAGTAGTTTTGCGACAGTTATAACTGTAAAATTTGAAGAAATACTAAATTTGACTAAAGGTGCCCAGGTGCCCAGGCACCAAGGTATTATTAGAAATACGGTATTCTCCAAACGATTATTTAAATTTGTGTCTCTTTTTTGTTTATTGAAAAAATTACATCCATTTTGGCAAAAATACCATGTGCTTAAGGTATATCTGGAACTTATAAAATTTATATTCTGTAATTTATATTAACAGGCTGTGAAGTCCTCCTCATGCTATAATTGTATTATATAATTTTGAATAAACAGTAAACCGTACGAGATACCGTATTTTATTCTGCATATTTCTCTCCGTTATAATTTTACATCACCGAAAATTATTTGCATATTAAACATCGTATAATTCCATCTCCTGGTTCGTTTGGAGCGGCCTACAAATATCTTGATAATGGACAACAATCGACGCAGCGGTGCTTGTCACGGTCAACAATGGACACCGTTCTTGCGCCAAAAATACTCGTATTTCCATTGTTACAACATATCGTAAAATTGAAATGTGAAGTTGCAGACGTGTCAGTCTGTTTGTTACAAGTCGTCATAATGTCGAAATATTGAAACTACACGGAAAAATTTAAATTAAACTCATTATGTTAAATGCATTATCCGATGCAAAAGGGGTGAAAAATGCAGGAAGACATTTCTCCGTTAATCCTAATTTAATATGGTACTGGTGGAGACGAAAAGATAAACTCAAAACTGCAAATACAATATCCAAATCTCTCAGCGGGCCTAAAACTTGAAATTATCCTGAAATTGATAATTGTGTAATTGGTTAAGTTAGTGAATTTCGGAATGATTACCGTCTCTTACGAAATGATTCAGAACGAAGTTCGCGATATAGCTGCCACGTTCAACACTGACAGAAAGGATTTTAAGGCAAGCATTGTTGGGTGATTAGTTTTATGAGACGGCAAAATCTCAGTCCACGGAGAAGAACATTTTTGTGCCAGCGTCTACCTCGAGGCTACACAGATAAGGTATTCAAGTTCCATCGTTGTGTAATACAAGTGCGACAGCAATATGACTATTTGTTCTCTCAGATTGGTAACGCTGACAAGAGGCCAGCGTTTTTTTATATGTCGCTTAACACCACCGTTGCTCCAGTTGGCGCAAAAAGTGGTCTTATGAAGACAATTTAAGTGGAGAAATTAAAATGCACAGTGATGTTATGCATTACAGCAGATGGTAATAAACTTCCATCTTACGCCATCTTTAAAAAGAAGACCTTACCAAAGGAGATCATCCCACATAGAATTCACTTGCGAGTTCGAGAAAAGGGCTAGATGACAACAGATTCGATAGTGGATTGGTTGGAGAAAGTCTCGGGAAGACGACCAGGGGCATTGTTACAAAAGAAGTCCATTCTTATCCTTGACAGTTTCCGAAATGACCTGGTGGAGGCTGTAAAGGAGAAAATGAAACGAATGAAGTCCCATCCTGTCATCATCCCTGGAAGTTTAACGTCTGTTCTTCAAACTTTAATGTCAGCGTCAACAAACCCTTCAAAGAATACCTTCGACGCTTGTATTCAGAATATATGGCGACTGGTTCTTATCAGTTGAGTTCAGGAGCCAAGATAAGAAAGCCATCAATACCGACGATGTGTGAATCCGTGCATGGGAGAAGATTAGTGTCGATATTGTTAAAAAGAATTAAAAAAAAAACTAGAATTTCGTATGTCATTGATGTTTCTGAGGATGACATGTTGTGGAATAGTGAAAATGGCATGTTATCTCAGCCAGATATAAATGAAGAGAGTGATAATGGTGACAAAAGTAAGACTCCAGAGTAGCCAGTAAAAGATACAATGAAACAATGCATTGTAGGCACAATGAAACCGTGGTATATATGCAATGCATTCACAAATTACTGTATATCTATTTAACTTTTACATAATATTGCATGGTTTCCCTTGTTTTCTGAATTCCTAGAGGCATCATCACTCACATAATTCCCTCCCCAGTATTTTCAAGCAAATTTTTCGAGAAAAGGGGGGGGGGATTACGCGATAAGATACGTTAATCAAAGGATTACTACATAAAAATGTACGCCTTATGTTAAAGCACAATGTATACGCTATAATATTTTCCGAAGAATTTATCACTATTTTCAAGATATTCCATAGTAGAGTTATTGGCCGAATTAGATATGATAGTTATCTGAGTGAGTACTCATGGGTAAATATCTCAGGTATATCTTGGGTACTATTAGGAGTCAACCAATTAAATAATCGCGCCCTGCACAAACCAAACGAATGTACCAGCGAAATGTGTTTATGCTCACTGCACAAATAACTGACGTATTCCCTCCCTAGATAACTATTATCGTAGGAATCCTTAAGATAAAGCTCTTTCAACAAATGTTAAACACTTGACTTATCTGATGTGCATTTTCCAATACTTGTTAAGTGTCCAGTAATATGTGCAAGAGGTTCCGGACTCTATATATTAACATATCAATGATTTGTTTTCATGTTTCATAGTAAACAATGTCTAGGAGAAAATTAATAGCTATAATATTGCTTCATGAATGGAATAACCAGTGAGTTCCCAATATTGATGAGTGTATTTATTTAAATAATAACACACATTATTTTACATTCATCCCTCTAAATCAGGTGTAATCTGTTCCAGACTGTGAATGTTGTTATAGCATACAGAAACAACAAAAAAAAAATTTTTAAAAAGTAAGCACAAAAATAAGACAAATCTGTTAAAATACAGCATCTTATGTACTCGTGAAACAACTGGGGATCTCTATTCATTGCATTATTGTGTTCTATTACAGTAATAGAAATAAAGGAAAGGAACATAAAAAACACACTAAGCATAACTGGAAAACGACTAACACCCATACTTAACAATAATTCCAAATCCACATTTTCTCCAATGATGTTTCTCAGATATCAGGTGGCTCTTCCTATATATATTCCCGCCTCAGTAATGTAGATGGTAGCATGTCTACCTCACGTTCAAGTGGTCCCGAGATCAATTCTCGGTCGGGTGAGTTACCTGGATACGGTTTTTTCCGGGGTTTTCCCTTATCCTTCAAGACGAATGTCGGGTAACTCTAATCTCCTTGGACCCTGGACTAATTTGAGCATCATTTCACCCAATTCATTCACCGTCCGATAGGACTTAGCGTTGGAGGACGTAAATTACAAAAAAAAAAAAAAAAAAAAAAAAATAGATAATTACATATCCGTTTTAAGTCCCCTTACAGTAGCATTCAGCGCGCTATTAATTCCTTTTGTTGCACAATCATTTGTTGCTTTTGAGTATCAAAGAGACTGTTTTCAAGTTTCTCCAACACTTTTTCTCTTTTCCGGATCTGTTATTCAGTGCATTGCATTTCAGTGATTTCCAGCCGTTCCTTTATTCTGCTCATTTAGAATTTCTTGCCCTGGTAAGAGAATGGTCAGTTACGAGATTGGTTTTCATAGCCTATTTCATCCAGTGTATTACTGCTCTAAATTGGGTGTCTATTGACTCACTATTCACCCCAAATTCTGTCATAATTCCACAGTGGGTCGTATTCATTTCTAACACCCTGAAGTCCTCTCAAAATAAGATATTTTTTTCGTTGATTTTTCACTACCCATATGTAATTCAACTCGCAAGGGACAGGAGTTAAACTGACATATGCCTCACAATAAACTGTTGCATAGTTTAATGCGTTTGAAAATTAGCTGAAGCTGAATTGAATATCAGCTGTGTTATTCAGGAGAACTTTTCAGTAAATTTAGTAATTTTGGGATATATATCCCTCTATATATTATATATTGAATATATGTGTGTGTGTGTGTGTGTGCGTGCGTGTGTGTGTGTTTGTGTGTGTGTGTGTGTGTGTGTGTGTGTGTGTGTGTGTGTGTGTGTGTGTGTGTGTGTGTGGAGAAACCCTTTATATTCAATGTAATCTAGTTGTGAGAATATTCAAAAAGAATTGTTACTTATTCTACACAAAAGTATCCCTAAGGAAGTTGGTTTCAATATATATGGCAGCACTCTCTGAACAAGGCTGTTAAAATAAAGCACTGTTTAAATGATTTTAGCTTATAATACAAATAAACAATTATACTGTGTTAATTAAAAGTAAGATACCATAAATGTGGTGTATATATTGCTGGTACTACGGCACGTCTTTCAACACAATAAATACTACACAGCTTTCTATATAATACTGTCCGGAAGAAGCTACTAGGGAAACTGCGGAAACATTACAACCATGCGAAACTCAAACTCATGCTCTGACAAATATTTACATCAGTGAAGCGTTGCTGAATAAAAAGGGCATACAAGTAGATGAAAAGTAATTTCTAAATGTTAAATGTGTAGAATGATAGAACAATCATAATCCAAACGGAACAAAAGTGAAAACTTGAAATCCACCTTCTGTAAGCAGATCGAAAGCTTAAGAGCGGATCAGTTTTTGCGCTGCCACCTGTAGATCCTAAGTAAACATGTGCCACATAAACGGAAGCCCCGTGATCTATAGGCAACTTCTTCCTCGCCTTAACCATACACGTAGCCTGAATGCTAGGTGTAAACCAAACTGTGCCAGCTCTATGAGATTGTCTTGAGCGTTTCCTTCTCTTACTTTGCAATTTAACTAAGATATAGTTAACTGTTGGGTGTGGAACAGTTTACTTGGATTTAAATTAGTTCTTTATTCGAAAGGTAACTCACATATAGTCAAATAATTCCAATAATATTCTGCTTTTTCGAGTAAAAAAAGTAAATATGCGTACCTGTATGTATGCCATGTTTATAGATTCTACAGTGCAGAAGACTGCAAAAAAAACGGAATTCGCAGGATGCCGTGACTCAGAGACACCGTTCCTTCTCTGGACCATTGTGCATAACTTTCTCACGTCCTCTACAGTTGTATAACCATGTTGAAAATTGGTGCCTGCGGAAAAAAACATACTTTCCCCATTCCTACTTTTCAGAGAGTGAAGTAACAGGTGCTACCTCTGATGTGTTGAATTTGAGTGATCAAAATGATGAAATCTGAGGCAATTGACATTGTTTGTTATAAAATTATTCACTGATGTTCAGCATCGTGGGGAAATTGAGGAGCTTGCCGTAGGTAAGCGGCCCTGGTCAAGAAGGCCAACATTTCGGATAGGGGTGCCGGGATGCTGACAACATCTCCTCCCCGTATCGGCCTTCCTCTACCTTGCCTATGTAGGTGTGAGGCCGGCAGTCGGGTTGGCAAATTCTGGCCATCTATGGGCTGTCGTACCATTTGTTATTATTATTCTTAATGTTAGTTCGGTTTTTCAAGCTGTACTGGCAAATCGTTTCAATTAAATAGAGTCATAACCGCAAAGAATAACTTCCATTTCAATTCTTTTTTTAATTATGAAAACTTTTTAGTTTAATTAGCAAAATAATGCTATATACTATTTCAAAAGTTAAAGATCAGTCTGGTCTCAGCGCCTGAACAGTGCGGACGTGCTGTGTGACGTGTGTTGTTTACATTTCGGGTCGCGGCGACGTACGTACTGAGTGCCAGAGCGGCATTCACCGCTAGCACAATTGTGCCCACACCTTCCCGTGTTTATTTCTAGTCAAAGTGCACTAATTTGTGGAAAATGGAAATGTATGAAAGGAAAAATACCACCAGGGTAAAATTCACGCTAAATGCGACGAAGCCCACAGCTTATGAGGTGCATGATTTCATAGCAGATAAGTTACGGTTAAATGCGGAACAAGTGGATACCATTCAGTTAATCGCCAGCGAACGTGCAATTTACATAAAACTGATATCGGTTTTGTTAATGGAGAAAATTTTAAACACTTTTCCGGAGGAAACAACGTTCACATATATGAATGGGGAAGTTACTAAAGTAAAAATCGAACATGTTACCGGGAATGCAATCAATGTGGGTGTGTTTGATGTACCACCAGAGCTCCCAAATGAAGTGCTAAAAGCAGCACTGAAAAAGTACGGTACGGTGTATGACATTCGAAAAGAGCAATGGGGTCGTCAGTACCGTGTGCCGGTGTACAACGGGATAAGAGCTGTAAAGATGCAGCTGAAGACAAATGTGCCCAGTTATATCGTGATCGGCAGCTTCCGTTTATGGGTGTCATATGCTGGCCAACCCCGATCGTGTTATATCTGCCATAGTACAGAACATTTAAAGGAGATATGTCCACACCGATCGACACAGTTGCGACCGGCCGAGGCGGTACCGAGGAACGACACGGCAACCACATCTGTGGCAGGGAGCGTGCAGAAGGAGGAAGACCAACCCATGGATGACAATCCACTGCCGGCATTGGCGGGTGAACAACAACAAGAGGAGCCGACATCAGAGGAGCTGATCACAGTGGAGAAAAAGGACTATGCCACCGTGCTTCGCGATAGTCCTGGGAAAAGAGGCATTCAGCACACCACGAAGGGGAAGGAGCAGACCGGAAGTGCCTCACTGATGTCTGAGACAGCTACAGAGGAGGAGACACCTTCCAATGAAAAGAAACGAGTCAAGAGGGCAAAGTCACGCAAAGCTAATAAGGCAGAAACGTCTTGGAGCAGCCAGATGGAACAGGAGCAGGAACTGGCTGCGTGCGTGTCTGCAGAACAGCCTGGAAGACAGATGTTACCACCAGAGCCCGCAACCACGACGGCAACAAACCAGCCAACAATAGCTGCTGCACATTTGGACAGCAGCGTCAGGGAGGAGCGAGACAACCAGCTTTCCTACAAGGTTTGCCGTACAGGTGAGGACAAGGGAAAGAGGAACTCGGAAGAGGGTGGAACGTCAGAGTCTGTGCAAAGGACCGGGTACCAGGCGGCGGGTGAAAGTGCTGTCGTCAGTCCGCAGAAGGTTACAACGGACGGGGCTTCAACTGGAATTCAGTTTTAAAGACACGGCGCTCTACAGGTGTGCGATCTGGTTGGTAATGGGAACGTTACACTGGATAATGCAGAAAAATCCTGGAAATGTGGCATTACAGAGGGAATGGTTTGAATTCCTGCGAAGGGAACGTTGGAAGCTAATCACAGCGGGGCTCAGTGATTCTATGGAGCCTTATATTATCCGATTTGAGCTCCATTACACTGGTTCCGAAGTCAACTTCCATCCCAACATCTAGACTGGCTGCTTTCATGGAGCGCAGACAACCTTTAGCAAGATCAATTTGCTCGCCACAAGTTGCTCAGAACAGTGTTCCTTCAGATAGTTAGGCAATCCTTTGCAAGGACTATCCGCTCAGATGGACGTAAATGTAAGAAAAAATAGACTGGCTATAGAAGCTCAATACTGTAGCCTCAAATACTTCAAACAAAATTTGAAAAATTGGCACCTTCTTAATCCATTTTATCATATTTCTGAGTGTTTTAATTGTAAGCTTAACACTGTACTTTTAACTGTATTAGCTTGACTTAGGTTGCAAACAACAGTTGATTGTAGTTTCTATGACTTGAAAGAAAATATGTAAAAAATAAATAAATAAATAAAAAAAAAGAACATACCATCTTCCAAATGAAATTATGCTTAAATTTTAGTAGAAATGGTTGGGGAAGCGAATGTTTCTCACTTTGAATTTAAAAATAGAAATGAAAGATTAAAATAAAAGGTTGGTGCCTCTTACACTTGAAATCCTAACTAAAAGTGGAATAAAATATTGGAAACTTAATATTGGAGAATTGGTCACCCTTCGTTCCGTGTAAATAAAAACATAGCTTCGATGCTGGAAATATACACATTTACATTTTAAAATTAGAAAGAAGTGCCAAAAAGAAACAAAAAAATCAAGTCATTGCAGCACAAATCAGTTAATATCTTTACCTCAAAGGATTGTAGAAAATATTAATAATATGTTGGAAAGCCCGTTTGTTTTTAATTCAATATGAAAGGAAATTACGTTATCTTATCACTGGCTCAGATATGAAAATTTAGTTCGTGAACGCTACGCTGCGCAAATTACAGATCATAGGTTCAAATATTAAGAAACAGTAAATTTTAAAACATTATAGAACCTGACACAACGTTAAGAGAAAAGTTCCAAGTAAAATATGAAAAGCCATTGCGCTGTTTATAAAACAAAACCAGCAGTAAAAGACATTGTTTTCTTTTGGTCATTTATATACTGTGTTGAACTTCTGTGTCACGTCGCCTCCATTTCTATCATATGCGAATAAGAAAATGTAAACTGCTTTTTCAGTGTGTTTGCCATTGTTTCGGCACTGCTTGCTATACATGAACCGCCCTAAGGAAAACTTTCCTGTAATGCACCGCGTAACACGTGCAGGGAATATGCACTCGAAATGTGTAGTAATATTAATTTCCGGTATACCAATTGGTGTTTATCTCCAAATACAGGGAATATATAATATGTTGCAACAAAATATTTATACCTATCTATTTTAAAACTAATGACAAAGAAAACATAATATCTATTTTCTACTGTTAGACTGAGTATTGCTTTAGGCACCAATGAGTACGTTAACTACAGCCAAGTTCCTGGAGCCACCTCTTGATTTATTTACCTCAGATGTGTTTCCCATTTCGGGAAGAGCTCAGAGGAAATTATGGTGTCAAGGATATATTTTCATTTCTTTTTCTTGTTTTATAGTAATTTATATATCTACATTAGAGTTTGGGCTGCTTATAGATTAAATCATTTTATGAAATTTCTCCAGCCTCTTCCGAACTGCAATTCATTTTTTGTAAGTTACCTAATGCTAACAAACTGACTGAAGCTAAACAAAATTTTTAATATATCCAGAGCTAGCCTAAACTAAACTGACCCAATGTTATATGTCTAAAGACATGATCTTATTATTCATCAGGTATTATTGTTTTTATCATCTCATTCCCTATTTTATTATAGGTTAACACTAGCAGCGGAGGTGGCTCTCGTCATTTCTGCTTCCAGTTTGTTCACCAGGTGAATACAGTAGACATAAGCTTCGCGGCTATGTGCGTCCTCAATGACAAAGAACATATTCGCTCCCTTTAAGAAGTGGTTCTCCAATAAGAGGAGGTATACTCTAGGAGTGGTAAGAAGTATATATTGTAGGCACACTGATATAACCAATGAATACCACTAACAAAAGCTAGTACACATAAAAGTGCTGAAAATGACTCCGAAATAGAATAAAGATTGTTGATTTAGTAATAATACCCAAAAACGTAGCGTAAGATACTTAATACCAATATAAAATAAGTGAGAATATGCAAAAAAGGTCTGTCAAAGAGGCATGAGGGCTCCAGAGGTGTGTCTGAAGAATGTGTGCCATTATGCACACCTGAAATACGATAGAAAATGCCTAATATGTGTGGAACTTCAACAGCTTGCAGAGAAAGGTGACAGATTCTATCTATAGCGCGGTGAAAACAGGATCAGATTTAATTAGGTTATGATGGTTTAAAATAAATTATCAGAACAGCAGAGAAAACCTCCTGAAAATGGTTGTAAAACATCATGAGGTAGTACAATCCAGGGAATGAAATGTTAAAATTACGATTAAATACAACAAAAATCTGCAAAAAATATACCTTTAGCGGTGAGCTCAGTGTGCCTTTGTAAGCCATTTGTTCTTTTACATCATTAAATGAATTCGACAACAAGGGCTTGCGAGCTCTCGCAAGCAGGTTTTGTTGGTTTGGCATCTCTATTAAACGCAAAAGGCAGACGGACATAACGTGCGACATGAGATTGTACACAGAACAATATAGTATGATAGCCATACCTGGACATCAATGAGTACGGAGAAAAGCCACAATAAGGAGAGACGCAAAATACGTGCGAGTGGTTTCCTGGTGTAACTTTGTATCCAAATGTAATACGGCAATACGAGCCGTTTAAGGTGGAACAACTCTGCATACTTACTAAAAATATTGAAGAAACAAATTAAACACTGGAAATTTAATACAGAAAATTGTACTATGTAAATGTAATACAGACTTTTGTCAAATGTCGGCTGAGAATAGAAACTCTCTTAAGTTCCATCCAGCACAGTGATCTTCTAATGTTTGGTTGTTAAACCGCTCATTGGCGCGAGAAATAATTAAAAAGGTAAGTAATTCTACTTCAGTAGAATGAGTTTCATTTAAAGTGCAGACAAACTAAAAGGAAAGGTACCGTTGGTAGAGAATCTTGACAAAATTCTAGCATTTACGATGGTCCTAAACCCATTGCCAAAGCATCCTGTAACATGCTTTATTGCAGTCTACAGCAAACTCTTTCCGCATTACAGACGGGAGCAAATTAAAAGCAATATGCTTGCTTAGCACCATGCCGGTATGTCATAAAAGCCGTACTTTAATATCTAGAAGGGAAGCGGAACTTTATTGCCCTTAAAATCCAAAGAACCCCCCAGCACGCTCAGGTTTTATTTGCAGTGGCAGCAGCAAAGGCGATAAAAAGGTAACACTTCTTAATGCGGTTAAACATTCCATACAACAGATGTAGATACTTGTAAGTGTTCCAATAGTGTGTAGCATTTCCTTAAACAAATGACGCTACAGCTTGAAACCTTGCTCCGCACATTAGTCTTACAAAGCCATCCGTTAATTCCTACCGGTCTGGGACTCTTCATTGCGTTATGTTGTAATAAGATATGAAGTAATTGAAATATTCTTTCTTTACTTATTGGGTGAACTTTTAATGCTGTTTGTTTTTTCTGCAGTACGATTCACATAAACCCTAACCACTTCAATAGGTCATAACTTTTGAACCAATAATAGGATACACGTGTAACTTTGGGAGAATATAACACACAATTGGGCAATTACATTATACTATGTATATCTCAGGGAAAATGTTGGAAGTGTCCTCCACCAGCAACTATACATGTTTGCACTCGTCTCACCATATTCTCTGAAGTTTCACGTTGAGTATCCTCGCCAATGTTACTTATTTCGGTTCGAATGGGTTCCTTGAGAACATCAATTGTTCATGGCCTATTCTTGTACACTCTAATTTTAAATACTCCCACAAGAAAAAATCCGGGTAGGTTAGGTCCGGGGAAGTGGGGGCCACAGACCTTTTTGAGGTTATTCAATTATCAAAGAAACTGATTACAAGTTCCATGATGCTATTAGATGTTTGTTTCACCACCTTTCTGGGAATAACCTTCTCTCAATTCGATATCATCCAGCTGCTTCACAAATGTATTGAAGATACCAATATAGACTTCAGTGTCTACAGTCATTTCACAGCAAATGGAGCAAGCGACCTTTGGAAGCTGACAGCGCGCAGCATACGCCAACCATTTCATCATGCAGTGGGGTTTCGTGAGTCACTTGGGGGTTACACCAGCCCAATGTGTTTATGTATCCTGACAGATGAAACCATACCTCATCTGTAAACCAGGTTATGGGTAGAATATCTGGACGTGGAATAAGAGTACCCTGAAACCATCGACAGTAACTGATTCGTTTGTCATAATCTGTTTCTTTCAGTTGTTACACCATATGCACTCTGTAAGGTCGTATTCCCGATTTCTTTGCAGCTCTTTGACATGTTCCATATGAATACCCTGGTTCCTGGCTCAATCTAGGCGACGATTTGTTTGGAGAATTCAATAGCCTTCTGCAAACATCTGTAACAGTCTCTGCATTCAATGGCGGTATATGTTTTCCACTCTCACTAATGAGTATATCCGTTCTCTCCAGCTTTCTTACGAGCGATACAACTATTGTCTTTGTAGGAACATCGCATACATTAAATTCTCTTCGAAATTTCCATTGTGGGAATCCCAAGGAATTGAGACAAAATCCCAAGGAATTTTTCTTCCAATATGCTTTCAAAATATAAACAAGCTCTCGTAGTGAGTGCTCCATGTTGCTGTTACGACTCAACATTTAAGACTGTCAACTGTAAACAATTGTCAGTATTGTCAATTCTCACAGAGCAACTGAGATCATTAAAAGAAATTTCTACATTCTACGAGCTTTCAAATGGAAATTATGGCCTATTAAAACGGTTCAGGTTTATATGGATCATACTGTACTTTCCAAGCATTACGAGATAACCCTGAATATAATGGGGAAGATAGTTTATGATTAAATGCCCATGCAGGTAAAACAGACATATACACATAAATTATTAACAATTATTTAAATAAAATGAGATTTAGCTGTTTCAAAGTATTGGACAAATAAACAATTAAACATACTGAATATACATTCTCTTTAAAATAACAAGTACCTCCCAGCACAGAAATGGATAAATAATATATATATAATTATTCATTTTAAGAATCCCCGTTTGATACATTCTAGAGCTGAAAGATACATATGTTAATGTATGCTAAGTTACATGCATAGTTATTTTTATCCTCTAACAGTCGCTTAAACTCAGTTCCGTGTAAATTTACAACTTATATTAATGCCACCTCCACGGCAAAATATTAAAAATGTACACAAGGACAGCATTAAAATATTTGTTAACTCTGACAATAAATTGTTTTACGTTCTAAAGTATGAGGAACTATAGAATGTCAAATAAACAATCGACCAACGTAGATATAATGCGCATTCTGTTGTATTCACCTTTCGAATCGTCACCAACCGGGCATTACAACAACTACTAAATATGTATGTTTGATTGCCCGTATGCCTAGTACCCGGAAAGGAAGGCGGTACAAGTGTGAATTTACTGTCCATCTTGTCCTTGCTACTTTCAACAAACAGGTAAACATAGCTAGTTAAACGGTTGATCTGTTTATAGTCCCGTAGTCTTGTCAGTGCAGTAGTAGTTCACATGTGGTAAATCACAGATTTGGCATGTCGTGCTAACATTCGGTACATTACGACCTTCACTTTGAACAGACACTTCAATGCGGCTGGTTCATGCTGGAGCCTATAAAGGTACACAATATTGCGTAGTTCAGGAAAACACGGTTTGGATTTGTACATACATCTCCCAAACTGCACCTTTGTGCAAGCAAATTACTGGCCATCTTTGGTACTACTTATCAATGTGTGCAACTGTACAGCATACTATCACTCAACAACAGCCTACTACCCAGTAGCGTCTTCGTAACTGCTAAGTTTCACTTGATGTTTTTTTTTTTCCTACCGGACATTGAAACCAGCAGAAGTACAAACCGCGTAATTATTATGACCACGTCACTATTTAAAAATCTATTATGTTGACAATTTCAATGCACTTTTTAGATAGACCGTGACGACTATTTTAAGAATACAGTAAATAAAGGATTTAAATATCAGTAACAGCATAACGACTATTGTACATACAGTTACAAAAAGTTGTTAACATGTTAATTCCATAGAATTGCCTTTTTAAACTTAAGATTTAATTATGGTTAGTAATGTGAACGATTTCTCTCACAACGACAATATGAGCCCTTTAACACGGTCACTCATCATTCACTCGCATTGTTCCTCTTCCTGCTTTCCTAGCCAAGCCTTGCGTTCAATGTGTGCATTTAATTACACCCAAAACCTTAGGACCACAACTGTGGTACACGTCACCTGTTTTTACTTGTCAGGTTGAAGTAATAAGGAAAGAGTGGTTTTTGGGTAAAGCATTTCACACTTCGGGTGTTAATCATTTTTCTGGCCCTGGTCTAGTATATTCTATAAGTATTTTATCTTTCTTTAACCTGAAAGATACGGCATATAGCTATCTGAAGATTTAAAGATGTTAGAGATAACTTGCAATTTCAAGTTCTCATATTGTGATGTATTCAGAATGCCGTTAATCAGCAATTTCACACCAAAAATTACCACCTAGAATGTCATATAAATTTCCATTGCTCCCGTACAGTACAACATGACTAAAGACTGCACATAGTCAAAAAACTGAAACTATAGTGAACCAAATTGTTTACAAAAGAGGATGTTTAAGGAATAACTAATATCTTATATTGATCAATACTATCAGAATTTACACTAACTTAGATAGAAGTTACTTAGTCAAACATAAAAACGAACTGGGCTAATAATATGCGACACTATAGTCTTTCTAAACATCCGGAAAGAGAAGAGTAGGTTTTATGTCATCTGGTAATCCCTGATTTTGGTTTCATGACAACTAATTTTAACAGAGATTCTCGAATATCATAGCGCCAACATTGGAAACCTGAAATTTTAGCTTCGAGAGCACAAAGGACCTCTACACTTAGAGAGTGTGTGTGGTATTTTAGGGCCCGTCGACAGCAAGGTCATTTGGGCCTCTACACTTAGAGATTCCAGGATTGATTCCGCATATGGGGATTCACTTCTGCTGCAATATTTATGTCGTTAATTGACCTCTTTACTTTAGGTTACGCGTCTGGACACATGGGAACATGATTAAACCCTCTAACTTTAGGAAGTGCTTTAGACCCTTCGAGCCATTATCAATTCAAATTTACAACTCCAAATGCCTCCTAAATCAAGCGATTTACAAATGATGCTGACAGAAGATTGAATAGTATACATATCTTGTATACACAGGAATCTCATTAATTCTGTCCCCTCATTAATCCTGTTTGCGGTTTACCCGAATCGATTTCATGACATTTTCACTTTAAAATCACGAGAATTCTTCGATAAATAATTGTAATATTGGCAAAACAAGTAGTGCAGAGATCGCTGTTGGTCATACTCTTCAAGCTTAAATGTGAACATAGTCAAAACTAATCTGTGATAGATTACAATTAGTTTTCATGAGAGTCTTGATAGCTTCCGCAGGCATCTTTCTATTCTTTTCTGGTTTTGCAATGATCGGCATTTCATTTGAAATTTGTAGCTGAAATTTTAGATACTTGATGTTTTTGTTAAGAATAGTGAAACAGATTAGTGTTTGTAATAAAATAAAGAAATAATGTAAGGTAGGTAATGGTGTCACCATGAAAACGTAATATGATAAGAAGTTGTTAAATGTGTTAAAGGATTTTCTTCTTCTACTTATGAAAGTCTTAGGGGTAAGACGTGTTTGTTGTTTCTCCGAGTGTAACAATTTTGTGTGTGCATCAAAGATGCACAAGTAGGTGTGCGCAAGAAAAGAAGTGGGTCATCGTTGCATTAACCGCTGTTTGTAAAAATACTACACCAATAATATTAAGAATTGTATCAAAGAATTTAAAATGATTATGAGGAATTAAAATTCTATCTTTGAACAAGAAAATTATTATTCATTCTTCAAAAGTTTTAATACTAGCTTTATCAGCCCCGTTACCATGACCCCGGGAAAGAAAATTGTCTCATCGCTCAGGAATTACAGATGCACCTACTTATCCAGAATTGCAGGAGAAACTTCTAGATTTCTTCAAGATCGTCACCATCCACCTTAATCCCAAGTATAGTTGAATTAACTTGATCTGATAGCTTAGTAAGGAGCACACTAAATGGACCAGTCTTATAATAAATCTGAAAGAAGTCTGAAGATGGTTTATACATGTGAAGTGGTTGATACATGTACCATCGGTGGTTCCAAAGGTATAGAATCATCCTCGGTCTCCTTTCAGGATTGGTAACAGACTAATTAATTTAGTGTGCATCTTTACCCAGCTGCCACCTCAAGTTCATTCATGTGGAATGCTCTTTCAAGATGGTGCCACAACGTGGTGCATCATCATAGCTTCCTCAATCATCCCAAAATACAGCTGCAAATTTAGGAGCTCTCGAATATTAAGCTACCCCAATACCACGAAAGAAATTCTAAACTTACATCCGTTAATATGTAATGTAGAGAGTAGCTCTATTACTTTTATATCAATATGTACCGTGATTCAATGTGCGTCCAGCCGTACCAGAGAGAATATCGTCCTGCTAATAGTTTGTTCAGCATAACCTTATAAAATGAGTGCCGCGCTAGAAACACCTGCCAAATGTGAGGTGTATGTTTTTATAAGATTTATTTTAAAATAATATATAGTAAATAATATATAGTAAAGAAATAATATGCATTATAATATAGCTATATATGTTTGTATATAAACATGATTGGAGAGTTGAAAATCACTTGTCGCTGAGAGAGCTGTAAGGGCGATCATCAAAACTACCTCATGTAAAGTTATTAAAACTTTCCGAGCTTTCGGAGTACTGTAAGGTTAACAATTGTCATATAAAGTCATGGCATACCACGTTGTTTTCAATAGCTTGCCTGAGTTTTTAAATTCTTCTTAAGTGAAGTCTTATAAGATCATACCCCATGCTCCCAGGTTTGAAGCACGGCATGCACTATATAAATGCGACTGCGTTATGGTACGATTTTCTCGCTAGTGCGACAAAATGTGCACAACACTTCGCTGAATGGCGATGTAAAACGTTGTTATTCTCGCTACTTCCCGCATCAGGTGACATTTTAGTTTCGAATTGCCATCATACTTTGTTTCCGAATTATCCAGATGTTCCTTAATTCGTAATAGTTATGATTCTAACAACTCCGGAGAAACTACACTGCATTTCATTTGAAACTTCAACAGTTTCAACCTTCATATCCAAAAGAGAGTGTTTAAAGTTAAAATACACTTTATAATTCTCATCTAGTTTTCATCCTATTTTCTTCTCGTCACTCAGGGTCTCTTAGTTCTGTTGGTTTGTGTCTTAGTATTGTTATTTGTACCATTTTAAGTAATTTACAATATTTTATATAATTGTTTTTGTTCATGTTTGATGTACTGGAAGTATATGAACTTACTGGTATGTTAAGTAACTGTCTTTTTACACAAACTTTATGTAAGCTAAAGATAATAAGGTATTATAAGACTGGAAAATTCAATTTCGGTATTTGAACCACAGATCTTCGGCTTTCGGTGCAGCTGCTCTAACCAATTGAGCTACCATGACAAAGTTCTTCTGTGATGCACTCTTTTTCAGTAACATACAGGGAATTTCCAGGTTTATTTTGAGATGTTTAAAAAGAATAAACTGACTATATTAATACTAACTAATTGTGATTAATGAACAATAGTTAACATGATAATACGTGAACTTTTATCTCTATATGAAAATTGTTGATTTAAATCCGCATTACTGGAGCCATTTCCCAGTAAATTTTATTTTTTATACCCTGATAACATTCTCAAAAACATCCCATATCTGTCAATTGGACAATGCCATAGTGTTTTTCCTTATCATCCTCTTCAGCCCGAATGACCTTGTTGTCGACGGGCCCTAAAACACCACACACACTCCTCTTCATATTGAGTGCGGAACCGCCACCGTTTATACAACTCTATTTTTTGTATCCTTTATATTGTTTTAAGTGTCGTTCTATTAGTTCCACACAGTTTTTGTTAAATTAAAATTCATATTAGAGATGAAATCACAAACTAAATTATCAAAACGATAGAAAGATTTCAGACATGTACTACCCTATTTTACTAAATACAGTTCTAGATTGTTTCACTTATTTTATTTTTAGTTGAAGTCGTCGTTTGAAAAGCAATATTTCTAACTTAATAGCTCTTCGTGTTCTCCGTTTTAGTTTGTATTTCATTTTTAATTTCTCTGCCTAAATTTTGGGAATTTATTATATTTTCCCCAAACGTCTACATGTAGATATCATAGTAAACATACTTTTGAGAGCTCTGAATGATGGTATTATAAGAAAACAGTCCAATTCTCTTATCTGCGTTAGGGGTGTTGAATAGCATAACTCAAAATATAAAAATCGGAGAAATACAAAACATGTAATCTATTTTTCTCTGTTTTTCAAACACACGAGAATATATTTTAAAGAGAATCCCCGATATTAAACTACCCTTTACATGGAGCGTTTTAAAACATGTCTAACTCCTAGGAATTGTTTAAGTATTTTGGTTAAAATACCATATATTTAAGATATTCAGACAGCAAATATAAATAAATTTTCAAGGAACATCTTCATTAATTCCTTCAATGATTTTGTGCAAATGGCAAGCGTTAAGAGTTAGACATATGTTTAGCACAAAAGTTCTGTCTATTAAAGGAAACAATTTATCGCAAACAACTTTTCGTGGTATAAGCTATTTCCGAGACATACTATTGGTTTCAGCTGCACAATACTTCGTAATTATTGTAATCCTGTCGCGATTCATGAAAATTAAAATCATACTAGACCAATTTAAAACAACGGATTAACAATTTTGGTGTCCTCTGACCCTCTTTTTCCTACAAAGAAATTAGTGATGAAACGTATCTGGAAATTTTAACTGGATGTCCAGTATACAGAAAATAAATCCCGTAGGAATAGCTTCTACGAGCTATGCGAAAATAAATAAGAATGGTTAGACGAAGTAACTTGAATGTAATGCATCCAATTATTAATACTGCAAAGAAGGTTTCGCATTCAAATAATTATATTATATGAACTAAAAATGTTTGAGATAAGTTATGCCTTATCCAATTAAAACAAACTTTCAATTATTTTAAGATGTGAAACATTATTTAGTAATATGGTTTGAGTAGGCCAACTTTGAACATTTAATCTATGTGAGATAGAAACCATCACACACTTCGTAAAATATCAACAATAATGGCTGAGTAAAATAAAGAAAACTTTGAAATAACTTTTTATGTCATTTACGAGGGCTGCTCAATAAAGAATGAAAACATTTTATTTTGACAACGTAACTTTACTCATTCTCATATTTTTCATGGTCATTCTCAAAATAGTCTCCACTGATTGCGATGCACTTGTCCCAGCGTTTCTGACATTCTTCAAAGATATGCTGGAAACCATTTTTGAGAGATCCTTCAAAATCGCCCCCGCAGCCTTCACAACTGCTTCTGATGATGGATAATGCCTCCCACGAAGGTATTTCTTCAAGTTAGGGAATAGAAAAAAGTCACATGGGGCTAAATGAGGACTATAGGGAGGGCGAGGGATGTACTTCACGTTGATTTCTGCAAGATATTCAGCAACAACATTGGCAATATGCGGCCGCGCATTATCGTGGTGCAGCATCCAGCCTGCTTCATGGAAATGTGGTCTTTTGTGCTTGATATGGACTTTCAATGTTTTTAAGACATCCCTGTAGTATTGTCCAGTTACGGATATGTGCGCAGGTACAATATGCTGATAAACCATTCCACAAATATCAAAGAACGACATGACCATAACTTTCCCAGCAGAAGCAACCACTTTTGCTTTTATGGGGGTTGTTGTGGAAGGAGATTTCCACACTGAGCTTTGCCGTTTGCTCTCACGATCAAAATGATGTAGCCAAGTTTCATCAGCAGTGATTACGTTTAAAAGAGACTCCGGATCTTCCTCTAACATCAAGTGCATGTTACCTCCATTGCAGCGGTAGGCGATACTGAACATGTATGAACTTCCCTGGTTCTCACAGGCGGAATCAGGAATACCAACAATAAAACTACTACGGCGTGTTTGTTTCACATTAAGCTATCAGAATATAATAAGATTGAATTTTAGTGCGAAAAATTATGGCCATAAAAATTATGATCATTGTTTATTGAACAGTCCTCGTACATTTACAATGAATGAAATACTGATTTAGGCGAATTTAGTATCTGTCTAAACGGAACCTCGATATTTGAATTAGAAACGTATGAATTTTTGTAAAATTGTTATATTTTAAATAAACAAATGAGATGTTCCATTTGAATCCTGAGGTGTGACCTATATGTCCCTTAAGGTTCCTTGCTGTTTTCTTGTGCCGATCTTGCATGAAGGATGGAGAAATAATGTACACTGGCAAAATGCCCATAGAAGACCAAAACGTACATCAAATACGAAATTATACCACGGTGAGCTGGGTTACTCCACAGGGACTGCATTATGATGCACTACATGCTGTGAACGCTCACATGTTTCTTTAAACACAACGTTCGTTTGTTGCCCCGGATACGGTTGCTTTCTGTCTGTGAAGGGAAACTCATTAATATCTAAATGAAAATGTTTCATAATGAACAAAGAACTCCAGATGTGTTATGAACGGTCTCCTTTTCCCAAGAATTTAGAACGATATTAAAAACTCTTCCCAGCAGGTAAAATTTGTAAATAAACTCCAAGTTGATGCCATGAAAGATAATCACGATTTAGGTATACAGAGAGGAAAGAGAAAACGTATTTTTTACTTTCTGTAGGAACTAAGTATTCTACCCAAAATTTCGATGTCCAAACTTCACCTGTAAATTAAGAAATGGGTATTTTAGAGCAAATGTGCTCGTGTGTGTGCAAGTTGGATAGTGAAATTGATATTTCACATCATATTCACAGAGTTAGACACGCAGATTTAGACTAAGCTTTCCTCCCAAAGGATCCTCCAAATGGAAATGTTTCCTTGTTTTTTTATTTCTCCATTTACAACACACCTTTGACTGCACTGGCCCTATCGGCGGCCGTTCTTCTTTGGTACATGTCACGAAGTTGGTGTAGACATTGGGTTGCTACTAATTTGGATTTTTCTTTTTTAATCATTAGATCACACACACACACACACACACACACACACACACACACACACACACACACACACACACATTCACACTCTTATTCATACTTCGAGAATCCGAGGAAGATGGGAAATCACCTTGGTTGGAGAAAAATTCCCACCCCCACCGGGAATCAAACCCGGGACCCCTCGCACTGCAGGCAGGTTCTCTATCGGCTGATTTACGGGGCCAGCCACCTTGTCTTTGGTTCGTTAAGAATGTTAAATGATTAAATTAAAACATAACAAATGAAATGCATATATACAATCTTTCGAAATACCATGTGAAAAACTATTCCTTTTGAATACGTTTCGTATAATTGCCAAACCATAAAAGACAAACTTTTACTCGACGAAATTTCTATACATTTTCATACGCATACAAAATGTAGATGAAATAAATTGCTGTAGCATTACCCATTTTCGAGATATGAATAGTAATTTGTCTCAATGTTAAACTACTTAGGTTATATTTATTTCGAATATCTGTATTTAGGTCGCATCATGGCTGAGTTAATGCCAGAGGTTCTACTCCCATTAGTCCTGGAGTTGTAGGACCAAGGACCCGGACCTCCTTCGACCAGGGAGTTACCGAGCTGTCCCATAAGGGCGCCCGGCGCCTCCGTGGGGCCTTCCGTAGGGCAAGACCTAGATACTAACAAGCCCCCCATCTGGTTCTATGGACTCAAGACGGGATGGAAGTGGATACGCCACTTACGCGCGCCAACTCCAAAATGGGGAGGCTACCGATCTGGCCTCGGTGGTGCCGCCTGGTGATCTAGCACACCTTCTACTAGCTATGCTGGCTAGTACACGGAAATATTAATGGCTTCCCTCAACCCCGTCCAGAGACGTACGCGATTTCCCATGGGTATTGGAAACCACTGCCCCCTGGAGTCTAACCCAATCCGAACAACCCCCTGTCAGGGAAGGGCTCGAATGTTTGTCCCGAGGTTTCTCTAGTAACGTAAGAGGTACCCCGAGTGCTAGGGGTCCACAGCGCCCGCACTACGGCAGCTGCAGGGGACGGATCCCCTCTCCTACGGGGACCATGCCTGAGTGATAAGGCCGCTTGGCTCTCACCAAGGCGGCCCGGATTCGATCCCAGGCGAGCGCAAACTGAGATCTGTGATGGACAACACGGCACTGGGATGGGGTTTCTTCGGGTCCTCCAGTTTCCCTCATCAGCATTCCACCAATTGCTCCATTATCATCTTTCCTATCTTTCATCTCGCCCTCATGTATAACATACACTTCCTTCACCTTCACACCAGGCACTGGGCTATGTCCTAGCCTGGTTCTCTATAGGATCGAAAGCTCCCGTTCCTCAAGCCCGACCTTAAAAAAAGAGATATAGGAACAAGAATCTCCTAACACCACGATAGTGGTGCAACTAGGAAAGTCGAAGAAGAAGAAGTTTAGTCAATATTTGTTTTCCTTTCTGGAAGTATTATTGCTAAAAGCATGGAATTTGAACACCTCACGTAGTAAATTTTTCAAAATAGGTTTGCAATCACTTTAACTTACAATGCACTTCCTCTATCCATAATGAAGTATGTAAATGTGTACTGGAAGCTTATCTCAA
The DNA here is from genome assembly GCA_030765055.1 of Mantis religiosa. NCBI lineage: Eukaryota > Metazoa > Arthropoda > Insecta > Mantodea > Mantidae > Mantis > Mantis religiosa. Next base: position 174,483,474 of record CM060947.1, on the reverse strand, counting down.
TTAACAAGGTGTATACATTTAGGTACGTGTTGTACAACTTGTGCTACGTACATTATTTTTGCAAATTACCACGCACAAGAGGTGAAATTAAAATTAAAAACTAAAGGACGCGTGAAGACCCTTAACAGCTTCAGGCTGCAAAATTCGTGTTACTGCTGAAACTTTGGGCAATGATCAAGCCGTCGAGCAAGTGCCCCATATAGCCCAAGGGGAGTCCTGATTACTTCGAGCAATCATCCGTAATATTATCATCGGCATGTTCCTGTAAACCCAGAAATCTATATAAGAATGAGAAGCACACGGTGCTAGTGCGAAATTTTGGAAAATAAATAATGGAAGGTGAAATGACCCCAGCAATCTCCTACCGAATAGGGAAGTTCAGGAAAAACCCTAGATTGGAATGGGATCTGGGTTTACTGCGTTTACTTCGATTACTAGGAATCGAACCCAGTATCTCTCGAACGCTGGTCTCATACGTTATCATGAACTCCTTTCGAATCAGGAATTAGAAGAATGAGATTCTGTATAGAGCCATATGAATGGGCAATACAATGTTATGTGATGTAATTCCAAATTAACATTCTGCTAGTATTATGTTAAACAGCTATTTTATGCAATGATATTGCTGAAAATGTTCTAAATCATTATCTTTATTAAATATCGTATAAGTTAGTTAATTCGCACCGTGACTGAAAATAAAATATAGATTGTTACTTTTTAAGACAAACACACGGGGACGGAGTACATGAGACACTTTTCAGTGGAAAGTTGTAAAAAGAGCCACCACAAGCCCCTGCCTTGCGTGGGTGATAATGCCGTGATGTATGGGGAAGCATACATCACACCCACATACACTCATACATATATACATACGGGTATGAAATACACCCGCTCCACGAGCGCTGCTTACCCCTGTCACGTTATGCAACACAGCACATACGGCACTCTGGGGGCCTCCCTAACACCCCCTACAAAATAAAAAAAATGCGCCTCTACTTGCCCTGGCAGAAAGAATGAAAAATAATTAGGACAACAGAGATATAGGATCTAAATGGAAATGCATGTATATCCACCCGCACGGCAGTACATAAAGCAAGTCTATCAACATCCATTTGGCCTAGCCATACAGGACCACTAAGGTAAACATAAGTCAGCGCATAGTGCTGCTCTTTTATAATGGTGCGCTGGACCTATCCTATCTCACTCTACTCGACTTGCTAATAAAAATTTCGAAGTGCAGCATTACGGACAATGAAAGACCAAGGATAATATTTCGACCTGGGACATTGTGTGTATTTTTTTTTCTTCAATATATTCATTTAGGTCTATAGAAGAGCTAAACTTCTCGGAATTTCCCTTGTGCCCTACTGCAAAGTGACCCCAATTTACAGCTACTGTAATATTCATTAAATATGGAAGAAAGGGACTCAGAAGTATTGATTGTTCTTCCTTGGCATAAATAAGTCCCCCATCAAATAATAAACAATTAACATTTTCCTCAATATAGTGAAATGTCACTTATGTTCAGTACTTCTGGCTTTTGTAACTCCACGCAAGATTACTGTCCCTTTGGTTTAATTATGAGATGTTACAATCTCAGGACTACCCTTTCTCACTTTGGCAACAATTTAAAGCAAACCAACATATATTGCAATGTAAATTCTAGTTCATCCGTCCACTTCATATCATCTGGACGGTAGCTCGAATTTTCTTCTAGCACCGAACGCACTTATCCCAAACGTCAAATGGCACATTATTTAGGAAATGGTTTTTAGAGTTACGTTCTGTAAGGCTATTCACTCAACCTGCTGTTAATTTTAGCAAGGCGTTTTCGGACCTCTCTCCTCTACCTGCCGAAAGCCAAGCGGATATGGCAATAAAAATATTGTAAAAGTGCTAGCCCGAGTATTGGAATCCCTTAAAGAAGTTGTAAACCTCTCTGTAACCTTTTAATAATGCTCAGAGGAATAAAACAATTGGACTTAAATTCATTTTTGGAAAAATGTAACAATATCAATCATAGTCATCATCATACTGGTCATCATCACCATCGTCATAATGATGATGATGATGATGATGATGATGATGATGATGATGATGATGATGATGATGATGATGATGATGATGATGATGATGATGATGATGATGATGATGATGATGATGATGATGTGGAGAGTAGTATGCTGCATTTCTCTTAAATTGTTCTTTATTTACTTACAATAGCCTAGGAAGAATAAAAGCTATTTTTCCTATTTCCTATAACGTATCCAAGCTTACAAGTATGCGCTTTTGAAACTAACGAAAATGTCCAGACTGTTATAAATATCATGACAAATGGAAGTAGAGTTCAATACTAATTGAATATGTACGCAGTAGCAGATATGATAATGAATTTATAGACTATAGCAAGTACGCACTTCTAATTATAATGAACAACGCTCTAAGAAAGTGTACAAGTTTATGTGACAATCACCTTCCATTTAAAAATTCACGCACAGTAACTTTTAGTATAATAGGTAGGATTTATTGTTTAACTGTTGCTAAACATTTGCGTCACTGAGATGAACTTTTAGTCTATTGTACTTTTAATTTTGTATATAACGAAATAGAACAGCATATAACATTACATACTGAATGTGTGCCCCATTTTAATGGGTTTAAGACCGTATCATGGCATTTATTCGGGTAATAGCCGTGTTTAACGCCAGTTCTTACTAAATATTGTACAATAAGCTGTGGATACTGGTTATATATGAAATCGTATTTGGATAAGGAAACGTTCTAGCTTCATATTTGTAATGCTCTCCTCGTTTGCCAGCTGTAAGGACTGAGCAAAACCTGAAAAGGGAACCTCGAAAACATAAAATGATTCTGGTCAGCTTTGAACTGCAAGCCTCCTGTGTACGAGCCAATCTTAACGGCTTCAGCTATCTGAGTCTGTTATCTACAGTTTGTGTGGAAGGGATTACTGAAAATGTGCTGTTTAATTTAAGAAATCTGGTACGCGATTAATTTGTGCACACACATTTTTAATGATCTAATTATTTTGTCCTACAGATCCGAAAGAAAAATTAATAACGTATATTTTTACATATTTTCTTTTATTATTTGTAGTTGTTCCTTAATTGCTACGCTTTACTGCGTTTCTTCTGAATTAAGCGAGATAGACTGTTTAATTTCTTCCCAGAGGCTTCTTTTTGTTTTTGGTTCTTTAAGTTGTGTAAATGCACAGCATGGGACTTCTGTATTTACTACCATACTGAAGGAAGCCATACTAAGATCTTGTACTCCCGAAAAAGTACCTTTGACTTCCACCGAGTTTGAACCAGCGACTGCGGGAATTGCCTCTACACAATGTAGGACGACAGAACATTCTATGTTTTGTGCCTTCAGTTAAGATTAACTTAAAGACAAAAGATCTCGTAAATATTCTACTCAGCCTGAAAATTAGCCCGTGCTTACTCTCCTGTTGATGAATACTCTCGCCTTCCAAATTAGGCAAGCCTTTCGACTTCCCAGTAAAAGCAGCAGTCGACATCCGAGCATATGCTCCTTAGGTTATATTTTCTAGTAGAATTTAAAACTTGTAACTAGTAATAGTGTAATCTAAATTATGTTAACATCTTATGTACTTTGGTTGCAAAAGAAAAACTCGTTTACTCATTTTGCAACTTAAATACATTTGCAAATACTCATATCATAGAATATTATGTCGTAACACCTCTCTGTGTACACGAGTTAATCCGCAAGAACTACAATTAGGACTACAGCAGAAACGCAAAGAGGCTCTTCTTTAGTCGAATTGAGCTCTCCAACTTAGTCTCCCTCATCTTCATTTTCAAACATAAAGTTTGCTTGTACTTGCGGATCTTCATATCCTCTGACATGAATTAAAATATTATCTCTTGGAAGCTGTCATCCACTTCTGAATCAGCCCTTGATACTGGCACAAGAGCTAACATCATTTCTCCCTGCGCCGAAGACACAATATTATTGTGAAATTGTAGTTTCTTAACTAAGTCCTTGTAAACTTCACGTCCCTTTATTTCTACATAATGCCAAGGTCGTTCCCATATAGTAGGCCAACATTCTTAAAAGTTTACTTACCCAGCTGCCTATAAATAGAAAAGTAAAAGACATCGATATGGTGTAAATTTGAGTGAGAATACTTTTTGTGTGTGCATTTGAGTATAAATTGAAAACCTGAAGAGAAACAATATATATATATATATATATATATATATATATATATATAAATGTAGGTAGCTCAGGTTAACAAAACATTTTATGTTAATGGCAGTAAGAATCATTACTATTGGTTTGAATTTTGAATTCTTAATAGATAAGTTATAAAAGTCATTAATTGGTGGAATTTCAAACCTAGACTTGATGCGATTGGACTAGCTTTTGAGCCCATTATATCGTCCTATTATCAAAAACAAATGCGCAATATTGTCATTTCTACAAATTATATCTCCATTAACAAGAAGAGAGAAAGAAGGAAAGACAGAAAGAAAGTCCGGTGCTAAATTCATATGAATATATGACATTATTTTACTTTAGTATGTACTAACGTCCTACGCCGTGGCGTAGTGGGCTGAAGCATCCTGCTTTGGCTCCCTGACACGTAAGTGGTCCGGGATCGATCACACCCCTGGAGGTAGCGGAGTTTGAAGTTCGGATATGGAACCGGTGCCTTCTCAGCACGGTGAGGAAATTGAGGAGCCACGATAAGTAGCGAACCCTGGTCTAGAAAGCCAACTTCCTGGTTAGGGGTGCCAAGATGCTGACAACATCTTCCCTTCGTATCGGTTGGAGCTACCTCTACATTGCGTATGTGTGCGTGAGGACGGCAGTCGGATTGGCAGGCCTTGGCCCAATAGGGGCTGTTGCACTGTAGGTTTAACGTTTCATGTATGTACTTACACTACTTACAGCAAGTACCGTATTCCACATAAAATTTCGACAGCAAGATTACAGTTGAAATGTGTTTTGGAAACCTTTTGATGCCCCAGAAAGATATTTTTAGTTTCTCTGCTACTAATCTACAGTTTATGTAGGAAGCGTTTAATTCCATACAAAAACTACATAGCTATATTTAAATGGATATAGTAGTTCAGGAATCTCCGATACGGAACGAGACATTATTTGTTAAAGGTTTAGCTTGTGGCTGTGTCTTTAGCTTCTTCCAACCACAGGAAACTCAAATAGGAAGCATCTTCGACTTGTCACTATTCTATTGACCAGAAAAGAACAAACAGAATATAAGCACACAATTTTGTAGAATATATAATTCCTAAAATATTTTATTTGGCACAGAAAATATTAATTTAAAGAAAGCACGACATAACCTCAAGAAACATCTATGTGGAGTAGAACTTAATTCAGATAAACCCATCTGTGGAGTGTGCCAAGAGGATGACTAAACTGCCTCGCATATACTGACAGATTGAGCATCTCTGGCAAGAAAGGGACTTATTTATTGTTTAATCAAGGAAGACATAGGAAATTATGCTGATACTGAAATCAGAACATACAAAGGAACAGGCCTTTATAAATAATAAAAATATATTTTCTAACGGAGTTCCACAGTCAACCTTTTAAAAATATATGTCGAATAGCGAGAGACCACTGTCAAAAACTTGGTTGTCACCCATTTTTCCATGGCTACAAGAAGAGTAACAAAACACTTGATTAAAATGATTACGAACTTGGTATACTAATGAATAGAAGAGAATTATCGTGTAATTGTTAAAGTTTCGATAATATTAATATATTGTGACCCTTGTATCAGGATTTTATGGTGCTCATGGGATGATGGTGTTCTTGGAGTCTGCGGCGCACATGTGGAACGGGATTACTCTCACCTGATGTCGTCCCGCTTTGTGGCTGAGTTTGTGGGTTGTCTGCTGCCCTTTTGGATGGTGACGATGAAGCCACGAGCTGCAACGTCTTCCCGATCTGAAGCTTTGGTTCAGATCTGGCACTCAGATGTATCGATGTATTGTATATAAAAGCTCTCCGGATCTGCTTCGGTCTTATGAGAACTCTTAATTTTCAGACGTGGTCGCGAATGAAAGGATACATTTTTTAAATAAACTCCAAAACCAATATTTTTTTTTTTTTTTTTTTTTTTTACTTTTAAAATATCCATATTTTCAATTTAATTTATATTATATATACAGTTAACGTATGAAAATTGACAGTAATACTTTATACCTTGATTACAATTAACAGAAAACGGATAATAACTCTTTTACAATTCTTTTACTCTTTCGTGGCACTGACTTTACGTCTGTTTACCATAACGTTCTACCATCTAAAGCGCTTTCCTTCCTCGCTGTTTTATAAAATCATTGATTTTTCATTCCCTCGTTACCATCACTACCAAACAAATTTAATTTCTACTGTTCCACGTCACACATTACATAATCTCATTTTTTAAACTACCAATCATAAAACATTTACATCATATCAGTTACATGTTGCGTCATCTCATGACCTAATGAATTTTAACAATTTCCTTTCTTATTCATTTTAACATGTCCATATCGATTCTTAAACATATACTTAAACAATTTTTAACTCTCGGGGCCTAAACCAAAATAACCGTTAAACCTTGTCCGGTATTTCCAATTATTACTTCACTAAGTTTTCACTGTCACATAATAACTCAGTTCAGTTTTTGCGGAGACTTACTTAGCCAATTTGTTACTCTATAAATAGAACTATTTTCCCAGTTTACTGCTTTGTCTTTCATGACAAGAAAACACATCAGTGGAGCATCTTCTTCCGAAAGGTTCATACGGCGGGCAGTCAGGCTTCACTCATGTGCAGGATCAGTAATAATTGCACGTCGTCACCAACTTGTTCGAGAAAAGTCTGGCTCTACGCACAAAAAGAGTATGCTCTGCTAATAATTCATACCTCATACACTTCGTAAAATTCACTTTGCTGACCTCTGACTTTCTTTGGTAGACAGACACCTCGAACGCCGCAAGAAGCATTCAGCTCGCGAGAGTGCACGCGTATATGACCTAGAAACTTCGCAGAACTTTCGGGAAGACAAAACATTCCAAATGTTTTACTTCTCTGGCGACAGTACTTAATAGTGTTTAAGCTGCATGAGCTTATTTGCAGTTCCGAATATCTAGCGCCGGACTCCCTGTTAACTTAGGCATTGCCGCTGTTCACCATATGAATCATTTAATTTTATTTTATTACTGCAATGACAGTCTTTTCACTTTCTCGTGAAAAATTTTTTCTTGCCCCTAACTGCGTCTATTCTGTATGTTGCCTCTATACTAGGCTATGATCAGTAAAACTTCTAAAACAGAAATATTGAAGCAATTTAATTTTGAAATGAAGGATCCTCCCTATTAACAATGCCATTGCAGCTGTTCAACATATGAATCAATGTTATTTTATTACTACAATGACAGTCTTTTCACTTTCTCGTGAACAATTTTTTCTTGCTCCTAACTGCGTCTATTCTGTATGTTGCCTCTATAATAAGTTATGATCAGTAAAATTTCTAAAACAGAAATATTGAAGCAATTTAATTTTGAAATAAAAGATCGAGCGTCCATCAGTAAGCATCACGTCAATTGAACTCTGAGAGAAGGTTGAATACACCCGTCAGAAACCATATACTTATGCAACAACTGTAATCAAGTCGATTCTTTCTTCGCAAATACAGAATTATCGTGACACTTCCAAAGAATGCCACCCATATTTAATGAAATTTCTCTTTTTCAATTCTCTTTCTGTTATTCACCTTCTTATCAATATTTTACCGGATAGAAGGAGAAAAGTTTCCTCTCAGAGTTATTAATAAGTATATTCTCGTAATAAATTGACGAGGAAAGAAAATAAAGTAGAAAAAGATGATAAAAATTTCTAGGTTGCTGGTACGAAAACAACGACTGTGGGGACACGTAATGAATAGTGTATCGTCTCGGTAAAGAGCAAATTTTAAGGTGAGAGTGTCACTCATTGCTTTAGGAGGATAACAGTTATATAAAATTAGAGTTCCATTAAGTAGCCACATGCTTACTGGAAAATTTTATCCAAGGTTTTCTTCTCTGTCTGTATATTAAAGACTGTGCGTCATCCTTCTGCACACAGTTTACATGAAGACGCAAATAAGGCTCTAACGGGGAATGGATCAGTCCATTAAAGGCCTTTGCATATACAGTAAAAGGCCGTAAAATTATATAAGATAAAATAAATGAATTTATATTAATACTGTATAAAATATAGTGAGTCATTTGTTTATGTGTTCTGACAGCTTTCTAAATGCTGTAATATAAACATAACAACACTTCCTAAGAAGCATTGACCAACAATACCAGACTAACATGTAGATGACAGTGCTTACTTTGGGAGCTTGAATCTAAACAAGTTCGTGCCTCGAAATATGACTGAAAATCTCCAGCCAAAACATTTATTCAGAGCCAATAGAATCTTGGGGCATCAATATGAGAAGCGATTTGTTTAACTTAAAATCTGATGCAAGGTAAGCAGTGTTTCTCTTGTGAGCTGAGAAATGATTCCGACTTATTTACATGAAAAATCACAGACAATGTGTCTCCCGCAATGTCATATGGATTTTCTTTTATTGTGCTACTAAAACAGTATTTTCCGGCGTACGAACAGTTATTTTAGAGAGTATGTAGAGAAGTGAACTGTAATTTAAATGTTGTATATGAAAGCCTCAGCTAGCCTTAGGTAGTGCAACGTTTTTTAATTATATGAATCGTGGGAGAATAAACTGAAAGGATGGCATTTCAAAAGTATATTAGTCTGAGCCTATGGGGAATGCAATTGTTATTTATTTGTTTTGCATATATTTAGAGTGTAATTTGTGTACTCTGCATAAAGCATAAGAACGTTCAATGAATGTTAATACTGTGTAAATATGTAGTCAGGTGACAATGATGCACAACACTTTATAGTCCTAATAAAAATAATTTACTTTGATGAGTATTGCATTAATATTCATATATAATCACAGATATTATATATTACGAACAACTACCAATATTATAGAGAAAACTCTGTTCTACATAACATATTTGGTCATAACAATTCCAATTAGTGGCATTACTTCAGGCACGCATTGTCGTCCCAGAAAACAGCTTAGGGAAGCTTCGTGCCAGCAGACGCGTTGCGTGAGTCATTAGAAATTCATTAGAATTTAAGCATTATTTACCAACATTGCAGCAATATAATTATTTCTCGATAATAACTATGTTTGCAGATTTACAAGATCAATTAATTAAATAGTAATAGGATCTCTGAAAACAAACGGATGAAAATAAAATTTAACATGCAGATAGCGTTATTTTAAAAAGACTAACGTGTAAATACTCTTTTCACTTACATAAAATCAAATATTATTGGTTAATAGCACATGTATACGTTTATTTACAATGACTCATTACTATTCTTCTCTGCTACTACATTCTGGGAAGGAAGAGATCATTCAGCAACCCTCAAAAGTAAACGAAATTAAATTTACTGTCATACATAAAAATAGCAAGAACGTTTATGACATTGATTATAAAAATTATTATTATTCCAGGAGCCATAGAAATGTTTCAAGGCATAATTATATCTTGGTTAATGTTCAGTAACATGTACATTAAACCAACGATTAACCACTGCCCTAAAATGCTGAAACAATTTTACTTGTCAATCCATAGTTTACTTTCTGTAAAGTCGCGCTGCTCGAATGGCTCCTCAAGAGTGTCAGAGGGGAACTTCCGGGCTTCTCGGACCTGTGCTAAGCACCAATGTACATGTCACGTCAGCCAATGGAATTCCCAGGACTCACAAATGACAAATAGAGGTTCTGTCTATATGGAGTAATCAGTGCGTTATCTGAGAGGTTCCTATTAACAAAGATAAAGCCATGGTAACCATTCGAGCAGCACAATAATACCTGACTGGGCATCCTGTGAACGAATCCTTCTTATGATCTACTGTTAGTTTTATATGGCTGTCTGAGAACGGTTTCTTAGTACCAGATATATAGTTAAAATTTCCTCATTAATAAAACATTATCTAGAAAATATGTTCTTTATCCCATTATATTGCATGTTCATTTACAGACACAGAGAACCGCGTCCTCGTGGTTGAATGCCACTTTCGTACCGGCATTAAAATAGGTGCGACATATAAATATGTTTTAAATCGCTGCATAGAGGAGTTTATGTAAAGCTATCTGGCGTTCAGACAAGTCCCTCGCAGCGTAATGTTGTCAAAAGTGTCCAGGTACCGTCAAATTGACATTCTATTGTATGCAACATAAACATCTTACGTTTAATCAGTATATGATATTAACTTTTTGTCATTCTCACGCATAATTAAAATATGTATGAATGTTAGTATCCTTATGTCTTTTAAAACCAATAGGTGAATCAAACATTTTCAAGATACAGGAGACACTGGACGCTATAAACAGATTGGTCCTAATCTAGAAGTAATAAATATAATAACTAAAGATTCTATTTACATAAAATAAGTAATCTGTTTCTTGCCCGCCTCCATAATGTGAAGTAGCATGTGTGACTCACACTCAAGATGTTGCGCGTTCGAATCTCGCTAAAGAAGAGTTACCAGGATAAGGCTATTTACAGGGTTCTCCCTTAACCTACGAATGTCGGGTAACTACGAGCTCTAGGGAGCCTAGAAAATTCTAAGCATCATATCGCCCATTTCATTCATAAATTTATTCATTCATCTAGTCATTAATCGTTCGATATGACGTGCACTGTTGAGGGGACAAAAAATATGATTTTTACTAAAATGTGTTAAAACTAATGCTGTTATTAATTTGGCATTCCTATATTAAATTATATATCTTCACAGAGGAAAAGCAAATTGCAAGATATTGTTTGTATTTATCCGTCACTTATGGTTTACACATTCATTAAAACAAACAACAACAGTTAACGTATCTACGCACCATGTGAAATTACGAACCTTTATATTTCGAGGGCAAGACCCACCTCTCAAGCAGTATATTTACCTGCCGGTAGAGGGAGGCCTCACCACATCAAATACGATCGCATGCCGCTAGGGGAATCCTATAAACTCGCTCCATCAGCGATACTATTGATAACTTCAAATTTTGCGCGGTAAAATCACAGATAAAAATGAACACCGTGTATATTAGTTATTGTGAAAATTGCAACACCAAGAAGGAAACACAAGAATCAATTAACTTAACACTACAAGTTAGGTGCAAGACAAGTAGAAAATTATTAAGACTTCAAATCTGTATATGGCTTTGAGCCCTAATATTCAGTATTTCGTGTGGCCTCCATGCGTTGCAGTTAAATCTGCTGCTATACCCCGTGACATTGCATCTAAAAGGTTCGTAATACGTTCCTGAGGGATTTCCTCCACGCAGTTTGTATTCCAAACCACAACTCCGTGACACTAGTTATCGGAGAACCATGAAGCACCAGTGCTGACAAACCATATCCCATACTTATCCGATGTGCGACATGCCAGGCGAACATGCACGTCAGGAAAGCAATGTTACCCGATGCTGTTCGAAGGCCTGTACATTCCTTGCAATATGTGGTCGTACATTGTCCCATTGAAATATGGCCTGAAGAAATGCCAGAAGCGGGAGAGTACCAAAGGCTCTACAACTACCGTTAGGTACCGGTTGTTGTTCGAAAGGCTCTCAATTCGTAGGAGGCGACACCGGTTGTTTTAACTAATGGCGTCCTAAACCATCACACTTGGTGTGTGTCCGCTATGCCGCTCAACAATGCAGTCCTCCAGGTTGCGCTTACCACGGTACCGTCGGACACGAATGCGGCCATCACTGTAGGACCCGTTGAAGCGGGACACATCCGAAAAGACTAGATTGTGCCATTCAGCACCCCAGTGACGGAGTTCTCGTGCTCATTGCAGTAGGAGGATGTGGTTTCTGGACAATGGAAGCCGACCAGTCCAAACTGTAGCAGACGGCGACGAACATAATTGTGCATGACATAATCTCCATAATTAAATATACTATATAAAATTAGTTTTCATCATCATCATAATCATACAAACGTGGTTTAGATCATGAAAAAGTTTTCTCCGACTCCCAACTAAATTGTTCTATCCATCTTCTGGCAGGTATTCCTCGACTTCTTTGTCCTCTTGGACTGTAACTAAATGCCCTTTGGGGAATCTTATTGTGTTCCATTCTGCAGGCATGGTAGTACCATCTTTCCCTGTACTCTGCTATTTTGTCTGTCAGTTTAAACATTCCCAACTGTTCTCGAATGTCTACACTCTTCTGTTAGTCCATTCAAGTATAACCTGCAACAAACCTCAGAAATTTCATTTACGCAACTTCAAATGGTCTTGAAGTTCTATATTTGGAGTCCAACACTCAAACTCGTATAATAAAGCTGTAACTTTTAAAGTTTCATAAAATGTCGTAGGGTTTCTTCGCGAACCTTCTTTGATAAAGTTCTAATTGTTCCACATATGTGTTGGCATAAATAAAGTTTTCTATTTATATTTTGTTTTATCGTTGCCAAAGAAAACTCTTAAATACTTAACATCCGTTACTTCTATTTTTTTTTTTCATTTACATCCTCCAACGTTAATGACGATGAATGGAATGGATGAAATGATGCTCGAATTAGCCCAGGGTCCATAGAGCTTAGAGTTGCCTGATATTCGTCTTTTAGGATAAGGGAAAACCACGGAAACAATCTTATCCACATTACTCACTCTGACCGAGATTCGAACTCGGGACCTCGTGAACGTGAGGCAGACATGCTACCATCTACGCTACTCAGGCGGCCATCCATTACTTGTCTTATGGCCCCAGTATCAATCAAAATTTGAAGGACTTTTCCATAACATGCCATTATTTTTGTTTCTTTCAGCTGAAATTTTCGAATTATTTTCAGTAGGCACTCTGCTTAATTATAAATAGCTCTTTGCAGTTCGTCCTACATAGATGTAAAAACTGCTTGATCGTATGCCAAATCTGAAGTGTTAATGTAAAATAATGAATTTTAAAATTTATGTTACAGTAGTTTGCTATTTACAAAGGACATCGTCTAAATGAACATTAAATAATGCGGATGCGGCACCCTTGACGAATACCTTGGTGTACTCCTATATCTTCTTTTGAGAGTATTTTTCCACTTTTTACTCTTACTTTTGTCCTCAAATATGGACTTTTTATTGCACGTATTAATTTTCTAGCTAAAATACGGTTTCAGACCACTCGTGCAGACACCATGTACTGAGTGACCGTGTTGATAATCACATAAGTACTGAGGCGGCCGGCATCGTCAAATACATTATATACATGTTCTGGACTTGCAGACCGTGGTCCAGTTGGTTTAACTTACGGCGTTTCGCCGGAATATGAATCTTTGAACTCATGAGCCCACAAGTTTGGTAACCCTGATGATGCCGGACGCAGTTTTGGACGAAACGTGGTAAGTTAAATCAACTGGACCACGGCCTGCAAGCCCAGAACATGTATATAATGTAATTGATAACGTTTATTGACATTGAATATCTATCGCTTAGGCACAGATACCCTAAGTTTCTATTCTTAGTAACCATACAACGCGATTTCCATGTGAAGTTCAACGAGAAAAATGGGTAGTTTTCGATCCAACAAAAGCTCGTTCCGAAATTTGATATTATTGACTTCCTAAATGGAGGCAGGGACATTGTCCTATGTTCTGTTGAAGCGCCTTGAACAGAATTTGCCTTAAAACAGCTCATTATTTTAAAGCAGTGCCCTTGAGAGTTTTTATAGATCACTGAATGTATTAAAATAAGACCTGAAGCTTTCCTGGCGACGAAAATACTGAAGCTGTTTTGGGAAGCAAGCCAGGTGAAAAGACGATTAGAAATCGGCGTTTCGGGAGTGTGCATTGCTCCCATCATCAGAATATTTATTAAATATTATAACCACAAATGAATCACTGGATATAAAATCAATATAAACAAAGACAAAACACTATCAAAATTCCTATTACTGAACAAAAGACTGTTTTCAGTAAATTGAATTCCGGGTCAGGAGATGGCGAGATGGGCCAAAGAAACGTAACTACTTAACTTGATTATCAAGCTGTATTGAGCTTTGCTAATCGTCTTTTTACCTGGCTTGCTTCCCGAGAACAACTTGAGCACACTGAATGCATTGATGTTTTTCCCCGATTTTATGAAAACATTTATTCACATGTAAACTTTGTTTAAAATAAATAATTTCCATATTCCTAAATAACATATTAGCTATTTGCAGATAGTGGTTTATATACTTGCGATTTAGATCACATTTATTTGTAATATTTGCAATTCAGTTATCTACGAATGTTATGTAGTTATTTCTGCAGTGTGTGAGCAACCATTGTTAAGAGTGCCGGGCCATGGTCGCTAGAGCGTATGACTCCGGAGTTCCATCACTTACAGGGTCGCGTGTTCAAGTCACGCTTTGGGTATGGGTGTTTGTATAGTGTATATGTGTGAAACTACGGAATACAGACAGTAAAACAAACGGGGAAAAAGCCAACGGTTTACCAAACAAAAAGGTTAATTATTATTTAAATTCCATCCAAATTGTTGCCATAATTTATTCCTGCATAGCAGCAACTGACTAATACTGATCTGATCAGCTGTAGCCGTGAAAGTAACGTACTTTAGTAGATACATTTTGTATTGATCAAACAGTGGACAGATACAACTAGCTATCAAAACGTGATTCATAAACGGCCTGTAATTGAAATATCCGTGTAGTGTATTGCGACTATTTGAACAGCTCATCGATAACCAAAGCCACAATCTTCCTGTTCCGTGAGTTCCCTAACCGACTGGTCTGCCACAACTCCACTCCCTGGAGGTTTGAGCTGAACTGCAACGCATCCTGACCAAAGTTTCGCGTGGCAGCTGCGGGAACGTTATCGATAATAAGCCTTGGGGCCCAGGGTTTCCACTCTATTCTCCTGATGGCAGTTGTGTTTCAATTACTGCTCCCATCTGCTCCTAAGAATAGCGCAGGGAATTGCTATAATTATCTTTAAATCAACTTATACGCTTCCTTTTTAGTGATTGGTTGCACAAAACTAGCAACATGGAAGTTCTGGAGCACATCAAAAGGCACTGAAATTTGAGCAGGTCTTGAACTGCTGCACGGATAAATGTCATGTTTTAGTCAGCATCAAAAAGTAAATGAGCTCTCCTAAGTATATCATAGTATTTCAGCAACCCTCACTGTCTCAGTCTCTCTGTGGGCTACGGTTGCCCTCTTACTCCAAAGTGATTTATTGTTGTGACGTAACTGAGTCTCCGTCATCAAAATGACTCAACATAAACAGAAGCGTTATCAAGAGATATCAAAATTGATCTCAAATATCTCTCTATTTAGACCATTCTGTGAAAAAATTCAGATATTATATAAATCAATTTATTGGTTATGTAGCACGATTTCCATTCTGCTACATATGCGATGATTGAAAGCGACAAACTACAAGTAGTGCGTTGTGAAAATCATGTTGAAACAGAAGCTTTTGGTGCTGGGGGGATGGGGATGGTGCGATTTTGAAGATGCTATGATTCCACATTGTGGCGATACATGTAGTAGGATTCCTCCGTGGTTGTGGGTTTCGATGCCCCAACGTTGCGGCAATATATATAGCAAGATTCGTGCTGGTATCTCGCTTCCCGTCGTCGGTCTTATTTCGTCGATCTTACCTTCGTCCAAAATATTATAACTTGATGAAGAAGATGTTCCCCGATATTATCAGGAAAATCCTTAATTATGCCTCGGATAGGATATTCTTCCTTATATCCTTACTTACAAGCAATGAAAACTCTAAGTTACAAGGGTGGTAACGAGTGAAGAAATCATTAAGACCTTAATTTGAATTTATATAAGAAATAAATCTTTTGTTTATTTATTTTAACACCAAATCCATTACAATTCGTATCACAAAACTTTATACTGTGATCGGAATCAATCTAATACTTCAAATTGAACTAACATTTCACTATTTTCAAGCAATTTAAAAATCATCCGATCTCTTCAGCATACCATAAAGAAAGACGAATTTTCTTTCGGTTTCCACACCAAGATTATTTAATCCTTTGTTACTATCGCTACCCATATATTACTTTTATATGATTGGCCGATTTACTACTACGTCACTACATTACGTAATACAATTATTACTACGGCCAATCACAAAATTACATATAGTTTTATACAATTTTGTTTGTTTTTTCCTTTATAAATTTATAAATTTTTCAAACATTTTAATATAAATCAGAACAACCGTTACAGAGATCACATGAGTTAATGTATTTAATGTGTGTATTCACAGTGCGATATAAAGTATGCAATCCGGTTATTTTGTGAGGCCACTTGCGAAGTACTGTGGGTGATACTAATACGAAAGGTTGGTGTTCCCTGCGAAGCAGACAGAGGAAGAGGGAACTTACGTGTTACACTACCCAGCTACGACGAGATAAAAGCGAAGTGATACTGAAAGCTAAGTGATAATGAAAACTGAATTACATCAGTTTGGCAAAGCGACAATAAAAGCTTAGAGTAGGCCCTATTTTCTACTAAAGTAATCATTTTGGGTATAATGGTAGGCAGTTTCATAATTAGTTATCCTCTAACTTCAGCCCTTTTCCAGCAAAATCTTTCCTTGTCGTTTTCGATATTTTTATATCATACCTGGCAAGTAGCAATGTTAAAATTGAACCATAACAAACAATCGCGGAAGTAGTTAACGGCAGAAACAACATATGGCATGCTTAAAGAGACTCACATTTTTGTGTACGGGTACTAAGCCTTCATCCATTTCTACGGTTTATAAAAGTTCGTTCAGAATTATTATTTACAGAAAATTCCGTTACTTGCCAATCAACAATTTTAGAGAAACAAATTAAAATTTGTCTGAGATTTAGTGTAACGTAAATTACTTTAAAGTCTTCCTCTCAAAATCTTATAGCACGTTCAACATAAATGCATAATTTTATGTCTATCAAACTATTTTTAATTATACTTATAATATACATAAAGACATAAACAGTCGAACTATTTGTTTGTAATTTCTGGAAAAGTTTTCAAAACGCGTATTTTCAATTAAATTTCTGCATGGAATTTCTCCGTAGAATACAGTATTTCTAAGCAAGTATTATAGAAGCTAAAAAAGGCAGAGCCTTGCTAAACTTGCATAACCAAGATGAAATTTTACGAAACAAAGTACTCTTCTTGTATTGCACAGCCACATCTAATTCGGATACACTATATCTAAAGAAATATGTATTACACAATTGTGCTATTAAAAGTTGAATGTTCCAAGCTTACTTATTTAGTTGAAATACCCAAAATGATACAACTATTTAAATGACGTAATTACTTTTCTCAGTGCGTTTTAAAACGTAATAAATATATAGGATTCTTAAAAAAGCCCACGTTTTTTAGCAATAGGGGAAATGGCCAAAGGACTTTCTTTCGAAATTATGTTGTTATACACTTGTATAAGATTAGGAATCACCATACACAAACAAATATTTAATTTTATTTCCCTCATATAAGCATTATATAAAGCTTCAAACTAAAATTTTGCTTAAAACACATCAACAGTTACTACTTTTCTGCATTTCATTATGAAACTGCATAATAAATAATCGGTGCTAAAATCATTATAGTTTGCTGGAAATAGGTCATATGTAAGTTTTGTTGATACTTAATAATTTCAGTTTTAAATTTTGTATTAATTTAATTGCATTTGCCTCCCCCCCCTCTCTCTCTCTCTCTCTCTCTCTCTATCTCTCTCTCTCTCTCTCTCTCTCTCTCTCTGTGTGTGTGTGTGTGTGTGTGTGTGTGTGTGTGTGTGTGTGTGTGTGTGTGTGTGTGTGTGTGTTGCTTGCACTTCATTAAAAATTGCGATAAACCTATGTAATTAGGTTGGATAGAACAATGCCTTAAATGTTTCTGAATATTCATCATTATTATTAGCTACTTACACCTCTTGTTCAATAAAGAGTTTCATGCTCCTCTTTTCCGTACTAGTTTTGCACTATTAGTTTGTGAATTTCCGAAGAACATCTGTATTGCATTACTTTTACGTTACTGTTTTTGATAGAGGAAATTATCGGAAAATATCATGTTTGTTCTTTCATTATCTTACCTGTAATATGGCACTGTAATTAATAATTACAAAATTGTCAGCTAAATCATGTATATAACTTCTGTATAGGAAAATAGAATGTACACCAAATTGTATTACCATTTTTGATCTTCAGATTGAAACTTTAGGTGCACAATAATATTAAACAATTAAAAGAAAAGAGCAGAGGACAGTAAAACTAGTTTTGTTAAGAATAGGCTTAGTGTATTTGAAAAGTAATTAGACAGCAATGGATTCAAGAAATATAGAGAACACAAGAAAATGAAAAAATTGTTGAAGTATCACTGAAGAAAGCAAACGATGATTAAAATAAAAGAGTAATGAAACCGAAGAAAAGGATGAAATTGATAGTTTAAGGTAATAAAACAAAATAAAGAGATGGATGTTTAGGAAGTGAAGTAATAAAGTAGTACCTACGTAAAAGTATTAAAGTAAAATGATATCCCTGGGCATGTATCACTAATAAACTTATTTACTATGCTGAGACATAAGTATTAGAGAATTGCTCCTTCCAAAATTCTATCTCAGAGAGTAATGAACATTGTGGAATTTGTGCCTTCCTTAATTTTATTATATTATTCGTATATCACAGCCTTCATCACCCTTCTCATATCGCATTTTAACCTATATCATAGACCAGAATAAATGTGCTGCTTTCTTGCTTTTTAGGAAAGAGTTTCAATATTCCTTATACTAGCACGTGGCACCAAGAACCGGTACAGCCTTCGAAACGGTATAAAACACAAAAGGAGGTGTAAGAAGTAATCTACAAGCATACAATTAATACACGGAAAAATGTGTAAGAAATAAAATACAAATAACAAAGAAGTAAACAGAATCATTGGCTTTTGAAATAAGCTACCCTTGTACAAATAGGCGATTTAGAATAAAATGACGAACAAATAGCTAACAAAACCACACGGGGAAAATATTACTCCACGAATTAAGAAAGGTGTGTGAGAGGAATTTAGATATAATTTAGATATTGTAAAAAACAGATGCATATTATCATAAGAGGAAGAAATCCCAACAGCTGCGTTAAGGACACTGGATAGGCGAGTATTATCTGAGCTATATTGTCGAATAGAAGCCCCAAGATTAGTTCATATTTATTAGGAGTACGTTAGGAATACAACAGGGGATTTATTAATCTTTTGTTGAACTGACAAAGTTAAATGAAGAAAATGCAGATAGTAGTATTTCTGAATTGCCAAGCTATCGATCTGCGATCCTTTGGTTATTTTAGTTGGCAGAATGATGGAAGAGCTTCGGGTCTTCAGCTTGACCGCAAGCTGATTGATTTTCTACTTCATTCTTGTTGTTTCAAACCTAAACATTTAAATGTTTCATGCAATTACATCAAAAGCTCATCCCATTTACTCAATGGGAAAAATTCTCCTTTAGTTTTGGACTATATTTGTTAAAGTGGTTTAACACATTAATGCTTACAAATATATTTAATTCAAACGAATGTTCATGTTCGCAACTGCGATAAAGACACGGCCAGGTAAAGTTAAGGCATGTCGTTACGTGGATAGAAGTCAGAAGTCCGAAGCTAGGGGAAGTTATTGCAGTCATTGGAAATAAAAGCGTATGAATGAATCGAAACACAGAATTTTTCTTTCATTTTAGAAGAAGAAACACCCCCAATACGCTCATTTATATAACAGGTAAGGGTAGCTAGTGCACTAGTAAGTCATTAAGAATGAAATTTCTGAGTGCCTCTGGCAAACAAGCTGCTGCGAAAATAGGATATTTTGGCTGTTTTATTTATTTTAGGTAAATAAAACTTGAATAGATGAATAATAAAATTAAAAAAAACATCGCTAAAATACCAAATAAATATACACCTCCAAAATATTACAAATAAATATGTTTATGTACCAGGTGGATATCCTATAGGTCAGATCCTTAAATCGCAGGGCTGCTGGCGGAGAATATTCTAATATTCTCTAAGAGTATGATTTTTCACAATATATATAATTTATAATTGTATTTTATTTATATAATTGTAGAAATTATAATATAGCAATGAATATTCCCCAATAAATGTTTACTTACCGCACTAGTGCAGGAATGCCAACTTACGATGCACAGCAACAATAGCGATAACTATGGAATATTAGTTATATAGTGCAAAAACAGTTCTTTTAACTAACTTAAAAGGAGGATTTAAGTTGTCACATCTGGGTTACTCATCCCGGATATATTTCAGAAAAATATACTTCTGAAGAGATCCAATAATGTTATCAGGATTATGGACATATATAATTTGTTCACTTCATTCTTTAGTATTTGTTGACATCAAGTTATTGTCAATATCCACTGGGGTAAGGAATATTTCGATTCAAAAATTTCAAATTCCATTTTTAAGATGTACTGGACAATCACTCTAACCTTGTTAACTCACTGAACTCCTGCAATAAACTAAGTCACTGTAAGATAGAGGGTTGGGTTGGTTGTTAACCTGTGTCGACAGAACGGGAAGGGTCATTGGCAATTAGCCTTGAGTGGATGAAACGGTAATAAAGCACGTAAAATTACGTAGTCGACGAAATGGGAATGTACGCCTGGAACGCCATCATCATCACGAACTCCATCACGAACTAGGACTTTTACCCCTTCACGATTAAATTCGCAGGATCGCCCGTCGTTTCTTTTCCACGCTGCAAGCAGTTCCAGGAGCTGTGCATTATAACATCGGCGTCCGCACGCGCCAACTCTCGCGCCTAAAGAGGAGACTGCCACAGGACCTGCTTCTGAGTGATACATCTGAGTCCAGTGATTCTAGTGCTTGATGTGTGTCCTACGTCTCCAATATTGACTTAATTCGTCAGAAGTTATTGAAGTTATCAGAAGTTGTTATCAGAAGTTATTAGAACTTATTGAAGTTCTAACTTAATGTAGCTAGGGGGCGACTTGTTAGCCTATCCCTGAGTGTTATTGTTCTTTAATTTATTTTTCTGTTACCTTCTTTTCACTCTGATCTGTAAAGCATTGTACTGCTGATCGATCAATAAATAATTATAAAAAAATTTGAAACATTTGCTAGTATGAACCGTTAGGTAGTACATCCGGAACTGTGACATACATATTGGTATGTTTTCACTTTGCGCTCACTCCCACTGAGTGATGCCCAATCTGGCACATTGATATCGTTGCTTGTTTATAACAAATTGAAGGTACGTCATGAGAAGTAGCCTCCTAAATGCTCTTCATTCTCTACGGCTTGAACTGTAAATGTTGAAGAAAATGTTACTCTACAGAAAGATAAGATCTAGTGAAGCCACAATGTCTAGAAATGTATTTTATTCTATGAAGCTAATCATTTCCGATGTATAGCATATTATTCTTTTGATTTTAAATTAATTTTACTTTTCCTCACAGAGAAAGCAGCTGTAGTGGACATTCAACGAAAATTATTTTCAAAGTCTTCACCTAACTGCAGCTGATACAATGTTTTTTCCACCCCTTTATGTCTACTGTGTTTCTTTGTTTATATTCTACTTGCAACCAAATATATAATATAAAATCATTTCTACAAACGTTTACCTCTAATTTGCAATTAAAATTAATGGAATTAAAGATATAAACTAACCTGGTTCACGGCGGTCTAAACTCAGAACATGTATGAATTTCAAGGTTACGATTAACAAAGTGGATGGAAAAATAGGATTTGGAAATTTTTTTACAACAAATGTGAAACGAGAGAGGCTCCTTTAAGTGAAGCACACCATATTTTAAACTAATTTGATTTACGTTGATATAGACCTATTCATAGGTATAAATAATAGGTACTTTTCTCCGCGATATCGCAGCAAGAAATTCTGTATACCAAAAATGTGGCTGACGTCACAAATCACCCGCTTAATGCATCCCACCTAAGATGATCTGTTATTTGTAGCAGTATAAGGTTTGCATAGTTTCTTGTACTCTTTTATCTTCTTTAGTGAGACTTCCATAACACTTCAAACGCTTTGTAATGGAAAAAGTACAGACGCGGCCTTAAAAACCGCTTAAGAATATGAACAGAGGCTGGAAATTTGCATTCAGGCAACACTGAATTGCGAAACATTTTCACGGGACAGTGATCGAATAATTGTCCTTTGTATTTTCCTTAGATAATTTTTAGCTTACATCCAAGAATACAGATTATTACGAGTTTATATGTTGGTCTGATAATACCCGTTACTCTCATCAAACTTCAACAAAACTACCAGCGACGTCTGTTTCAAGAGTTTTGATTTTCATCTTTATGAACAATTACTTTGAACCTTAGGTAAAATTGAATTGAAAATCTGAGAGCTTCTGTCTTTCGGGGATACTTCTACATTGATCTGTAGTTATGCAAGCAGATGTAGTACTGCCCATCCTTTCTAATTTTTCCAGCACAGTTTTGAGAAAAGAAACAAAAGACTCTTTAAGCCTCCAAATGTTATAGTTATACTTCAGCAGATCTCAATTTATACACAAATGCTTTCTGTTTTTTTTAAAGAGAGAAATGACGTACGTGAACCATTTATATATCATATTAAGTGCAAAATTGTAATTATGGAAAAGGTCTGTTCAATAGTAAAATATCAGTAGTGAATAAAGGCCGAAGGGATGTGCTCTTGCATGCGATACAAAATAGCTGGATTGAGAGTAGGAATGACGTCAGATGTACACGGCGCCCATCGAATGTGCACACAACTACCACGGAAGCAAGCGTCCAAAATAAAAATAATGTACTCTGCGAACTAGTGAAGCATTTACCATAGAAGTGTATGCAGACGCAAGGTCAATGCGAAGTTTAACGCGAATGTTTCTCTTTGCTCTCGCTGTATCTTTTATGGTCAGGCTGTGCCTACCGGCAGTTGTTTGCATGCGCGAGCGATAACAGTACAATACCTCTGGAAAAACGCACACGCCTTCGGTCTTTAGTCATGATATTAACACAAAGGCGACATAAGGAGAACGTTAAATGAAATTTTATTCTCTTGTACACAGCCAGTTCGATTCACCAACCTTAAATTTATTTTAAATATGAATACATAACTGAAAACAAGCTCGCAGTTTTCGAAATGTTCAGGGAACAACGAAAGCTCTAGAATATAAGAACGTAAAGGTTACAAAAGGATATTTTGACCTTTTGAACACCCGATATAGAGTCAAGGTGCGAACCAGAGCAGGTTAAGTGAATTATTTCGAATCACCATATCTCACGACAGGCCGAAAATCTAGCGGGATTACTTTTACTGTGGTTTTATCAAAATTAATCTACCTATAGTTATTTGTTTAGAGTTGAGTTTAGAGTTTAGAGTTGTTTGTTTGTCTAGAGAAAATGAAAGTGGGAGTTAACGTATTATTCAAGAGTGTAATATAAATATGAAATGAATTAATTAAAATAATTTGATTAGCTTACTCAATAAATAAGTGAACTCCTGCTTTCTATTCCTTAAGTTATTTGGCGTTTCGGTCTTTTGGTGAACCTGTGTAACCTTGAATATCTAAGGGGAAAACAAATGACTATCGCAAACAATGTATCTGATGCTAGGCAGGTGATGAAACAGAAATACAAAGGAGCTGATAAAAACAGACGAATGCTACGAATGTGATAAATATGCTCCATTGTTTGAAGTACATCGTTTAATATCACCTTGTTAGTGAAATAGTCTGGCTAGTGTGAGGAAATAGTGAGCTAAGGTAGCTACAAATTAGAAATTAACATAAGGCGGGGCTAGGCGTGGCCGGTCTATCGCTACTAGAAATTGCGGTGTGTGCGACGTTGTACAGTTAAGCACGCATCTTGCTCGCTTTGCCAAATCGTACGGCTAATTTCTTTCCGCGCTCTAAAGATATCAATTACAGAATTATTTTGTTTTTCCCATGTTACAGAGCTATTTGTTTTTTTTCCTAAGGATGGCTATCTAAACACCATGTGTGTAGCATATCTGGTTTCGGAGATATGGAAAGATAAGGCACCTGAGTAGAAAAAAAATCATTAAATCTCAGTGAAGAAAAGCACACACGTGCTATGCTGCAGCTGCATATTTTACCTTGTATTCAGTAAAATGGAAATCTTTTAAGAGTGCACACGTGCTTTTAAAAATTATTAAATATACCGCTTTGCGAACTTAGTACTGGTGCGCCTAGTAGTAACTGTGAGACAACTCATAAGATTTTACATAAGCAGGCTAGAAATATTCTTATTAATGTGTATTATTTTTTCAAACAGTTGTCAATGAAAGACATTTTCGAAAGTATAAATTTCGTTCAGAATCGACAGGGTTAAAGAAGGCAAAAACTTTACCACATTAGGAAAAGTTTCCATTTTAGATCTTCATAGAGAAACATAGAGCCTCTAAAAAAACTTGCTACCAACTTACACGATTTTCAAAATTTGTCTTACGTAGAACTATTTATAATTTATATGACAAGGGTGAATATCCAACTGCCAAAATGCTCAGCAATTTAATGAGGGAGAAAATAGAATATACGGGCTCTATATCCTCTATGCAAAATATTCTGATATCTCTTGGGTTCAAATATAAGAGAACCAATGATGGTCACAAATTTCTGCTTGAAAGAAGCGATATTGTTGCTGCTATACTAAAAATTCCGTGCACAATGCACACAGTATAGGTACAGGTGATTCAAGGTGTAAAATAATTAATAAATTCGCATTCACATCTTCCCTGTTTATTAAGTATTTTAATGAAACAAAAATTGGTTTAAAGTCAATTACAGGCAGTAGGCAAATGACATCATTAAAGTAGAAAGTATATTCATAAATCGTTGAAATGTCACTATTTTGTTTCACTGCAGCAAACGCCTTATTTCATCGAACGCATCTAATTTGAGTCAGTTTGTTTTGTGTGCATAAGAACAATAGCTAAATAAGCGAACTGTTCTCTGGTTCAAGGTTTTAAGGTTCAGATTATGCTAGCAAGGTATAATCATTGTATATTGGTTACATACAAATATATATATATATATATATATATATATATATATATATTGTCGCGAACCCGATCGCGATAGCGCGGCTTGTGTACACAAAAATCCTGGAGATAAGGAGTATGCCGGAAGAAATAATGATAGCACGAGATAAAAGACCTGCCGGCAACGATAAGATTACGCTTCTGGAAGGTGATAAAATATTCGATTCCTGTTTGGTCCAGAAATATCTCGAAATTACGAAATAGGCATTTAAGGACGTGACGGCTCGCAAAGAGTTAGTTGAGAAAAGTTGTGAAATCAGATACAACCAACGCAACACCTGGGGCCCCGGCTGGAAAGCTTACTGGAAAGGGCGGCCGATCACCTGACCCAGAACAGCTGAAGTAAGTTCGACAACTGCTGAGACGATACCAGCGCGTCTTCAGCCAAGGCAGAGAAGAGCTACTGTGTCATCCTGCGAGAGTTACTGGCGGTTGTAAAGGCCTTGGAGCACTTCCGCAGGTGCCTGTACGGTCAGCCATTCCACCTGAGGACTGACCATTCCGCCCTAACTTGGCTACTGAGCATTATAAACCTGGAAGGCCAGACAGCACTTTGGGTTCAAAGGCTGCAGGATTACGAATTCACCTCTGAACATCGCAGAGGGAAGAACCGCGGTAACTCTGACGCAATGTCCCGAAGACCCTGCCCAGAGGAGTGCGGCCAATGCATAAGAATGGTAGAGAAGGAGCGTGCCGCAGCACACCTATAAGTCGCACTGGGCCCAATGGGACTCGCTGAAGATCAGAGAGGACGTGCTGTTCCGAGTATAGGAATTACCTGATGGGAAGACCCAAAGAGAACAGTTGGTACTTCCCCGAAATAAGGTCCCGGAAGTATTGGAGGAAGTGCACGCCGGTACTTCAGGACGACACCTGGGAGCAAATCGAACAATCGACAAACTTCAACAGCCGTGGCAAGGACATTACCGGGTGGTAAAGAGGACTAACAACATGGTCTACCGCATCTAGAAGGTACCCCGAGGGATGATGGTGGTACACCTGGATCGTCTGGCCCACTATGATGGAGCTGTTCGGGACGACCAGCCTTAGGAGGGAGCAGTGTCGCGAACCCGATCGCGATAGCGTGGCTTGTGTACACAAAAAGCCTGGAGATAAGGAGTGTGCCGGAAGAAGTAATGATAGCGCGAGATAAAAGACCTGCCGGCACCGATAGGGTTACACTTCTGGAAGGTGATAGAACATTCGATTCCTGTTTGGTCCAGAAATATCTCGAATTTACGAAATAGGTATTTAAGGACGTGACAGCTCGCAAAGAGTTAGTTGTGAAATGAGAGAGAGCTGGAAGTGTTATTGTAACGAGAGCTAAGGATGTAATCTGCTGTCACTGTTTGTTATTGTGATCGACCTTGGTAGACTGATGGTGTATGTAACGTAATGCTGCTGTAATCTATAAGAGTATTTCTACGAAAATAAAGGAGATTTTTAATTTCTGATACTCGGCTTTTAATTCTACGAAACCACAAAGTCACTATATATATATATATATATATATATATATATATATATATATATATATATATATATTGTCTTGGCCTCTAGATGCTATACCAAGTATTGCAATTTTATATTTACTCAAACATAACAATTATATTGATATTTACAAAGATTTTGCAGAAAAGCTGACCTACACTATCCTATTTCATCTAACCTAACTAAACTCATTGCTACAATTGTGGCTTACAATTTTCAAAATCTAAAGTACTTCTACCTTCCTATTCCTAATAAATCTTCTATCCTTCTGTTCTTTTGTTGATGTTTTCTTCTTCTGTCGCTTCAAATCCTTCTGTTGAATCCAAGATTGTCCTCTTCTGTTAATCCTTCGACAAGGTGAAGTTCCTCCTCTTCCTTTGGTTGTTGAAGCTAGGTATTCATATTCTGTCCTCGAAGTCGTTCAGATCTTCTTGGTGTGGAAGGGGGTTCACGATATCTATGATGAATATTGTCTCTTACTCGTCGTTGCCGCTGTCTTTATTGATTATATTCATCCATTACTATTGTTGAGACCTTCTCCGCTGCCAATTCTAGTATTTTAAAATCTTCCCTCTTCCTAATGATGTTCCATGTACATTTTCCTGCTAATTCTTTCCTCTCTTCCTCTAGCTGTTGTGTATACTTTATACATTCAAATAAATCATGTTCCGGAGTATCTTCTTCCATGCAGCTTATGCACATGGTTTCATCTGCCTTTCCTATTTTTTTAAAGTATGTCTTGTACGGCCCATGTCCTGAAATGTATTGTATTCTACTACGTCTTGGTTGGATCTCCTTTAATTTTAACCTCTCATTCATAATAGGAAAGATTTCTTGTGTCCTTCTTCCTACATCAATTTGATACCATTCATGATGCCATTCTTCAATTAACACGTTCCTAATTTCTCTCCTCGTTCTCATGGAGTTCCCAATAAATGTTCTATCTTAGTGAATTCTCTCCGATTTTTCCAAAAGTAGGCTGCCCTTTGTTTAATCAACAAATCCAATGGCCATATTCCCACTATCACTAATAATGTCATTGTAGCAGTCGTTAATACTGCTCCTGTGCAACTAAATAAAGCCTTTTTCTATATCCTTCCTCAATTTTACTCTATGTGTCCATATCGACGCTCCATACGCAGTAATACCCACCATGAAACCCATATGATATGTATGAATTGTACTAGGAGAAAGCTTAAATATTCTCGTAGCTATTGCAGATAGTTTCATTAATACTGCATTAGCTTTCATTGTTACAGATTCAATATAGGTATCAAAATGTTGCTTCTCATCAATATACATATCAATATTTTTAACCAGATTTGTTGTCACACACATGCTGAAAAATTAAGAGAGCTTCTCTGTCAGCTTTAAGTGAATTCGGTGGGTCGAAGACAAATATACCTTCCATCTTTGTCGCCCACTGGCTGTGGAACTGCTAGAGAGTACGATAACCGTATTGGCTAAATCGATGTACATTCTTATTTTGTAGCTAGTCTAACAATCTATACACCTTTATAAAAGGAATCGACCCTGCCCAGTTGGGATACTTTCCTTGAAAGTCTGAAGTTTGAACCCCGTCTTCTTATTCCACCTTCCCAAAAAGGAGCTTTTATTAGAAAATGAAAACTTCCTGCATAATACATAAGAGACATGCAAATATGTGTGCCTATGTGACGATGAAACTGATAGACAGGGAGAGAATTCCTAAATGTGAGGTCCAAAAGAAATAAAACCAATTATTACTTCCACAAGTAAAAGGGTGAACGTAATCACAGTTGAGCAATTGATGTAAAACCAAGAAGGCGATATAACTTTAGTTACTTTAGACGATAAAGGCAGACATAAATAAAAAAAAGAAGTAGGTATATTCGAAAAGATTGTAAACATTTTAAGCAAAGTGCTACACTCTTAGTGAAGGCAACTAGATCAAAGGTGCGTCGTTATTCTGCACAAACAACGCTCACAAAAGGAACCGTTAAACGAGATTCTAGTATTTGAAAGCTTCGCTTTGTCTACAGTAATACAAAAACAAACTTAAAAAGATTCTTCCACAATGTGGGTTTAATTTTCTTCGCGAAAAGAACATAAATCTACAGAGGTAGGTAACTGGCCAATTAATGTTTAGGAATCTTACCAACCATGCAAGTACACAAAGAACTCTGGTTATAAGATGCACTCCGCTTTTGAGGTTTATTGCTGTTGCTTTGGTTCAAAACTGAATGGAACTGTTTTTGTGTTTAAGGACTTTTCTTCTCTAGACTTATGTACTGCTTGAGAGCTCTTAAGTAATAATTAGGTCCCACTTCTGTTCTGAAAGGCTCAAATCCATAGTAATAGTATTTAACAACAAACACAACGTTATTACAACTATTTAGATAATTCGTGCCTCTGTGTTGAGTACCATTACATTCTTTAAAACTTATTTCTGAGAGCCAATTTATTTCTATGCATACACCCAAAGAGTTCTTGATATAAGATTAGCTGCTGCAAAATACAAATGAATTCCCTTCTAAAAGCTAACAGGTTGTTTTTTCTCCTACAGCTAAAACTTAATTTAAATGGTACACTTCAGCATAAATCCGATATTGCAGTCACTATACATAGATAATTCAGACAATTAAAGCATTGTCATTGAATGCATATTTTCTTTGGAGTGTCGAAAGATGTGACCC
>CM060947.1:174354140-174449140 GCA_030765055.1 Mantis religiosa | reverse complement strand
TATATATATATATATATATATATATATATATACAGAACGAGCGAAATGGCTCATGTGGCTCGCAACCGGGAGCTCCCAGTTCCATTCCCGTCGCCAGCTCACTTGACACATGGTCTTTCGGGGGTTTTCCCGGCTCAACAGGCGAATGTTTATTAGGCTAATTACATCCCCAAAATTTCCTGTACCTCCATTTCATCTCTTATTTGATGGTCATTTTGAGGATAGAAAGTGTCGGCAGCAGTCTCGGCGCTGCATGGCAGGATGCTCCTGGTAAACATACATCATCCGGTAGCATGTTCTCCGGCCTCCGAGTTGGCCTCAGGGGCCGTTTTAGGACCACGATGGGTGGAATGCTAGCTGAACTGGCCTGCCGGGGTATGTCAAACTGGTCAATAGTAAGAACCCTCTCAATATAAATTAACTAAGGATGAAATTAATATAACAAAACTTATAAATAATAATTATATTCAATCAAATAATGAAGTTATTACAATCGAATAAAAATTTAATTGAACAATTTATCACTCAATATAATAAAGTATACTAAAGTCAAATTAAAACAAATTTTCTTTTTAAAATAATAAATTTTAAGGTAATCAATGTAATATTAATAACAAGTATTCCTTTAACTCTTACATGTGGATGTAAGTAATAAATATATTTCACATTCTAAGGATATTATTATGGAAGTTTTATATTTAATATACATGCATATATAAGGGGTTAGTGGATATTTAACTAATTTGTGCATATTTCTGCATATATTTTACAATTACAGCAATGATTCGCACAAAAATTTCATACCAATATTTTAAGAAGAGAAGGATACGTGAAAATCTCTTTACTGCTTTGTTTGTGTAGGACTTGCACACTATGTTTCTAAATCCATAAAAGTTTGCCGATAAATTAGAAGGTATTATCACCATTGAGTGCTTCTGATACAACAATATGCGCTCAACAACTAAAAATAAATAGCGCTCAACAATGATGCGGTAAATCTATAAGGTCGGTGTGGAGATTGAGACATAAAACTTGATATGGTTGGTATCAACATTGTAAACGAAGCCGTTTGTCACAAAGGTAATATCTCCAAGAATTAAAAGGTGCCACTTCCACTTAACTTTAAACTTGTACTAATATGCTGCTAATCTAATTTTTAAAGTGTGAGCAACAGTAAAAGCAATATTACAATGCCGAAGGAGCAGAAGAGTAAAGTTTATTTTGGTCGTCAGTGGGCTGATCAAAATCTTACTGATAAAAACGGCTGTAAATATAGTACTGGGCAAGTGTACTAAAACATTGTTTGTTTTTATTTACAGTGTATTTTAAAAATCAATGCGATTTTGGAGATCCTAATTGTTTTCATTTAACTAAATGATGGAGTTTATTTTAAGTGCATATTATAACGTTTTTAGAGTATATTTAGTAGAGTTTTTATTGCATAGATACATGCATATATTCATACAGAATATAAATGCGAGGTCTAGTGGTAATGCACGGCAATGCATGATTAAATGTGATTTTAGCTTGGTATAGTTTATTATGGCACTTAAGGGTTCCTATTGTAGTTTATAGTTAAGTTGGAAGTACCCTGACACACTGGAGCTAAAATTGTTGTTTGGAACTAAATGTGTTGGAGGTTCCCTGGCATACTGGAGCTAAAACTGCTGTGGAAGTACCTCCGATGGTGTTGGAACTAAATGTGTTGGAGGTACCTTGGCGTACTGGAGCTAAAATTGCTGTGGAAGTACCTCCGATGGTGTTGGAACTAAATGTGTTGGAGGTACCCTGGCGTACTGGACCTAAAATTGCTGTGGAAGTACCTCCCATAGTGTTGGAACTACATGTGTTGGAGGTACCCTAGCGGACAGGAGCTGAAATTGCTATGAAAATACCTACGACAACTTGGAAATAAATGCCTTGGAGGTACCCTGGCCGACTGGCAGGTATCCTGGCATCCGCAGTTTCATCATTTCATTCTATATTGTCATTGTGGCTTAAATATTGATTACATGCACAGAAAATGTTACTCTGCTCCTTTATAACTATGGACGTGGATTCAAAGGACACTAGTTTACCGGACAGGGGCTTCAGGCCCCAGAACCGGTCGGTAATGGAGGTGAGATGGTAGGCCCCAATAGCCCGTTATCAGGCGATTGTCAAGCATCAGCGGTGAGGAACCAGGTCGAGATGCCAGGAATTGCAACTGGAATAGAACAAAAGGAAACGTTTTGGGTATAGAGAAGCGTCAATCTGGCCATGATTTGGACCCGTTTCAAAGATGCCTATGAGTCGGACGTTCACCACCATATCGAGGAAAAGGTTCTACTGGAGGCTCAAAAGCAGAGTCTACTCCTAAGTGTAATAAGAATAGGACTCAGTAGTACTGAACATAGAAGGACATAAGCAGGGACTCTAAATTGAAAATACTTGAAAGCACTGAGCAAATAAAGAAATCTGGAGAAAAGCATACCATTTTTCTTCAATAAGTGGAAAAAGAACAAAACATGAATAAGGATCTAATACAAAAAGTGGAGAAAGAAATAGAAACTCTGCGAAAGGTAATAGAAACTGCAAACACTAAGAAGTAAATCAAAACTGCGGTACTATAGATGTCCATATAAAAAGAATGCCAAATTCAACGAAATTTGTATTCGAAATAATTGAGCAGTGTAGAGCAAAATAATGAAAGGGAAAATAAGAAAAGCATGAAACCCAGATTATAGGTAAACAAGAAAGAAAAATGTGATAATTAAAATAGAAAATTAATTAGAAAAAGGACTTGAATGAACAAAAATTAAAAGAAATAGCAAATGTGAATTGGAAGAAAATATTCCTCAGAAGGCGAAATTTTAAAGAGTGCTGATGAAGATTTAATTGTAGTCACAAAAGGAAAAGGTGAAAATGTAGGAAAGATTATGGAAAAGGTTGTATACATAAATCAACAAATTTAAAGAAAGAAAGAAAAGCAATAAATATGTGCAGGTAAGATGGTCTGCAGTGTAACAACAAATAAGACAATGGGGACGATTTTGAGACTAGTAGGAGTAAGAGGTAGGTACAACAGATGGGCTGATTGCAAATTTGTAAAAGGCATTGGGTATAGCTAGCAAAAATGGAAGACTGGAAACTACATGTACAGTTACCGAACAAGTAGAAGAAGGAAATATAAGTAAAATACTGGAGTATTTTGATAGGAGAAATGGTTTTCAAATACCATTATATACCAAAAGTGTAAGACAAGCCAATACTAAGGAAAATGATATGCATAAATTAAGGAAGAGGAAACCAAAGAATGATTTATGATTTTAAAGCTCATAGGAGAAATGACCTCACATAAATCATAAAAAATGTAAAGCAAAATGCAAAGGCTAGAGGAGTACTGCTAAATCAGAAAAGCAAAAGCATGGATGGTAGCATACAACTAAAAATAAGAGGAAGAAATTTAAATGATAGATAAGCATTTAAGCTGCTGTAAACAACAAAACTGGAAAAATTTACAGAGGTTCAAACAAAGGTATTAAATAAAACTTTCATGATCTGGGTATAGACGAGAGAGTGCAAGAACATGAAGTAAACGAGGTCCTAAATCAGGAGTTATATGCAAGTACATATGAAGAAATTTTATATATAAAGGAGGCCGATAAAGCGAATGCACGAGGGATAAATTATGCCTTTGCAAACACAAATACAGAAGTGGCTAATTGATTAAGTAAATGCATATTATAAAGATTTTAGAACATATTTAACAGATTTTTACTACATAGATGGATGCATATATTCATTCTTTATAGTGCACATAAATCCGAGCTCTATATATCAAACATGCTATGCGTTGGATGAGGGTTGTCACGAGAGTGGTAAAATTGCAGTCTATTACTTTTGATATATTGCTTGTTTGCTAAATAATCATATTTACAGTTACTGAAATTTATTATAATCCATTAGAAATGTTCTAACAGGTTGCTATTGAGTATAAGTGCTGCTACATATTGAATAGTATCTTTATTGATTTATTTATTTATTTATTTATTTATTTATTTATTTGTTTGTTTGTTTATTTATTTATTTATTTATTTATTTATTTATTTATTTATTTATTTATTTATTTATTTATTTATTTATTTATTTATTTATTTATTTATTTATTTATTTAACGTCCTCCAACGTTGTCATATCGGGCGATAAATGAAATTGGTGAAATGATGCTCAAATGAGTCCGGATTCCATGGAGCTTAGAGCTCAGAGCTTCTTAGAGCTGCCTGACATTCGTCTTTAAGGATAATGGAAACCCCCGGAAAAAGACCTTATCCAGATAACTCACTCTGACCGAGATTCGAACTCGGAACCACTTGAACGTGTGGCAGACACGCTACCATCTACGCTACTGAGGCGGGCTCTCTTTATTTGCTGCTAGGAGGTACACAATAGTAATTTGGAGTTCAAGTATTATTGCAAATTATTGTGAGAATAATGGGTGTAAAACTTAATGCCCTATGTTGATGCTTCATATCTAAGCACAAAGTGAAACGGGAAGTGACAGTGCTGCTAATAACATGTGTTGAATCCTGATAAGTTAGTTAGTTACTAACACTCCCCACATGGCAACCTTGGCCTTCGGGGTAACCTCACCCCACCAAGTGATGACCGGACCCATTTCTCAGGTGGAGGCACCCAGAGGGCGGTGTCCATTACCTCCGATGATAGGGTGATAGTGAAGATGGCGGTGAGGTGAGAGGACCTACAGTTTTTACCGTGGACTCCGAACCACGTTGGGCATAGGGGATACTTCACGTGTGCTAGACAGAGGTGAAGGCGTGGATAGGGCCGACTTAAAATCGCCAACCCCAGAGCCGGGAATCGAACTCGGGACCCTTAGAACGGGAGCCGCGAACGAAACCACCGCGGTACCCCGGCGCCCTTGAATCCTGATAATAAACTAGTGAATGACAATACAAGTGATTATTTTTAAACTCTACCACTTCTGCCAGAAATATCCTAGCACGTCATGTTAGCAGTCATAATAGTATAATTATCTGTGGAATTGCATAAGTGTACATTGTTAAAATCTTAGCTATGGTTTCCATCACAGTTTGGTATCTCAGCCTAATATCTGGCAGCTTCTGAAAATTGTTCAACTTCACCCAGTCTGAGAAACCTGGAAGACTTTAATGGGGGTAATGGTGCACTAATTGGCCATCCCATTTCTCGCCATACGATGAAAGTAATATTTTTCTCTGATAATCGATTCCTACTACCTGTGTCGTCATATTTTGAGACGTTCCTGTATTATTGCAATTGTTTACCTGGTCGATTTAATTTTCTTCACACAGATACGCTGAAAAACAAACATCGATGCTCGGACCGTAATCCTTGAACCTTAAAACACTAAATTTAGTCACTTAGGACGATACAGGAATGAAAACGAAAATTATTTTAAAAAACGGGAGGAAAGAAATTTGAATTAAGCTGATTTTACCCACAGTTTTGAACTCCTCCCTTGGCAATTGAAATCACACACGTCTCCTTGGCATCACCTCGGCGATCAAGGCTTGACAAATGACATATATTGTTTGGAAAGATAGAGTCATAATGAAGAATTCATCGGAACACCCGAAATTTGAATCATCAAATCCCCGCTATGGCAAAGAATTTTTCAGTCTAATTTTATTGTCCTATACGTTGCTAGGAATTACTTTCCAACTAACAGTGTTATTTTTGCCAAATGTTAGGTGTAGGTTAAACATACTCGGATTTTCTCTCACAAAGGTACATAGGAACTTAAATTGTATCTCGTAATGGAATTTTAAACCACTATATGCCGAACCGCTTTTAAACATCTTACTATCAAATTGGTTTCTTTTATCCCTTTTGCAGCCATAACGAAATGTGCAATGAACTATTTTTGTAAAGAGAGAAGCGAATACAATGAGCTATAAATATTATTTAAGTAAGAATAATTTGTAAAACGTTTAAAAATAGTACCGCACAAACATTACCTAAAGTCATGATAATTTAATACATCAGCTTTTCATTCAGTTCATTTCAAATTTTTATGTAGTTTGGTGAATTGCTCTAAAGACGATTTATTTATATCAAGCTCCGTTTTGGAGGTTTTATCAAAATTAGGTATTAATAATTAAAGTCACTGAATTTTAGAACGTTAAAAGGTTAAATATTTCTAATATATTCTTTGGGGGACAAATTTTGATGTCATACAAAATCTTTATTTATGATTGTAAACAAGCATATTTGAGTAAGCTTCTTGATTTTTCACAGGAGATCTAAGTTTTATTTACTTTTTAATTTTTGTCTTTAAAATTTATATTCATAAGATCATAAAATGTATGTCGCTGCTGGACAATGTATGTTAAACAAATCTATAAGAGGTTCAACAAAATTTGTTAAAATGTAGTAAATTGCATAAAATATATATTTTAAAAATTTTCTTCCTCCCCCTTCCCTCCCCTCCTCCTTCCCCTTCCCCTTCTCCTTCCCCTTCCTCTTCCTCCTCCTCCTTCTTCTTATCCTCCTCCTCCTCCTTCTTCTTCTTCTTCTTCTTCTTCTTCTTCTTCTTCTTCTTCTTCTTCTTCTTCTTCTTCTTCTAAAATCAAAGATTAGGCTAAAGCCTGTTCCGGTCTCACATCCCTTATCTCTTTCTATGTCTTCCTGTAGATCGATATCCTTTTGGTCTGTCTATTAAATTAATTATTTGTTTGGAGATTCTATCAGGTTACATTCGTTGTAAAAGTTGTATACATTTTTCCTATGCTCTAATATTATGTCCCCCTCCAGTTCAATTCTTAATTCTATTCTAATATCCACATTTCTAAAATGGTAGTGTCTTGTACATCCCTTCACTAATATCAGGAAGCGCATTTCAGCTGCCTGATTTTACTGTAGTCTATTTTTATAGTGCAAGCCCCACTACCGTACATTAAAGCACGGAGTGACATGACGGAATAAAACTTTAGTTGTGTGTCTTTAGTCCTTTTCCTTTTAATGTTCTGCGTATTATTCCACATATTTCTTGATACGTTGTGCATTCGTTATTTATGTCTTGGTCTATTTCATATGTGATGTCGCAACCCAAATAATTAAAATGCGACACTTGTTTATTTGTTCTGTTTTCTATACATATTTTTGTTCTAATTGGGTATTTCCCATAAAATGACAATCTTAGTTTTTCTTTCTAAAATTGCCACTTAATTTGATAGGTAATTAGCCAGTATTTGTGGACTATATAAGAACAGTGGCAGAAGAAAGTTTCTGAATGAGGTAAGACAAAGGTTGCCCTAAAACACATTAAAAGCGGTGTAGTTTATATTCAAATAACTGTAAACAAAACCCTTTTAAATGCATAACGCTAACTTTGCTAACTTCCTGTTATTCATTTCCGCTACTACTTAGACTCTAGCTTGCCTAGACCCTTGCTCCGCAATAACAGAGCGAGGGAGAGACCCTATCTTCTATTCATCGGAATCTCCCTTCTGAAGTATTTCAAGATATGCACTTAGACCCTCCCTGTTCGCATTTATTATTCCTTACAGTATAGTCCACGTCTGAGGCAGTACTTCTTAAATATTCTAAGTGATCTCAGCCGAAAGAAAACTGCAGTAAAATGTGCTTGGGAACTCTCTGAGTTTAGGTAACAAACATAAACTTGAATAGAGGAAAGTAATTTATATAACTAGCTTATAGAGGGAAATGTCTGGAAAGCTCATGAAGACGATATCTCAAGAAATTGCTAAGAAAATAAACTAAATAAAAGAAAGGAAATAAGAAATATTAAAACCAATCGAAACAGTTCAGCAAGAAGTATCTCTCTGGAAAATTCCCAAACAAATAAATAATAGAATAATGAATTTGTCCTCGTGGACATAAGATTCATATTCAGAAATTATACAAGTCTAAAGCGTTATTTCACATGTCTTTCTCTACCAACTATCCTTCTACACCTTATTCTTATGAAAGCTTATTAACACACTGCCTAAATCCCTCAGTATGTACTCTTGTAATTCAAAATTATTTGTTACAGCTAGCAAGAAAGTAGATATGACATAACATCGTTCTAATATAAACTAATTTCAAGTACAATTAAATGACCATATTAAAAATTTTGTCAAACACATGGGATCCCCAATCATTAACATCGCTCACAATTGACAAATGTCATTATTTAGTCATCTTTTTACCTCATCAAATGCACAATCATTTGTCTAAGAGAACCCAAAGTAAAGAAAAGCACTCCTTTACATTATAAAATGAAACTGATTTGTTGCTAACAAGGTGTTATGTACCTTAGAACAAAAATGGCAAAAACGGAAAGGAAGAACACTGCATAACAGCACTATAACAAAAATAAATAAAGTTTAAAGTAAACCTAAAACCAGTCTTACAAATTTGGTTCAATCGAAAATTCTCAAAGGGAAACGTTATTTATATACGTTATTTATTTAAGTTACTAAAAATGTTGGTATTCTAATTAAATTGATTTCTGCATGTAAGTTGTTACATCTTCAAATATTTCTTTCGTGATAAGAAATGCATGAGATAAACAAAAAGAAAATAGAAACAAACATGAATAGATAGAAGGAGAAAAAAGAGGAGGGAAGAAAGAAAGAGAAGGCGGGAAAGAAAGACGGAAGGAAGGAGGGAGGGAAGAAAGGAAGGAGGGAGGGAAGGAAGGAAGGAGGGAGCGAAGGAAGGAGGGAGGGAAGGAAGGAGGGAGCGAAGGAAGGAAGGAGGGAGGGAATGAAGGAGGAAGGGAAGGAAGGAGGAAGAATAGGAAGGAAGGGGGATGGGAGGAAGGAAGGAAGGAGGGAGGGGAGGGAGGAAGGAGGGAGGGGAGGAAGGAAGGAGGGAGGGGAGGAAGCAAGGAGGGAGGAAGGAAGGAGGGAGAGGAGGGAGGGAGGGAGGGAGGGAGGGAGGGAGGGAGGGAGGGAGGGAGGGAGGGAGGGAGGGAGGGAGGGAGGGAGGGAGGGAGGGAGGGAGGGAGGGAGGGAGGAAGGAAGGAATAGGAATTCCCATTTTCGAAAACCATAACTTAATCAAAATTCAAATCAGTAATAAAGAATATCTCAGATATGATTAACCGCACAATAAATGAATTTGTAATACATTGAATGTTCTCACGAGAACTACCTTTAGTGTCTAGTAAGATTTCGTACGTCTCCTACGCTATATCGGTTACGCCAAACTCATTCAAACTGTAGAATGACTTAAGATACTCAGGATATTCAATTCATTCCCGAGGAACGTATTTTAATTCCATGTTATTTCAATCAATATCGTTAGAATCAAAAATTAAGAACTTTGTAAAAATGTCCATGATGAGAATAGCTTAAGGGAGAGTATTTTCTTAAAATCTAGGTGTCAAAGCCTTGAAATAACCTGTTCCTTGATATCCAAACTCTGTTTCTACCACTCTCTCTCTCTCCCTCTCTCTCTCCCTCTCTCTCTGTCTGTCTTTGCCTCCTTCTCACTCATATACATACGTACATGGACAAATGGACATGGACATGTTGTTCCCAAATATAATATTTTGAGTGAATGCATATTTCCATGAAATTTTAACATATAGTTTTTGGTTGGAATACAATGCTTTCTTCCTTACTATACAGAGAGTGAGTGTGTGATATTTAAGGGCCTGTCGACGAGGTCATTTGGACCCTATTATACGTAGAATAAATATGGAACACCTCAGTTATGTTAGTATCATATTCTTATTCTACAGGTGTGGTTCTATATATATATATATATATATATATATATATATATATATATATATATACCTTTTAACGGTTCTATCAGTAATTTGGATCGCAACAGAAGCGCTGGTGTACAAGAATTTCGTCCTGCATGGGTCCTTTTACATGCCAGTAAATCCACTTATATGGGGCGGCCTTTTTAAGCACGGTTAAAACCCTGACGTTTAGGTCGAGTTTAAACCGGACGAGTTCGGATAAGTGGGCCAGCGGCTAACTAATTGAGTCACTCAGTTTTATGTTTCTGAGATGGCTTGAAAGAGCCACTGAACGAAGGGACGAACGAACGAATGAATGAGTGAGTGATTGAGCGAATGAATGAATGAATGAATGAATGCTCGAACAAATGAATCAATGAGTAAGCCTGAGATGTTCCATTAAGCGTAGGGGGTCTCTTACTAGATGGGAGCTCATTAAGTGTTCCTCACGCAGGTAGTGCCGCATTAGTAAGACATGTCTAGAATTATGAACCTGTGAGTCATCGTTTGTTTACTGTACACATTCATTGCACTATAACAGTTTTTAGAAACTTGGACGGTTCCTGCCTGGGTTCCTTTGTGTCGCCTCATACTCCTGGTTTTGGAAATGGTGGACCAATACTGCCTGCTATCGCCTTGAAGAAGTCGGCCCATCTGAGCATTGGCTTACCTGTGTGTCTTCTGCCTATTCATGGGACTTGATTACTCCAATTAATGGAGTGGGCCGCTTGAGAATGCAAACCTGAAAGTCATTTGAATGAGTAGAGGCAGACTAAAAAATTCAATGCCATAGTCGGGATTTGAACCACGGATTTCCCGCTCTACGTGTGGTTGCTCTAGCCATCTGAGCTATTATGGCCAGCATGCCGACATGACATTAAATTCTGCAACTGACTCGTATGTTTAAAGGTAGAGACCACTAGGGTTTCTCATATACTATGAGACACGCTCCTTTTGTGGCGACTTGCTATGGTTTAAGTACTTAAGTGCCAGGCTTCATAGTTAATTTGATTATTCCAATTAATGGAGTGGGCCGCTTGAGAATGCAAACGTGGAAGTCATTTGAATGAGTAGAGCCGTACTGAAAAATTCAATGCCATAGCCTGATTTGAACCACGGATTTCCCGCTCTACGTGCGGTTGCTCTAACCATCTGGGCTACTATGACCAGCATGCCGACATGACATTAAATTCTCCAACTGACTCATATGTTTCCCGGTAGATCACTAGGGGTTCTCATATGCTATGAGACACGCATCTTTTGTGGCGACTTACTATGCTCTAAGTACTTTAGTAGAGGCTTCATAGTTAAACCACTATGTCATTCAGGTAAATTAATGGAAATGATCACTTCTTCCACACTTAACTGTTTGTAGGCTAAATTCCAGCTGTGGCATTGGGTTTTCAGTCTGGATCTACTCATTCAAATCTCAGACTACACACGGCTAGTGTGGAAGAAATGATTATTTCCAGCTGGAAGTCACTGTTTCATTTTACACAAATTACACTCGTATTACCTTCACCTTTCTTTACAAATAACTTTTATGACATATTTTATAATAATGTATTCTTTTATTCGATTAATACAAATTACGAAAAAGAATACTTTGCAGAAATGATTTTATTAAATATTTTACTGTAGGTCATTTTGTGATGGTTTAGAATTCAGTTCTCTTTGCATCACCAAGGAAAGTAGAGAGAGAGAGAGAGAGAGAGAGAGAGAGAGAGAGAGAGAGAGAGAGAGAGAGAGAGAGAGAGAGAGAGAGAGAGAGAGAGAGTGAGAGAGAATCCAGACTTGTCACATGCTTGAAAATTCAAACTGATAGCAATCTAACATGAACTGTGTATTTTACCCAGATAATTATACTTTTTGTGCTAATGTTAAGTTTGTCTTTTGGTGTTTACAGATTATGCAAATTTCTTTCACAAGCAGTATCGTCTTGCCCAGTAGTCGCAGAAAATATATATACATATTATATCATGCAAATATATATTTTATCATGAAAATGTTTTTTACTCGGGTTTTATGCATAATTAAAACCTTTTAAGCCTTTTTGAGAACAGGAATAATGAGCAATGGCTCACGTTGTGAGTACAAAGTCTAAGGGTTCAGTGAGGTGTAGCACACTCGGTGACAACAATGTAGCTGCCACGTACCTAATGGAACTGTTAAATTTGCAATGTGACGATTTATTCAAGGGCAAATACACACACAAAAAAGACTTGGCTGATTTTTACAAGAATGTCCCCCAAACCAGATTTCTGAGGTTGTATTCACTTGCCGCACGGACATTGTGTATGTTTGGACCATCATATATATACAAACATTTTTTTGTTATGTTTGTGATCCTTGTCAGATCAAAATCTAACATGCAGCCTTCGTTTACAAATTTCCCAGACATTACGTCCTAACATTGATAAACTAGTTAAAGAAAAATTAAACAGAAAGTGTCGGAAAATATCCAAGTAATTCTGTTGAGTGGGTTACCCCTAATTTGGAGAGAAAATTACTTAATGTTTTATTTTATTTACTGTATAGCATGCCTGATCTTCAGATAAACTACGAGTTGAAGTTTTATATATTTTCTCATAGCACAGAGCCAGTTGTTTATAAACTGGGACAAATTGTGTAATTAAAGCATTCATAATTAATACTACAACATCTAAGATGAAAGCAGTACATATAATTAATGCCCGATATGTAACCTGTCATTCCTACGCTGTCGGAACCCCAACACCTCAAGCTATTTCGTTCCTCTTGGGCAGCAGAATTCAGCACGGTGACGTCACACGCTAACCTACCTTTCGTTCGGGAGCACATTTGGCGGCCAGAGCTGACGGAGCAGACGTCACACCTCCACTACCTGTCTTCCCCTACCATAAGCTCTCCCAGGGCGAACACGATCAGTGCTACCGCCACATAACTAAAGCCTCCTTGATGTTTTGCTATACAAAACCTCGAAGGTT
The DNA here is from genome assembly GCA_030765055.1 of Mantis religiosa. Lineage (NCBI taxonomy): Eukaryota > Metazoa > Arthropoda > Insecta > Mantodea > Mantidae > Mantis > Mantis religiosa. Next base: position 174,436,429 of record CM060947.1, on the reverse strand, counting down.
CCAATGTCTATACAAACGAGAACTCTCGCAAGCTGGACGAGTTCTAGCGAACGAATCTGGGGGAGTGAATGAGTGAGTGGGTGAGTGAGTGAGTGAGTGAGTGAGTGAGTGAGTGAGTGAGTGAGTGAGTGAGTGTTCAGATGACTTGTTTTACACGATGAGACCCAATTCTGTCTGTGTATGATTCGTTAATGTTTGTCCTTAAGTTGTCTTCAATGTTTCCGCAGAGTAGCAGCGATTTTGCACACTTTGTCTCAAATGAACAATAGTCAATACTTGCAGACACATCACAGCAAAAATCTCAATACCTCATATAATTCTGTGCTAAGCATAATATAGGACTGCAAAAGTTAGATATAAATATTTCTTACAAGAACTGGTGTGAATTTTAGTAATATCGTTGAGGAATCTTATTTAAAAGTCTCCAATCCAATTGAAGCGGTCAGAAGCAGACATTTCTAAGTCACTGTTTCAAAATTGTGCAGGGAGCTGCTCAAATATTTGAAAAGCAATTTTAAACACCATAACAGTAATACAAATAAAGGAATTTTATGTGAGGGGTCCGTTTGGAGGTACAACGTACTATGTTGAAGTGTATCTCACGATTTGGCATATGTAACATGCGTGACAGGAGATTTTATTATTTGAACTTAAAAATGTTAATTTAAAATGGAGGAATAGTTAAGTCCCTTGACTCAACAGCTTCTGATTCTTAATGTTAGAGTTTTTCCATTATACAGTATTATGTGAAGCCATGGATAAACTATTACTTTACTTTCACCAATACATCTCTACTATTGACTAATCCAGTATACACTTCATGGATTGACATCCAACATTGTCATCAAAACATCACTCCATCTCTACTACTTAGTTTTCTTCATCACTTCCATATGCCATTGTGTCATAAAATGTGGCACCTTCTAGCAGAGTGACATGTTCCAGCAGTGAACGAACATCGTACTATTTTTCCTTCTTAATCTTTCGAGGCCTATCTGGTGTATTTTTCGCACTATCACATGACTTGTGTAAGGCTTGCAACCTCACTACTCTCCTCAAAAGAGACTGGAGACGATAACGTGTAGAAGACTTTGTGTGACGAACTTCTGGTACACATCCTCTTTGGAAATACACATCTCAGTTTAAAGTGAATTCAGGAACACTTCTTACAAGGACATGGTTCAGGACATCTTTGAAGTGAAAAACTTCAAGAACTGGAATGCCATCATGTTACCCGTTATCGGACAGTGAACAACATCAATGGGCTTCTGTAGTGAATCTTTGATTACTTTCACCCATGTGAAAGGGACCAAGACTTTATCTATTGATCTTTTCTTCTTCTTCTTCTTCTTCTTCTTCTTCTTCTTCTTCTTCTTCTTCTTCTTCTTCTTCTTCTTCTTCTTCTTCTTCTTCTTCTTCTTCTTCTTCTTCTTCTTCTTCTTCTTCTTCTTCTTCTTCTTCTTCTTCTTCTTCTTCTTCTTCTTCTTCTTCTTCTTCTTCTTCTTCTTCTTCTTCTTCTTCTTCTTCTTCTTCTTCTTCTTCTTCTTCTTCTTCTTCTTCTTCTTCTTCTTCTTCTTCTTCTTCTTCTTCTTCTTCTTCTTCTTCTTCTTCTTCTTCTTCTTCTTCTTCTTCTTCTTCTTCTTCTTCTTCTTCTTCTTCTTCTTCTTCTTCTTCTTCTTCTTCTTCTTCTTCTTCTTCTTCTTCTTCTTCTTCTTCTTCTTCTTCTTCTTCTTCTTCTTCTTCTTCTTCTTCTTCTTCTTCTTCTTCTTCTTCTTCTTCTTCTTCTTCTTCTTCTTCTTCTTCTTCTTCTTCTTCTTCTTCTTCTTCTTCTTCTTCTTCTTCTTCTTCTTCTTCTTCTTCTTCTCCTTCTTCTCAGTATTGGGATGAAAGAGGCATGAAAGAGTGTCCTGGTTTTGGGAATTACAGATAAACTTTCTGAAAGCGCAATTGAGGAATGTTCAAAAATGTCCAATGTCCAAAAGTCTGATCTAAAATGTATTAAAAACTGATGTCAAAGAACTTGGGTGGTACAGGGTCGTTACACCACCAAACGGTTAAGTTCAGAGGTTCTACCCAATCACTCCAGGACCCGTAGGTCCAAAGATCCTGGCCTCCTTCAAACCGGGAGCGATGGATACTCCGGGGCTCTTTCCATAGGGCAATACCTGATTTCTTAAAAAGCGCCCCTCCCCGTTGACAACAACGTCAAGACGGTTGGAAGCTGATACGCCACTTACGCGCATCAACGTGGGAAAGAATACCGAAAACCTCGGTGGGGCCGCCCGGTGATCTAGCACACCCTTTACTAGCTCTGCAGACTAGTACCCGGGACTTCTTAGGCAACCCTCTACCCGCACCGGGTGGCCGTAGCCTGGCTCAGGTACCCAATTTCCCCTGGGTGTCGGGAACACACTACCCCCTCGAGTCCAACCCATTCCGAACCGCTCCCCGACTGGAGGGGCTCGGCAATTCGAGGTTCCTCTAGTAACATCAGAGGTACCACGAGTGCTAAGGATCCTCAGCGCCCGCACCACGGCATCTGAAGAGGACGGACCCCCTCCCCTACGGGAACCACCAGACGGCTAATGCGAAAACTACTTGACTTAACAGCATGTAGCTCGAAAAGGCTGATTTAACAGCTTTTATTTCTGAGATTGATGCCCATTCAATATGCCAGAGTCATAATATGTTCGACTTAACATTTTCTGATCCGCAAATCTTTTAGCACTGTTACAGATCTGGTATTCAGAGTGATTATAGTGTGTTTAACACCATCTCTCAAAAACATAGACTCAACAACTCCTGAATCTGAGTGCTTCAATTGTTCTTCAAGCTGCAATTTACAGTCCCTGAAAACTGCCATCTACTACCCTTCCGAAGCATGTTGGTAGTACTTTCGTGTATTGTTTATTAGGTAAACAGCACTGTCGGAGTCAGTGCACTTAACATGCTCGTACATTTAATGTGCTCGTACTTTATATTTCCAGAAATGTGGAAGTGGTGGTGGTAGTCGTGTTATAGGGGGCGGTTGTGATGGCTGTGTAATACTGTCCATCACTCGCAGAAGCTCCGATGGTATTAGAGGGCAACATTATCAGCTCATGCACCTCAATTCGAAGGATTAAGAAACAATGAATGATGAGGTGATTATAGGGCCAGGTTGAAAGTGACAATAGAGTAAATGACTAGGTTAAAACCTATGAAACGTCGGTTATTACAACAAATCTTACTTATGGGCTATATAAAGATACTTGTATCGACATGGTAAACATCCATACACTGAAGATTTACCTACTGTCCTCACCTTTAGTATCTGAAATGTTATTATCTTTATCTTAAGTGTGAAATTTTACAGAAAAGTCAATAGCGACAAACTAATTTTCATAGATTTAATTTAATTTATTTAAGCACTTTCATGTTTTAATTCGGTAGCAGTCCGCAATGAAATTCTTGGTGGAGCAGTGCAAGTACAACATTTCATATTTATTTATAAAATGCGAACTCAGGTGAAGTAACGCTGTAATGCAATAGTATCGTGCAATAATATTGTACTAACCTGTAGAAGAGAACGGTGTACTTCAGGTACCTATTACTCCTAACCAAATGGTGGCCTTATGAACAGAAAGGGCACAGGCAAACGTAAACGTGCCCTTCAGTAGCCAATTTTGCAGTTGGGATTGGAACATTTCTTCACTACCTTGCTTATTGAATATTTAAGATTATTTTATTTAATATGCGGATTAGTTAAGGCAACTAAAGGAAGTATTCTTTTCTATTCCCAAATTCTATAAAGACATTTTACAAAAACGCACATTTTGAGATCCACTTCCAAATCAGTAACTTTTAAAATGCCTCTAAGCGTCAAGAAGAGACCAACCTGAAAATAGCTTCTAACTTTCTTGGAAAGAATTTTGGTTAAAGCAACAGATATATACATATATAACCCAATTGAGGGTACCAGCAATGGTTATGCAAAAGTTGATAAAATATTTTATTAGAATTTGTAAATTTCTATAGGTTAACTGCACACCAGTTTGCAATAAATGTTATGGCTGATGTAAGTTGACAGGGTTCTGGGAATTATTTAGATGACAATTTGGGGACAAGAGAAGAATTTATAAACAGAATTTACTAAGAATTTATAATTTAGTTAAGAATTGTGGTTCTAAAGCTTAATGTAAACATTTTAAGCTGGGTATATATGTAAATTCGTTGACATATGTATCTGTAATATGTTAAAAATCAACTATGAGTTTTGAAACCAAATATAAACCTTTTCACAAAAATGATAGGAATGTACAATTTTCATATCTTAACACTTCACATACAGCTCAAGTTCCTCACTGAAATAGAAGTATTATTAATCCAATCGGTTAAAAATATTTTTGTTGGTGTATTGTTTCGAAATTTAACTCTAGAAGCGTTTTAAAAGGAAACAAATTGTCAAAACTTATTATTATCAAAGAAAACATAACGAATAATTACATAAAACTGTTTTGAAATTTTGACCGTGTACTCTTTATTATATTATATTATTTTACTTTAAGTGTATAATTTATGAACTGATTAACAATATATTGCTAACTTTTCCCATACTTCTATGGAGAAATGTCAAAACATGCGTTGCCCTCAAGGTTATCTGAACAGTCAAGCATATCTCAACGATAGCAAAAATATTACGGTATTATTTTCATTAAATTATTAACATTTTCAATTAAAATAAGCAATTTATGACCTTAAAATATATTTAATTTTGCAAGGACTTCTAAGAATGAAGGGGGGGGGGAGGGAAAGTGAGAAGCAAAAGGAAAAGCCCGAGATGCGGTACACAAATGTATCATATTGAAATTATCTTCTATCTCACTTTAACTCCAACAACCAAAATATTACACAAAATATTTATAGAGCATGGAACATAATATAAACTAAAATGCTAAATTTTATTGTTTGATAGCCCCGGACCAATATTTATCGGACGCGTTCACTGACATATTGTTTATAAATTCCAAAATTTAAGTTAAATAAATACAAAGCCTTATAACGATTTTCGTTTCCATATTTTTAAAAATATGAAATGATTCTGATGTAGTGCTGCATATTAATTCCTTCATTTGGGGCTACGTAGTTTGTTGTGTTAAAGTTAATATAAATATTCCTTAGTCATTGTTATTTTTTAACATATGTAGTAATGTAATGAATCTTTTAACTTCATCTAGTTTTTACATCACTTCAATAGCGATGTAGTGTAATACCGTGAAACAGTACATCCTAGAACAAGGATAGGAAGGAAGTGTGAATTTCTATCCCCCGCCCGTCCTCACTACTTTTAAAAGTAAGGTAGACACAGCTACCTAAACCGGTTGACTCCGGTTACTTTAATCGCCGCAATAGTGGCTTGCACTTGCAACATGGGCAACGAAGAATGCGATTTAATTTATTTTATCTTATATATTATTTTGGGGGTGGGGTTGTGAATATCATTTACCGCTAATTCTGGGACACTGATTCCAAATATGACATCCGTTTTCTTGTACTACGTCCACAGTTTTCAAAAACTTGAAAACAAAATTTGTATATTCACCTATTAATTTATACATTTCTATAAGATCACTATTATGCTCAAGAAAATGGTGTGTATAAAGAAGTATGTAATTATGTCATTTTAAACACAATGTAGATTTTACAAGTATTATCAACTTTAGATAGAAAAAAATAGTCACCTGGCTAGGAAGAAATTTTCTTCTTTTTGCACATGTCCATGTGTATCAAGATTACGTTCCCTTTTTAAAGACCAACAATAGTCCATGTTAACACTCCATCCACCATGGTACCTTCTTTCTCTGTCTATGTCTTTCAGGTTCTGGTAGAAACTTTCATTGTGTTCTTCACTGTAAAATCCAAGATAGAAATCTGGAAAATAGTCAATGTGAGCATGAAGGAAGTACAACTTCAGTCATGTTACAACCAAAATTTCTCAAGTTCTCCAACATGGTGTTCACTTTAGTTTCATAATATTGACTCCTTGTGTTTCCTAAGAAGCTGTTTACAATATTTTTGTAGTTCTACCAGACACGCCTTTCTGTTTGGTTCATTTTCAAAATTGAAGTTACACATTAATTTTCTGATCTGTGGTGCCGTAAAAACAACTGCGTTCAGCTTATCTGGGGTCATTCTGCTTTAAATACTACATATGTGATTAAATACAATGCAACGGTGTTTACTTTATCAATAGAAGCTTCCCATGCCCTACTATGAGATGTTATGAAATATGAATTCTGTATTTTCTCAAAAACCTGACGTGATAGAGAAAAGTGGATTGCACCGTCGAACGTAGGCCAAAAATTCCGTTTAAGAACATTCAATCATTGGAAAACATAATTTTGCTGCAGAGCAGTGTTATTTATCGGGACTGGGAGAACGTTATTGTTTTGTTTGTTCTTCACGTTGGTAATATCCTGCTAACATTGGATATATTACGAGCTTTACCCTAAGAATGCATTTCATTGCGGCTCATCCTATAGCCTATACACCTTTAAAGCAACACACTTTTGCACAGTTAAGGAAAACTCATTTGTACTCATCACTGCTGAAAAAACATTCCCCAACCTGCGCTCTTCTCGGAGGAAATGTCCAAAGCCTCCTTAACTCTCCACTCCCAGTAACTGTTGCATTTTGAAAAGCACGCTTATTCGTGATGCTGGATTTCAGTCGAGCTCCTCGTGGAAACCGACCTTGAAAGTGGAAATCCGTCGTCTTAAGGAGCACAGATCTATACACCTTGATAATCAAGTTAAGTAGCTACGTTTCTTTGACCCAATTAAATTTTTATACTCAATCGATCTCCTGACCTGGCATTTAGTTTACTGAAAACAGTCTTTTGTTCAGTAATGTGAATATAGATAGTATTTTGTTTTTGCTTATATTTGTGTTATATCCACTGATTATTTGTGGTTATAACGTTTAATAAATATCCTGATGAAGGAAGAGATGTACGCTCCCGAGAGGTCGATTTCTAATCATCTTTTCACCTGGCTTGCTTCCCGAGAAGAACTTAAGCATATTCGTCACCAGGAAAGCTTCAGACCTTATTTATATTAAATTTCTATATGTCTATAGGGCTTTTGGTGTTTATTCTGGGTGAGAGTGCTACCGCCTCTGTTTATATTTAACTGTTGTGTCAGTCAACGAAAACTCTCCACAATCATTACTAACATTGTACCAACTTGTGTAATTATCAAAATTCATCCAGTAATAACCTCACTAGCAGTAGGTATTTAGAAGCAGGAAGCAAATTAATTGTGACAAATTAAAACTGCTGTATAATTTTGTGACAAATATTAATTATAGTTACCTGTAAGTAGCCAAAAGAGTCAACCAATTATAATATTTATTTTAGTATAGACATGAAAATCAACTAATGGGTGAATGCTACACGTCAGATTTTGTCCCCAAATACAGAATTAAATATTGAAATACGCCTCAGCATTTACCCCCAAAATTCACAACTAAAATGTAGGTATTCTTCGGATTTTATCATGATTGAACCATTAGGAAGCAAAATCCTGTTATCTTAGAGAGGCATTTGAAGTATCGCTGAGGAAGCGAGTGTTAAGGCAAGGGAACATGCGTCAACCTCCATTTGAGATACCTTTTCAACTCTGTCAACTGCTATCAGGGAACATAAGGAAGCATTAGCGAGATGTCTCCCTTCTCCCTTCTCATCTAATGTACGTACAATTCCGTCATTTGCCTTCTCCCTCACTTTAGAAACTAGAACCTCTTCTAACACTAATTAAATTTGCGATGGTTCTTCCGTATTATACATGCACCGAATTCTCCCTCGCCGTTCTTCCCCTGTAATCAAGAACTGTTGTGAAATGCGGAAAAAATTATGCCCAGTGTCGTTACCCCTCTCTGCTCAAGTTACAGCCGCATCCCCTTTCACAGATAAGGCAGCATTTTAATTCCACCCCTCTCCATGTTTCAAGATTACTGAGAGAGGGTTTGTTCGGAAAAAGGTAGATTACTCGCACGAGGCGCTAAGTCGCGGATATGAAGATTACCAAGATACAAGTATTTATGTCTGGCTGCATCTTTTCGTTTGTCCGTAGTCAGCCTAATGGCGGGATTCCAATATTAGGCGTCTTTACAAATGAGGAAATACTACTCTCAATTTGGCGATATTTCCCGAGTAGACTTTTGCTTTGGTTAATGTTAGTTATTATATTCGTCAGTAGACATATTTGAACCTAAACTGCATAAGCATTCTAAATGTTAAATACATTTCTTGTAGTAAATCTATTCATATCCCCTGTTGGATATTATTGACTAATACCATAATGCAGTGCCTGGGATGTCGACCCATAAATGTCTATTTCATATCGAGAGCGTTAGCCCTTAACTGAATGGCAAATAATAATTAACATTGTCCAAAATGAGATTTCAATCATTGCACGTTCAATTAGGTATTCTTAATCCTCAAATAACTATATGATTGAAAAAGGTGTATCTTTCATGATCTTAAGAATTAACTACTTCTTTATTCCTTCTCTTAACATTCCCTTGCATTCTATGAGGCCTTAAACATTTAAAATAACAGAATTAAAAGAGTAACCTGTTATATTTTATAAATTGAATAGAATAAATAAAGTCAAATCAATAGTACCAGTTTCTTCAAATCATTTCATAATTGTCAGTGTTGTTGCCTATATAACTTGTCCTCATACAACGACAGATAAGGTGCTACGGAAGGACACGCAAACATGTCTTGCTTATCCTGCGCTATCCTGTAGTACCTCCAGCATTTGTCTGTTTTTGTCAGTTACTAGCATCCGTTAAATTGTTTACTAGTACTCTTTGATTTCTGCACAAATTTTCAAACGTAACTTCTTTTAAACAGCACATCACTAAATAATGCAAAGAAAATTAGAAATATTAAATGGAAACAGTGCAACAAATAATGTAGCAAATTAATATATACTACATTGTATTTCTTTCCCTGTGATATTTAAATACTTTATTTTAATCGTGAGAGCATCAACTAAATCCCTTTCCAATTTCGAATTCATTTTCTCTAAACAAATCAAATATTCAAAACTGTTGATAAAATTAGTGATATTGCTCTGCACACTTATTAAGCGGGGCGATCTCTGAAATTGTCAAAGTATTTATTAGTGGTCTGAGCTGTTTGAATTTACGAAAGAAATTTTCAGAAACAAATGTTAAAATGTCATGCACATATGTAAAGGCGTTTCCGAACTATGCATTTCTATACAAATTTCACATAATTACTTCATGAAAACTGATCCTTTCCAATTAATGTTTGTATATTTTTAACGAAAATTAATACTTATTTTATTCGTCCGGCTAATAGATAGGTTTTTTAAGAAATAAACTTTTTAAGATAAATTATATTTACAAATTGTTTTTTCTTCCTTCCCCCCCTTTTTGAATGTGAAATAGCATGACTCAAGACTTCACAATAATAGCTTAAATGAGGCTTTAGCTATCGTGAATTGTGGAAGCCAATTCTGGTAAATCAAAATCCTCCTTCTGTCGTAAAGGCTTTGTAAATATCAAAAATGTTTTATAATTTTACAGGATTTTAAATCCTGATTTTGCAATTTTCATAATGCTATTCTATAAAATTTATAATAATAGAGCTTATTAATGCAAAAGGAGCAAACTTTACAAGACAATTTCCAGAAAATTCGTAAAAACACAAGAAACCTCAGGAAAGTTCAGATTTGATTTGTATATAGGATCTCTGTTCAGTTTATTTAATCGTCAATAATAACTCTCATTTTCTATCATGTAGTGGGCATGTTCACACGAAAACATTCCAAAATAGCGGGATTTAATGTGAAAATTAAAAGTCAAAAGTACAGCTTTTACTTATTACTGGTGCTTTTAAATTTTTATTACCATTCCGTAATTACACTCGTCGATAGCATGTAGTAAACTGAGTGGAACCTTATCTCAGCTGCTGTAGTACGACATTGTGCAAGTTTTAATGCCTATTTTTCTTACCTTTTGTATCTATCGTCACTGCTGGTTTGAACGTCTCAAAAATATTTTATGTATATTATTTCTCACCCGAAATATTAGTTTAATCTTCCTTCTCAAGTTGTTCATAATTACTTACCTATGTATATAACATTTAATATTGTGTAAACATTTCCATACATGCCTTCATTTCACAAGGGTGTCAAATACAATATACGTGTGATTCAGCATGGAAGTCAATCATGTATTATTAACGCTTATTTTAGTAGGTCTCATTATACTGTAAACACTTTTAATTAATCTGGGATCGCTCGCGTCACTTGTTTTTACACGATTACTCCGTGTTAGATTTTTTGCCTAACAAGATGAATTTCTTAATAATGTTTTAATACACGGTGTTTGTTCACTTTTATCTGTAGTTTTACTGCCCAAAAATTGACGCCTTTGCTGATGGAGCGAGTTTATATACGATTCGCCTAGCGGCTTGTGATCCCACTTGATCTGCTGACAGCAGCTTTTAGGGCTCCCTCTACCGGCAGGTGAATATACTATTTGAGGAGGGTGTCCTGCCCGCGTAATATAAAGGTGCGTAATTTTGCCTAGTGCGTAGATACGATTACTGATGTAGTTTGTTTTAATGAATGTGTACACCATTATATGATGGATAAATACAAACTATCTTGCAATTTGGTGTTTCTCTGTGAAGATATATAACTTAATATAATTTAATAAAGGAATGTCAACTTAATAACGTAAATAGGTTCAGTCGCCAGGCCATTGTTGACCGAGACGGCAAGTTATTCAAAGGGATGTGCAGTGCAGTGTATAGATAAAAGCTCGCCGAAACGGCGGGGGGGGGGGGGAGACGAATTTCTCCAGAGTTTACCTTTGTTCTAGCCGGGTCTCGATTGATAAATTTCTGGAATGTTAGTAAACTATAAAAGGGCAGCCCGCCCGCCTGCCAAAGAGGAGTCAGTTGGTAATTGAATGCGTGCGGGTAAACAGCTGTGTTTGTTGACCTTATATGTTTTATTTTGTATGTGTACGAAGCGTATTTGTACGGAAATAAAGTGCAATGTTTCGTGTTTGTAACCTGGACTTTTGATTTCACGAACCCACAAAGTCACAATAATTTAGTAAAGAAACAGATTTTTCTTTTTTTGTTCTTTCAACAGGTCACGTCATATAGAACAATGAATGAATAAGTGAAAGAATTAAACGCATTATATGATACTCAAATGAGTCCAGGGTTCCTAGAGCTTAGAGTTACCCGACATTCGTCTTTGCAGGATAAGGGAAAATACTCGAAAAAATCGTATTCAGGTAACTCATCCTTAGCGAGATTCGAACTGGCGACCTCTTGAGTGTGAGGTACACACGCTAGCTCACACCATGGAGGCCGGCAAGAAAAAAAAATTATTTATATTACATATTTATAATATTTTCATATTATGTTTATTCTAAATTGGGACCGTCACTTTATATCGTCGAGTATGTCTCATTTTGCGGGTAACTGATCTTGGTTTTAAAAGATATAAGGATACCGACATTAATGGACATTTTACTTAAGCGTGAGAATGACACAAATGTATATCATATGCTGATAAAACGTAAGACGTTCTTGTTGCAAACAAAAGTATGTCAATTTGACGATAACTGGACACCTTTGGCAACATTACGCTTCGAGGGACTTCTCTGAATGCCGGATAGCGCTGCAGAAACTCCTCTATGCAGCGCTTTAAAATATATTTATATGTCGCACTAATTTTAATGCCGGTACGAGGACGCCGTGCTCTGTCTACATATCCCCCTTTAGAATAGAAACGTGCTACTTCACATTTGTACTGGAATGATAGTCATGATTAGCGTAAAGAGGGGTGAAAGGGGGTCCACCTCGGTAGCAAAGATGGTAGCGTGTCTGCCTCAGTTCAAGAGGTCCTGAGTTCGAATCTCTCTCAGGGAAAGTTACCTCGAAAAGGTTTTTTCCGGGGTTTTCCCTTATCCTCCAAGACAAAGGTCGGGTAACTGTAAGCTCCATGGACCCTGGACTCATTTGAGCATCATTTCAGCAAATTCATTCACCGTCCGATATGACTTAATGATGGAGGAGGTAAATAACAAAACAAACAGGGTTGAAAGGTGAGGACGGTTTCATTAGTTATTAGCGCAATCACACTGAGAGCGTTGTAGCTAGTTACCGTTCCGTTAACATTACCGCTTCATCTCCGTAGAGGGCCCTATGATTTCAAGATAGTCACCTGGATAGCTCTAATCTCTATGGACCCTGGGCTCATTTGAGCATCATTTCACCCATCCCATTCATCGTCCGATATCACTTAACGTTGGAGGACGTAAATTACAACAACAACAACAAAGATACTCGCCAATCAACTATGACGTCATTCTTGCTCAATCGGAGAGCGGGAAATAACTAATACAAATGAACACCGTGTATGTACCATTACAGTTAACATACTAGTTGCTTGAGCAATACTGTAACTATGTTGAACTACTAAGAGCCAAATATGTCACAAAATTATGCGCCACAAGTAACACCAAAAATCTAACACAATAAAAAAGGAAGCAAAGTATATATCATTACATTAATAAGCTGAGACTTAAATTGTTATAGCAAATTTCAGTTTTCAGTTTACTAGCAGGAATCAATTTCTAATGAAGGGTTTGTACACTTGCGGCAGACATGAACAATTTCTGCTGTATTCTCTTTACAATATGGACTGAGCAGTTGTTACAAGGATGTTGGGTAAACGTGTTCTTCCTTCTGGGACAGAAGACGTATCCTGGCTTTTCCCGTGTGTATTCCTGTATTGTTAGTAAGCAGCGACAATTTGAATCATTTGCTTTAGACAGACACCCTGAAATGTTTATTTGTTTCATCAACACCAGTATCATGCTCAGTTCAGTACGAAATTTTCTTCTTGCTCTGTCCGTCGTGGTTGCATTCTTTTCTAGTGCAAATGTATGATAGTACATCTTAAATGTGATAGGCAATAGATCTAGTTATTGTTACTAAAGTTGTATTAAACTGTGTGTAGCAGTTCGGCACATTAGCAATTGGGCACACATGTAATTATCTAGGTTTCAGGGGCGGGAGGGAGTTGTTTTTCCGGTATAATTGTGAAGGTCATTTTCAGAGGGGGTGATTGATTGTTTTTCCGCGTTCATTGCGGAGGACACTTTCAGTTTGTAACTCGGAAAGATAAGTTTGCTGACATGGAACTCACAGAAACAGAGAAAGGTAAACCTTGTGCACTTTACAATGGGTATCGATACAGAGTAGGACGAGTTAACAAGGAAAACATTACTTTTGGGAGATGTGTAAATAGTGTCAAGTTTAAGTGCTTAGGAAGAATAATCAGCAGTAATAACGGTGTTTTGAAGGAAGTGCCACATATCGCATGTTGTGTGCCGGACATTGCGGCCAATGAAGTTCAGAAGCGTATATGTAATGCAAGAAAGAGAGCAAGAGAAGAAATCACTTCGATATCTGCGATTTATACGGAAGAAATAAGTCCGTTATTTAACCACGGATATGAACTGGTGACTGAAATTCCCTCTCAAAATGTGTGCAAAATTAACCTACACCGAACTAGAAGAAAATCACAAGGTTTGCAGAAAGAGCCGGAAAGTCCTGAAAACATCGTTTTACCACCTGAACTGTTAGTGATGAACGATGGTGGCACGTTTCTTTTAGCAGACGATTTCTCTGCGCCACAACAAAGGATTCTAATATTCGCAAGCACTAAAGGAGTAATTGCACTAAAAGAAAAGCACACCTTTTTAATGGACGGTACATTAAAAAGCTGTAACAAACAATATAGCCAAATATACAACATCCACGCCGATCTTGGAAGTACAAGTCATGAAACCAATGACATGCCGGTGGTATACGCTCTTCTTCCAAATAAGAAAAAGGAGACTTACAGCAGGCTGTTCAACACATTTAAAGAGAAGATTCCAGACGGGAACCCCAAGGAAGTAATTGAAGATTTTGAACCTGGCGCTATTCAAGCTTTGAAGTCCGTGTTTCCAAATGTACAAATTTCTGGTTGCAACTATCATTTCAATCAGTGTATTTGGAGAAAGGTGGAAGAATTAGGACTGGCACGTGACTACATTCAAAATGAGGAAATTAGACTTCATATAAGGATGTGTTCTGCATTGGCTCATCTTCCGCTTAGTAAAATTGAGGATGGTCGGCTCATTATACAAGAAAACTCGCCAGAAAATGAGCAATTAAGTTTGTTCTACGACTACTTTGTGGAACAGTGGCTGGATAATCTTTCAATACCAACAGATTTATGGAACTGTCATGGAAAATGTCACAGAACCAACAATGCTGTCGAAGGTTGGAACCACCGGTTCAACAAAATCGTGCAAAGACCACACCCTAATATACTCGCGCTAATTATGGCCTTGAAGGATGAGGCAGAATACCAGGGATATCTTTTCGACAGAAAAGAACTCAACTTGGAGGGTAAAAACCGAAGAAAGCCTATAGTTACACATGACAATAGGATTGCCAATAGCCTGAAAGATCTTGAGGAAACGAGAGATTTAAGAAAATGTCTGAAAACTCTTGCCTATGTGCATAAATTAAATTAATGACAAATTCTGTTTTATAGGAATGAACTTAAATAATGAAGAACTGTAACGAATTCTTTCTGAATGAGCTTGTATATAAATGTAAGTTAAATTATGGACCAAGAAAACAGAAAACCCATTGACGAGTTCTAGCAGAACGAAGAAAGCAAAATAGTTATAATAACAAAAATAGAAATGTTTGGGGTGCGATAAGAGATCACCTCCACGTGGTGTGCCCCGGAAACAGTATGCTTTAAGTAGGCATAGCTGGCTAAGAATATCTTAAAACGGTTTTCAACAAAATAATAAAAATGACCATGAGATATTAACACTCCTGTGCCTCTCTTAATCCCCAGTACCTGAAACATGTTTTGCTGGTTGATCCGTGTGTCCAATTGCTACTGTTTTTGCCTTGTGCCCAATTGCTAATGTGTCCAATTGCTACAGATTCGTGTTAAACTCCTACGAAATGATGATGGAAGACATTTTAGCCAAGTACTGGTTACACAAGATTTAAGTGAAATGCCTTCTTTTATCGTACTGTATGTACTCGCCCTATACGGACCAGTATCTCCGGAAGTTATCACGTCATCTATGGAATAGGTTGGATGTTTCTCAACAAACATGTTTTGAACCATTTTCTTTCCACTTCCTTAAGATTGTCCTTTTTTATGTTTTAACAGTGGATAAGATGCGCCTTATGAACACCTGTTTACTCTCACAAGCAACGGACTGATCGGAGTGTAACGTTGATCATACTACAGCGAAATGGATGTATGCTGTAGAAAATAGCCTAACTTCATTGTTCTTCTGTTAATGCCATTTTATTTTAGTCATAACCCCTTGTAATGTGGAGTATTTCTCCCATACTGTGTCACAAATTGAAGTATACAATCCATAAATTGCCTTTTTAAGCCACGATATGTGATAGATACACAAGTTTGGTATTTTATGATTAAGAAGCCAATGGAAAGCGTGTAAACATCTTTATTTCCTTATAAAAATATGAGGTACATTTATCATTCAATGAACCTAAAGAGGTCCTGAAATACTATTGAAAGGAATTGAATGAAGTACACGTTCAACTACGTTAGCAGCTTGAGTATCTTCACCATCAAAAGGTTAATCTAAGATTCCCAGGCACGATTGAAGTCAAGATAACTTTGCAAAATCTGTTGAAAGGATGATGCGAAAAAAAAGAATTTTCGTCAATATCGAAAATGTTAATATGTTTTGAACATGTATGGGTTTAAGAAACACAACACAAGGAAACTGTACCTCTGTCTTATTTCCTTGCTGGAAATAGTATTTTCTAAGAAAATATGTGGCGATGCCTAACTCAGAACAATAACTTCGTGTAGATAGATCATGAAAATCAGGTGTATGGTAAAAAATGTGAAAGTACAAGTTCTGTTGCTGTTCTTCATTAAATGAAGGAGCTTCTTAAGTATACAGAGTAACTTCACTCTCAACGCTATAAGTTTACCTCATCACTGCATCTGTACTAGTAAGTCAGTTTTTATGGTGTATTTTTTTTTTTCTTCAGTGAAACCTCTCGTTCAAAACCTCGCGTTTTAACCGAACGCGATCGCTCGGGCATTCATTTTCCATTTACACAGGTTTCCGTCTTTCAGAGGTTTCTGTTGCTTTAGTCGTACGGGTTCACACTGAATGAATAATATAAAATGAAGTGTAAATAATAATCATAGACTGGTATGTATTATGTACCATATTTTCAACTTACGTACAATAATTTTAGTTTGCCGCCTAGTTTCTCTGTTTTCAACGTTTCCTTTCCAATCTGCAACTGTCTGCATATTAACATCATCTGCTTCACACATCATTCAAAACAATGTTATGGCGATGTGTGAAACTCTCGAGCCATCCATTGGAAGCTCTGAAATAGTCTTTTCGTGCTGCCTCTAAGACTTGAGTCTGAAGCAGTTGCCAGGAAATGGGAATTACTTTAGCGCGCGCGAACTAACAAACCAGTCTAACAGAGCCCGATTTAGCTTATCATACACTGTAGATTTTGTGATGTGTTTCACATGCCCTGCTGTTCGCTTTAACTGCTCGTCTTTAATTTGTATTTTGTTTTTCATTTTTGGTATGAAACAGGAACTTTGTTCCTCAGATCAATTATTCATTTAATTATGTAATATGTTTAATAATTATACACAAATTTAAGATCTGTAACTAGCTCTGTTAATGAAAGTAAAATTGTAGACTTTGATGTAAAATATTGTAACGAAACTGGGAGAAATACGTGAGAAAAACTGCACTCTCGGGCGACGGTCTATGAACGGCGGATGTCAGACAATAAAATGGGATGCTAGCTATTTTACTGTAGTTGATGACTTTATGGTTCATGGAACTTTGGTGTGAGCAGAGTCTGCCTCAAAATCATTACAGCCCTTAAAATACGTACGATATAACCCATAACGAGTGAAACAATCCGTTTTAATAAGGTTATTTACCCAAACTGTTCCCGAAAAATATTTCCGTTTTCGCATTCGGCAGTTTTCCGGCTTATAGTATAATTTAGCATGGGAAATAGCTCCATTCCGAAATTTATTTTCTGTTTTCCTAGGTTTCAGGTATATAAAGGTTTCGTTTCAGACAAGTTTTACTGTATAAAGTCAGAATTTTATTTAGTTTTGTCAATTTCAATTGGAAAACCACTACTATATAACCAGAGTTAGATAATCGCCTTCTATTTATACTTTCACTTAAAATAAGACCAGCAGAACCTTTGGAAAGTAAGAAAGAACATTTAATACATTTATTTTGTATTCCTTATTATTAACACGAAGGTGAATAGTGATATGTAATAGGTTCTACATAGCTGTTGCCCTTTTCAGATAAAATGTTACACTTAACTAGTATATTTAACTATGTAGACAGATGAATATAAGAAGAGAAAATATACGTGAAGACAAATGAATCTAGAGGCTGCAGCATATTAACTGTACATCATTATCACTACGCCACGTGAACACTTGTTTTTCAATCTTTACCCTTTCTTTTCACATATATTTTTAATTATTTATCTTTAATTATTTTGGGTGGGTTTTTTTTTAGTTTGGGAATGTTCATGCAACGGCATAGGTAGAAATTCAAGGTTCACAAGCAATTAATATTTGGACTTTTAACAGAAAAACCTATTACCTTGAGAGTACACCCCTAACTCATAGACAGTGTTACCGAGCTTAACAACTCTGAGCACATTGTTATATCTCAAAATTCTCCAACGAGCAGAGTTCATGTTTAACTCAGTAAAACGAAGAAGCCGGTCTGCAATTAGAAAATAACAAAGCAATGGTTGCATGTTCGGGCGTTTCGTTGGTGTTCTAAAAGTTTGTTATTAGGGCACATTTGCAATGCTGTGCTTCTTTGTTTTCCGGCACAAGTCCACCCACTCCTTATTTATCTGTTTTAATATTTCCTCTTTGCCCAGGGCGACGGGCACATTTTCTGTTGTTGCTTTTCCTTCTCTTAAAATTAGTAATACCGAGGTAGGTCGAGGGTGAAAAATTAATTTCAGCAAAATGTTACGAGTCGTGAAAACTTCATGCTTAAGTTCTACTTTTTGTGTCTTTATGCATAATTTAAATATGTTTACATTCTGAGAAATGTTGTGCCTACATGTTTTAATAAATTGCCTAAAGTGACAATACCAAACTTCTTTTATTAACCTCCTCGAACTTTAAGACATATTGGACAATGAATGAAATGATGTTAAAATGAACCCAGAGTGCATAGAGCTTAGAGTTACCCGAATTTATCTTTCAGGATATGCCAAAATCCCACTTATCCAGATAACTCAGTCTGACGGGATTCCAACACGAGATCCCTTATGAGTGAGGCAGACACGTTACCACCCACACTACACAAGTCGACAAAAAAAAAGAATCTGCATTATTTAAATTTACTTTAAGACTTAGCAACGTAAAATTGAGATATTGAGATGACGCAGAAAATGCAAAATTTGAGTCTCTCGGATTTGTTTGTGCCTCTGTTTATGTATCTCTAAGAACGCGGGCAAGTGCAAGGTTAGGCTGCTGTTTCAGGACAATCCAAAGCCAATAATGTGCAAGAAGGCCAATTATATTTTACGTTTAGCATTCCACCATAAAATTCCAAAATCTCAACAAAGTATTTACACAGAGAACTTGTTTACATTTTAAATGTGTTCCGAAATTATTACAATACTGTTGATCAAAGTGTATTACGGCCATTATTTTGGCTAAAGGATTTTGACAGTTCTTTGTGCCTACGAATTTCTCTTTATGTGTGTTAAATTTCTCTGCATAACTTGGAATTCATAAGACAGAAATTAACTAGCTAGAAATGAGGTAAATCTTATTAAAATTGAGAATTTCCATCAAATAATAATTTTGTAACCTTTACTTATATAACGAATGAACCAGTATGCTTTGCCATATTTAATTGTTGAAGTTATAAACGGTTCTGAGCGCAAAAGGCGTATTGTGTAATTGAAACTAAGGTTTGGCATTATTTCTGGGCATGAACAGCAATTTTAACATTATTTCGAAATTTTCAAACCAAATGTTTGTTATACTTATCCCTAACTCGATAAAGTATCACGAGGATAAAATAATAATCCGAAGGAAGCTCATCTGTAATATTACGAATATTATATGCTGTAGTAGCTACAACATTTGTTCACTATATATATATATATATATATATATATATATATATATATATATATATATATATATTCTGCTTACCACTTCAAAAATCCTAAATTTTCTCGTGAAAACCGCTGGATGTAGTGAAGACATATTTAATTTAGTGACAATAGACATATAGTAATATTAAATAGTACGTGAAAAAATGAGATTAATCTGGTTTCCTGAGGATTGTGATTCTATCTGAATAGACGGATAAATGAAAGCCCATCAATATAAGCATAAATGTTCAAAATATTAGAGATGAGAATTTAAATTGCTAGAATTTTTATTGCGTAGGTGATACGCAATAACAGAATAATTAAAGCTGACGAAAAGTTCATCCAATTTTGTAGGAAATAAAACTTGCAGATAGCTTTACATTATGCACCCAAATCCATGGTGATAATCTACAGAGGAATACAGAAGTGACACATATAAGCTGCTGGCGTCGCATATGCATACTATATATATATATATATATATATATATAAATTACCATTTTATTACCATTATTATGGTCCATAGCTTACTGTAATGACAACTAGGTTTATCTTCAGGTAAGAAGGTCACGAAGAACGCCTGATCAGTTCCATTATTTTCTCGGCTTTACCGATAGATCAGGCACAATTTATATCACTGAGTGCCTGTTACACAACTCAACTTGCTTATGTGGAGGTTGTGCTTGGAACTGGAAAAAATTATATATAGTCTGATGCCATTTAGCTTCTCTGGAAATTTCAGCTCAGTTTACTTACAAAACTTCATATTTTTTATGATTGAACTGTGGTATCGTCTAGAACTTTGAAGGTGCTTTTTTAAATTTATTTTAGGAAAATTTTCATTAAATTTTATGTTAAAAGTGGTTAATCAAATGCCAAAATCTACTAAATTCGTTGAGGAAAATGTATATATTCACAGATATTAACGTTATTCAGTTAGATGCGGTCCATGATCGATTACTGGACTTACTTTCAAAGCAAACTTGTAAAAAATAACATTACTTTGGTATTTGGAATTTTACATATATTTAGTATACCTAAATATAATTTTGTTAATTCAGAACTCAAAAGTTTGGTTTAGAACACATAAGGCTATTGTAGTACCTATTAAAATATGTGGTTCGTGGGCCTGTATCTACTTCTTGATTAAGGCTACGAGTGTTTGCTTTAGAACAATAAAAGTAAAGTTCTTTCTGTTAATAAAAGGTCTTTGCCCAAAATTTGAGACCTTATTAATAGGGTAGAGCCAGATTGGAATATTCAATGTCATTGCCGGGATTTGAACCACGAATCTTCTGGTTTTCGTCCAGCCACTCTAAACCATTGAGCTACTATGGTCCACGTGCCAACATGACATTAAATTCAACAACTGGCTTGTGTTTTTACCGATAAACCACTAAGAGTTCGCATAAACACATGATACAGCTACCTTAATGGAGACTTACTATGCTGAAAGTACTTTAACGCCCGGGCTTTATAGTTTGGGCCACTATTAGGTACAATTAATGGAAATTAACGGTTCTTTCACATTAGCAGTTTGTAGGACGCACTATGAAAGAGTAGAGCCGGACTGAAAAATTACTTGTATCTATTGTACCTAATAATTGATGGGTGGATGGGTGGATGGGTGGGTGGAGTGGGATGCGGAGGGACGGGTGGATGGGGTGGATGGGGTGGGTGGACGGGGTGGATGGGGTGGATGGGGGTGGGTGGGGTGGATGAACGAATGGATGGATGGATGGGAATGGATGGGAATGGGTGGGAATGGATGGGAATGAATGGGGATGGACGGGGATGGACGGGGATGGACGGGGATGGATGGGGATAGATGGGGATGGATGGGGATGGATGGGATGGATGGGATGGATGGGATGGATGGGATGGATGGGATGGATGGATGGTTGGATGGATGGATGGATGGATGGATGGATGGATGGATGGATGGATGGATGGATGGATGGATGGATGGATGGATGGAGGGATGGGTGGGTGTGTGTATGGACCAAGGAACGAAGGAATATACATATAAATACATATATAAATAAATAAACAAGAAAATAAACAAACTAATAAACAAGTATATAAACGAATAAATAAATAAAATATTTGGTCTATGCAAAGGGAATGAAAGT
Source organism: Mantis religiosa (assembly GCA_030765055.1). Lineage (NCBI taxonomy): Eukaryota > Metazoa > Arthropoda > Insecta > Mantodea > Mantidae > Mantis > Mantis religiosa. The sequence continues at coordinate 174,414,991 of CM060947.1, read as the reverse complement.
TTTAAGCTATAGCATAGCATAGAGCTGCTTCAAGGTTTGAATATCACTGAATTGTACTTTGCTCCCCTGTACACATTGTAACTATGGCGAGGGTAATAATAAATTCGTTTCTACTCTCGTTTAACATGAATTAGAACAATATGTACTTGTAAGACTCGTTTGTAAATGAATGAATGGACAAATTAAAGAAATGTAGTGCAATGTTCATGCATTTTAGAGCTCCCTTCGCCTAACAATTTTGTGATCGCTGAAACCATCTTTTGATATGCCGTATTCACTTTCATGACAAGTTACTTTTTGTTGGGAAATTTTATTCAAGGACCCTAAACAATACAAATTAACAAGACCCCAGAAAATAATTATTAATGAGCCGAACTGTTAGCACATTGAGAAACAATAATAAAGTTTCTGTGGTACGTAATATACCGTTAGTGTACCACAAAAACAACAAGACAATAATCAAATATTTTTAGAAAGTCAAACAAGTATTAATTATCATCATAATCTTCTTCTTCTTCTTCTTTCACGGATTAGGTTTTACCCATTCCGATCTCACATCTTCAGCCAAGTGCTTTGTTGGTCTTTCTACCAACCTTCTTCCTCTATATTTATACATCAATGCCATCATTGATATCGTATCCTCTGGCATTCTTTGCTGATACTCTATCCAAATGTTGCTATGTTTGTTAAAGAAGTGTTTGTACTTTAAGTTTCTCTCTAACGTTCATATTTCTAATGTTCTCTTCTCTTTCATGGACCTTAGAAAAAATATTTCTGCTGCTTGATTTTTTTTTTTTTTTTTTTTTTTTTATTCTTTTGGACCCAGGCCCCACTTCCATACATTGACGCTGGTAGTGCCATTGTTGAATGAAATCTTAGCTGTGCAGGTTTCCTAACTTTCTTTCTCAGTGTCTGTCTGATTGTTCCATAAAGATGCTGAAATTTCTGCATTATGTTACTTATATTGTTTTCTTCGTATGTTATATCAGTGTCGAAGTACTGCAAGTGTAAAACGTATTCCAACACTATATTTTCTATTACTACTTTTGTTCTTACTGGCTATCTCTCTTTGAATGCCGTTACTTTAGTTTTTCATTTTGAAGTTATCATATTATATTTTATGTTTATTATTTAATTGATTAACTGCTTTCTGTAACCTGTAAAAAGTTAATATATCTTCTGATAAAGATAATATATTCTATGTGTTGTTTTGAGCAATGTCTAATCCCTTATGAACTACTTGTTTCTATTCATCTAGAATGTCATCTAAGTATATTGAAAGGCTCCTCTATTATTTAAAACCACAGTTAGTTCTAATACATTTTGTTCATTTTTAATTTATTTCTATTATTATTTTTGTACCTTTATATAAACTTTGTCGTTTTACTAAGAATTTGGGGTGTACCTTTTTCTGCATTATCTCCCAAAATAAAGTGTGGATTACTTCCTTAAATATTTAAAAATAATGTGTTTTTATATATTAAATTCCCAGTGTATTTAAATAATCTGATTCATTGTAAGAGCATTGTCCGTGCAAGAACTACTCTGTTCCTCACTGATTTTCACATTGCTCAATACCTTCAATCTGGAATTTCTTTATTTTTTTATGTATTTTATACATCATATTTAGTAAACGTATCCCTCCGTAGAACTTATATTCATTTTTTCCCTATCTTAAACAATGCAATAGTTTTTAGAACTTTCCATTCTTCTGATATTGTTTTCTTTCTCCAAAATATACTCAATAAATGTAGTAATCGTAACTATAATAATAATCCACCATAGTTATATACTTCTATTAACATTTTATTTGTATCCGAATTATGTATGTACACACACACACACACACACACACACACACACACACACACACACACACACACACACATGCATCATGCAGGTAATCTGTCGTTCTTTCCTCCTGTTTCTCACTTGTAGTTAAATTTTTTATATCTTTCTAACAACTTACATATTCGTCTGTAGGCAATGATTTGGATAGTTAGAGTCAGATGGATACCGGGAAATCCGTGGTTCATATCCCGTCTATGGCACTCTACCTAACCAAAATTACATATTCCTTTCTGTAATACATGATAATGAAACTTTATCCCCTTTTGTTGTTTTCAGATATCTCATTACCTTCCATGTCATATTTTGCCTTCCATAAGTATCATGCTCAATTGTTGTCAAAAGTCTCTTCCACGATTTTAGATAGCTTATTTTTATTCTCGATTTTGCAACATTGCTTTTTAATTTATAATATTCCAATTGCCAGTATTATTCATTTGTAAATATTTTAGATGTTCTTCTTTCTTATCCTTTACTGCTACTAGGATTTATTTTAAAATATGTAAATGATTTGATAGTTTTTAAAAACATTTCTCTTTGCTATCAATTTACTTTTCATTCAATGAAACGAGTCCTTTAGGAATTTCAGGAGCAATTTCAGCAGGCAACGTTCTCCTTCTTCATCTGATAATAAAGTAATTTCATGCATTTTATGTTTAAATTTTTGAGAAAAAGATGGTATGCGAGGTTTGTATGCTGGAAGATCTGTGTTGCTGATGTTTAGGACATCCATATATTCAGTTGCATATTTATTATATGGGATGATGTGTTGTTATGATTGGATGTTTTCAGGACACTATGAAAAATTTGTGATAAACAGACATCTGTCAAATAACTATCGTCAACTGTCAACGGGGCTATCGGCATGTAACTCTCTATACTATTGCGCTTGGCCTATTATAGCAAAGAACATGAGCTACTGTCTTCTTACCAGCATTGTACACTTAGAAAGATCGTTGAATCGATTTACTTCCTCTTTCGGGATTATACAAAGAAGTTCAAGATTCATCACCAGTAATAATATTCCAAACGAAATCTGAAATGTTCTCTCGGGTGTTTTCCAGTAATTTTGTGCACTAACCAATGCTTGTAGCTTTCGATAGGAAGTAAGTTTTGGTGGAATCTACCAAAACAACAAAGCTTTCTTACCTCTATACGTTGACGTAACATGTTTGGAATTTGACTCATACAAATGCCTAGTGGTGGCCAATAAATTAAAAAAATGTATGCTGTTTTTCCGCAAATAGTGCTCGAGAAGCGGTAATATTTTTATTAGTAACAAATGTTCTTTGGTGTCCTTCACGGTATCCATAACTAAGAACTCTTTTTGACTTGCTGTGCCAATTATTATTATTTAAAAAAGTGATAGAGCTTTTGCAGCAGAACCATTTCTAAGCATTTCTTCCCACTTTACAGACGTTAATGAATGTCCAAAATAATTAAATCCCATATCCCGTTATTGATCTCTAGTCAAATTCATTTTTGAATAACGACAAAAAATATCTATATCAGAAACTTGAAAAAAAAAGCACTCGCAGAACTTTAAAATTTGTTACAAATATAAACAAACGTATTCAGTGTCGGTAACGGTAACGGTATTCAGTGCCGTGTTCGTAAGGTACAGTGCCATTTAGCAAGCAGCTTTAATTAAAACATCTGATACATAGCAAATGAACTCCACTAGCTGAGATTCTGCTCCTTTTTGGCTCTTCCCTTAAGAAGTAGAATGAAACAAAATTACTTGCAACTCTTAAAGCATGAACAGCACTTTCTGCACAAAACACGCAAAACTTTTTAACGTACTTATACAAGTTTGCAACAAATTCTTCTATCCCTCATGCTGGAAGATATGTAAATAATAACAAAGAAGGAAGAAACTTAACTGCTACGACCGCAAAAAGATAAAAATCATCCTTCTACTGCGTAGAAATTATAGTTCACATTTTTTGTTATTTTCGCCGGGCAAAGTTTCAGAAACTTTACCGTCTTTGTTTCTTTACTCTGCATTTTATTTCATTTTAGCTGAAAAGCTCTTCCATTCTTTCCCCTTTTTCCATCATTTTAAGCCGGTAATTTAACCTTTTAATTGAATCTTGCAGTCTTTACTTTTAGCCGAGGAGACAAGGCTGTGGAATTAAGGATGGGCTGAATACAAGGAGATGCTGAGGGTGATGCACTCGTTAATCAAGAGAGGTTCTAATAACTTCGACGTGAGAGGAGGGGGTGGTACTGTCAAAATTGCTCCACTACTCTTGATTACAGAGGAAACATCTCAAGTTTGGGACAGAATCAGCGTTCTTGCATTTTTATAACTTTCTTCTCTGGGAAAGAGGAAGGGGCTTTGAGAGCGAATCCATTATGGTTTGATAGAGCTGCTAAGATTTGCATTTCACCGTGTTCAACGGCTCTTATCTTTCCTGTGTGTTTACATGCCAGAAACTTGGAGCTCCTCACTCGAAAACTTTGCGAAACATCTATAGGTACCTTTTAATCTACTTCCACGACATTCCTTTCATTTGTTTTAGCTTTACAGCCTACCTAAGTTAGGCAGAGGATATATTACAGATTAAACAATAATCGACGTGGAAAGTTCACCAAAAATACTAGTTCTAAAGCTTCCTGAACCTCTCTTAAAATATATTGCCATGTGTATTTGCATTAAATTTGTAGTGCGAAAGATTATCGGAAACAATTTTTTCGAAGTGCTTTAACAGCCCTTAAAATGGGTGCAATTTCTTTCCTATATTTTTGGTGAGACAGATTCTACAGATAGGAAAACTCAAAAAACGTTAGACAAATATGAAGCGTTGTATTGAAGCTTAACATAGTTTGAGGACACACGCGAATATTGTTGAAACCTTTTCTGCACCCCGACCGAACGGGATGGCTCAGGCGGTTTCGTCTGCGGCGGCCCTCCCCCCCCCCCCTATTTGTGAGGTCAGTTTCGATTCCCATGTCCAACTTACCTAAACCATGGCCTTTTTTTTTTCCGAGGGATTCTCCGGGTTGCCAGGCGAATGCTGGGTAGGTTAATTACATCATCATCATCATCATCATCATCATCATCATCATCATCATCATCATCATCATCATCATCATCATCATCATCTTCAAGAATTGGGCCCTGTGACCCATTCCGTTCTCTTCAAGAGCCTGCTTCCAGCGTAGAGCTGGGCGTCCCACATCTCCCTTTTCCTTCGGCATATAATCTAAAACTTTTCTTGCAAGTCGTTCCGCGTCCATTCTTAAAATATTACTCATTTTTGTTTTTTATTATTTTACTGTTTAAATTAAAAATCCAAGCTCTTCTCTTATTTTTTCGTTCCTGACGTGGTATATTCTTTCATAACCTGCCACGCTTCTCAAAAATCTCATCTCTGCCGTTTCTAGCTGTTTGCGTTGGTTCTTTGCCAGTGTCCATATTTCGGAACCGTATGTTAACGTTGGGACTGCCATTATTTTATAAAATTTTATCTATGTTTCCTTTCGTGTTTACCTGTTCAGCGTTCTTATTATAGTCCCACACATTTGATTGAATCTGTTTAATTTCACCTCCATATCTTGTTATTTGCTACTGCTACTGTGTAGCCTAGATAGTTAAAACTGTTCTATTATTTTATTGTTTATAACTATTTTTGCTCTTATATTGTTCTTTCCTCTAAAAGCCATTACTTTAGTTTTGTGTTCTGAGATTAAAAAGTTATATGTTTCCGCTATGTTGTTTAAACTATATACTACTCTTTGCATGTCAACTTCTGATTGGGATATTATCACTTGATCATCAGCAAATAATACTGTACTTAAAATTATGCTTCCATTCAGTACATTTAGTTTTATACTTTGCTGCCATTCTTGCATCATATTATCAATATAGATATTAAAGAGTGTAGGCAATAGAGGGCATCCTTGTCGTACTCCTTTATTTATGTCCACTGCTTCTGTTTTCCTTGCATTCCTTATTATTGCTATTGTAGTATTTTTATACATACCTTGTGCAGTCCCTATTAAATGTGCTGGTATTCCACAATTTTCCATCGCTATCCAAAGTTTATCCCTTAAAACCGAATCGATGGCTTTAACATAGTCAAAAAAAGCATAAATATGTCAACATTAAATTCTTTGTGTTTTTCAATTAGTTGTTGAATTATAAATATACTATCCGTGCATGATCTTCCTTTTCTAATTCCGTTTTAGGCCTCATTAAGCCGTGCTTCCGGTATTGTACTTATTTTTCTTGCAGCTATTTTAGCATATAGTTTATACACTGAGCACAGCAGACTAACTCCTCTGTAGTTGTCACATTTTTCTCTATCGCCTTTCTTAAAAATTGCTATCACCAACGCTGTATTCCACAGGATAATACATTAGGAACGGACAGATGAGGTTCGAAGTCCAGTAAGACAGCTCATCTAGGAGAGGACAACTCTGATATAAAACCGGACCGTCCAGGATGGGGGTTTAGCATAGGGCTTGTAACCTATCTAGTAAAAAATAGCTTATTCACAATTATCATAAAAACAGCCGAACTGAAAATATGTTGACGATCCAAGCCAAGAATAAGGTTAATTACATCCACCAAATTTCCTGTCCCTCCATTTCATTTCCATTATCATTTCACATTATCTCTCATCTGGTGATATCTTTCAGAGTAGAAGTGTCGGCGGGTTCTCTGTGATTTCATGTGTCCTTGGGTCGGCCGCCCATTGTCCCCTCTCGCCTCATATTTCCTCTCGGGGACACCCCACTTGGTGCTTAGATACGACAAACCACATGTTTTGGTGCCGAAAACCCTCCGTAGTAATCCTAATCCTAATTCTGAACCTCATCTCCATTTACATGAAAAATATTAACCCATTTGTTTCTTTTGAATATAATTTACACCATCGTACCAATTTCAATAACATTTTACATAAGTAGTCTTTGACACAAGGCCAAAGCATGTACAATGAAGTTTCTGTTTATATCTAAATAACTAAGATTGTGCACATTAGGCAGCTCCCTGTAGTCGCATCGGCGTTTATCTGGCGCTTAGAAATTGAGGCGATTCGGCCCGTAGCAAACCACGTTGAGCTTTACCTTGTGCTCAACGCCTCACAATTAAGGATCGGTGGCGTGAGGAGGCTACGGAATAAAGAGATTGTAATCGGTTCGAGGTGACTTGTAGCTCCCGCATTAGAACTCTCATCTGTGCTTCAGGAGTGAGTGCGTCTTGACTGGTTGTGGGTTGAATGATGACACCTCGGATCTAGTAGACAGAAGTTTATTGTTATCCTTAGGCTCCTTTGCTCGCCACCGTAAAGTTGTCGTCGTTGTGGTCGCTGTATTTAGCGCCACTGTCAATATTGTGATGTGAAGCACGGAGGCAGTGGCACTGCGTAGTCGAACTGCATATATTTATCGCCTGCCCTATACATTACTCTTTGTGCTAACTCTCACTGGAGAGGTTGTTAAATATTGCATTTTGTCTCTGTGCACGGCGTGGAAGTATACTTCTTAGGCGGCGCCAAATACGCGTCCGTCTCACTTAGAACTCAGGACCAAAGTGTTCTTACTAGCAAAACCTACTTTCCGCCATTACTTTTAATTACCCCCACTCTACGTATTTCTCGGAGTTTGCAAAATCACATGAACAAATATTAATTTTCTATTGGCTCTTAACTATCCCCAGTGTTGAGAATTTGCAGTTTCGAACCTTACATCAGAGACGCTTTCTCTAACGGACCGCCTGCAAAAATTAATGCGAAGGCATGTGCTCAGCGCGACGGTCAAAATTTTATAGCCTGTTGTCAGAAGCACGCATGCTATTTTAACAATGGGTTCATTTCCAACTGTAAGGTGCCAAATTTTCCTTGAGGGCAAAACAGACAATACAGTAGGGTTGTTTGTTTACAGGGATTGCAAAGGGAGTTTACTGACCTTCGCAGAGTGGCCTTGTCACTGTGGCGGTCTCCGGAATATATGCTAACATTATGGCATATGTCTGTTCTGATATACTTCATTTATTTGAATTTATAAATCTATCATTTATTTATATTTATTCGTTTGTGTCAATGTCTTTCTGATATCAGGTTATATGTCGTTTCTATGTTCTTAGTTGACAGGGGCTGCGTCAAAATCTACTCTTAACTAATACTAACATAGCCTGGCGTCGTTGCCGATAATGGTTTAGACTTTAGATATACCTTCGTGTGCATCCAGTTTATGATTTACCTTTGCAGTTCATGTACTTGCAATTTGTGGAAAGCATATACGCTTCTGCGTAATTTGGTTTGCGTGTTATACGTACATTTTTCCGGCTTCGAGTACTTACAATTTGCCTTACATGTCCGTTTGCCTGTCGAACCGGGATGTAACTGTAACGGTTGTTTTGGTTTGGGCCCCAAGATTGAAAAATATTTAAATATATTTAAATATGTGGTTTAAGAACAAATATGAACATGTTAGAATAAGCATGAAAGATTCTTAAAATCCAGCAGGTCATGGGATGACGCAACATGTAAGTGATATGATATGAATGTTTTATGATTGGTAGTTTTAAAAATGATAATATGTAATGTGTTACGTGGACCAGTAAAAATAAAGTTTGATTGGTAGTGATGGCAATGAAGGAAAGACAAATCAATAATCTTGGTAAAACAGCTAGGAAAAAAGCATCTTTCGACTGTGGAATTTCGGAGAGAACAGACACAGACTTTCAGAAAATTGTATCGGCGAAACACCATTCTTGTGTAGAGCTTTGTATGAAAAACGCAAAGTAAATTTTAATTAACCTACACGTTCACATTTTTTTATAAATTAAATAAAATTTACTTGTTTCTGTTTATTTAACTAAAGAATTCTTTCGCTTGCGACCACGCCTGAGATAAGGTTTCTCATGTAGCGACAGAAGCTACACAGAAGATTTTAGGTACAACTGAGTGCCAAATTGGTCCGAGAAAAATTAGCAACCAGTGGCTTCATCATTTTCTTCTCGGACTGCTGAATGCAACCCGCAAGCTCAGTCGCAACGTGGGACGAGTGCAGGTGAGAATAATAGCGTTCCACATGATCGCTGCTGACTTCGAGAACACCAGCTTTCCATTTCATCGCCCCTGAAATCTCGCCCCATAACTGCGTGCTATACATCGGTCTTTGGTAAATACTTTTAGTTATGAATTACAAATTATCAGTGCGTACTACTGGTTCTGGCTTATGGCTTAATTATCCGCCTTCGCGTGCTTCTAGTTTCAGAGATTTATTCCGCCCTCCCTTAGTTTCAGTCCGTGCGGGGTACTTATTTGTAATCAGCAGATTTAGTCAGTTTTACGTCTCTTCTAAATGGGAGCATGTCTGACCCACGTTCAAGAAATCCCGAGTTCGGTAAGTTGAGTTATCTGGATAAGGTTTTTCCTGGATTTTCCCTTATTCTTAAAATAAATGTCGAATAACTCTATGCTCTGTGTACCCTGGGATCATTGGAGCATCATGTCATTCATTTTATTCATCGTCCGATATGACAAAGTTGGAGGACGTGAATTAGAAGAGAAAAAAGTCCTTTTTTCTTCTCATCTTTTGTGCAAATAAATGATCTCATAGAATTCTAAATAAGCTTGTACCTAGAAACAAGTCTTCATGTGACTCAGCTCCTACTATCTATAGAGTAAAAAATAGGTCATATTAATGTCAATATTTAAATTAATTAGTACCCGTGCTCGGATTGGGCAATTTCTCTATAAAATATTTGGTTTCGTTAAATCCTTCGTACTTCTTATTTTAATATATAAGATTTTTCGTTAATTTTATATTCAGAATTACGAAGTTTTACTCTATTTATATCTAAGCTTCTTAGCGCCTCTATGGATCCCATTAAGATAACTAAATAAACCCAAACAAAATGTTGCCAAAAAGGTATACTGCCAAACACTGTACAAGTAATAAAAATTACTGAACGTTGTGACTGTTTTCGACACGTGTGAAAGGATCTGGACGGGTAACAGGGAGAATATAAAATTAACGGAAAAGGGAAGACTAATCAGAGGAAGAAAGCTAAAGGTAAAAGTTTAGTATGAAGACGCAGATATGGAAGCAAAGAGGAAAAGCTAGAAGGTGAGAAACGTGAGAAACTGAAACAGATAGAGAATAATCTTCAAATGTAATGCCATAACACTGATTCATTTGTTATTACGAGGGCTGTTCAATAAAGAACTATCACAATTTTTCTTGACAGCGTACCTTAACTCATCCTCATAATTTTGATGGTCCTTCTCAAAATTGTCTCCCCTGAATGCGACGCACTTGTCCCAGAGTTTCCGCCAGCCTTCAAAGGCATGCTGGAAACCATTTTTAAGAGATCTCTCAAAATCTCCTCCGCAGTCTTCAGCACTGCTTCTGATGATGAATAAGGCCTCCCACGAAGGCTTTTCTTCAAGTTAGGGAATAGAAAAAAGTCACATGGGGTTAAATCCGGACTATAGGGGGGGTGAGGGCTGCACTTCTTGTTGATTTTTACAAGATATTCTGCAACAACATTGGCAATATATGGCCGCACACTGTCGTGGTGCAGCACCTAGACTGCTTCACGGATATGTGGCACCCAATGAAATGTTCAGTATTTCAGAAAGTGATCTTAAAGTAATTCGTCGATCCTCTCTCACAATGGCAGCAGAAGTGTTGATGTTTTCTTCCGTAAGAGCAGTAACTGTAGCACCAGTTCCACCTACCATTGAAATTGGTTGTCTCCCCTCTTTAAACATTTAAACTACCTTCGAGCTGTGCTGTAGGGAAGAACAGACACTCCATAGGCCTCCTGTAACATTGTATAGGCCTCAACTGAAGATTTGTTGGGACTAAAGCAGAATTTCAAAGCCGCATATTGTTCCTCGCGTGTTACCTCCATTGCAGTGGTAGGCGATTCTGAACATGTCTGAACTTTCCTGGTTCTCACAGGCGGGAACCAGGAGTACCAACATTGGAACTGCTACGGCATGTTTGTTTCACATTAAGCTAACAGAATATACTTAGATTGAATTTTAATGCGAAAAATTATGACCGTAAAAAATTATGATCTTTCTTTATTGAACAGCCCTCGTATACATTTGTGATTTAGCTATAATATACATACAGGCCATTTAAGTTCTTATTTATGGAGCTTATTAGCCTTTGAAATATTTGTAAAATAATTATTTTTTCTTTTTCTTTGTGAGAGTTTTCTTTTATATTTGTGATTTATCTATCATATACCTACTGCCTATTTATGTACTCATTAATGGAGCTTATTAGCCTTTGAAATATTTGTAAAATAATGATTTTTCTTTCTTTTTCATTGCGGGAGTTTTCTTTTCGCCTTAGGGCATTAAGGGATAAATACAATTTGCGCACCTTTATAAACTTAAACAAATATTTAATTCTAAGAAATGTATTATTGAACATTTAAATAGATATATAATTCACAATATATGCGCTAATCGGCAACGTATATAATGTCGGATAAAGAGTGTTGAGCCTGGCATCTATTTCCTTATTGGGAATAAGCTGTTCCGAGCGAGAAAGCACTGCTAATGTTTGCAACGCACTTTCTCCAACCACGGGTTTTTCGTTGTTTCTCCGGTTAGTAGGTGCATCCTCTGCTGCTTTTTTTAATTATTTTTTATATTTTTTTTCTACCACTAAGTTCCGTCCATCATTTACTGCCCCTATCGTTTCCTTGTGTTCCAGGGTGCAGAACCAGGCAAGGGTGTTATGAGTGTTGTAACTGGACATTGGTGCTTCGATTTGTGAGGCTTTTCTAGGGTCGGACGGACTGTTACTGGAAACATCTTCTGTGAGCACCTTCCTTAAGCGACCCCAAGAGAATGCAGTACTACAGGCTATAGGCATTGTCTCAGAACTACGATAACATTGCAACCACTTCAAATGAAGACTACCTAGTAGCCGTAGTAAAACTCAGCAAACTGGGAAAAGTAATTCAACACCTCTGCGGCTTGTATCATAGAAAACTACCATATTTAAGATAAAATAAACCAGTGTTATCATTCGTCAACTCTTTTCTGCACATATCGCCGAATTCAAGGAATTTATAATCTTAATATCCCTCGTAGGATCACATATATTTACTGACCCAGTTTATTAATTGATGATTAAAGATTATTCCCGTTCTCCCTCTCTTATTCCCCTTGCACCCTTTCCTTTTCTGTAAAGCCCTGATACTTCAAAATGCTATAATAATAACCAGGGTCTCATCTAATAACAAGGGTTATAGTTTTAGGTGCAAATTATAGATGACAAAAGGAAGGGAAAAGGTGTTGAAATAAGGCAAAAAAGAGACAAAACATGCTGGTTTATTCAACTAGTTCAACAATTTCTCTTTCTTCTGTTCTAATTTATCGAATTAAAAACAAGCACATCAAATTATTACTCATCAGTAGAAGGAAAGCACATGAAGCTTTCCTTCATGTGAACTACATTTGTAAAAGCAAGTCTGTTTCTATTAGGAGATAAAATGGCTTTGTAGATACTAAAGCTTCTTTTGTCATACAGAGAAACCAGTGGGGCAAATCTTGTATTCACTCGGAATGGCAATTCTACTGATGTGGCAAAATTCTCAATGTCCGGATTTTTCTGAAAACAAAACTTAAGTTGCCTTTGGCAAAGTCATCTAACTGCTCCGTCACGGAAGTAAAATTACCCCACTGTTTCTCCTTTTCCAAATCGTGTTCATCTTATAGTTTAATATCCGCAGCCAGGTACTTGTAAGTCGGCTGGATCCGAAGAAAACAGAAACTCTTTAATTTTGTCAAAATTCTCACGTAACATAGCAGTACACTCGATCCAAGATCCCCAGCGAGTAATGAGCGGGAAATTTGGAAGCAGCAGGCCAGTGGTTTCTTTGTAGACCACAACACGATTCGGAGCATTCAGCAGAATGTTCTTCAGGACAGAGATGAGTTGATTTGCAATATGGCATTCGTTCCTTATGGATTCACAAACTCTGTGAACAGAATGAACCAAGCTTATCATATGTTTCAACTTAGGAAGTAAAGGCTTCAATTAACAGCTGAAACAATGCATGGACCCTGGTCCGTAATCACAAGAAGAAGTTTTTCAAACTCGATATCTGCAGGACAGAGTTTTTGATAAGTGTCCATAATTGACTGCGTTACTGCACTGGCATTGCATTTCTGCAGCTCATACATTTTTAACAGCATGGGTTTAATTTTCTCCCCTCCTATAAGGGAAAAACTGAAATATCCAAAACATATCGTTCCATTGATTCTATGGTTTCAACCACAATGACTCCCACATCGCAATCAGACACTTTCTCCTTGACTCTTTGTATGGTTTCTTGGTAGACAGGCTCCATGTAGTTTTTTCTTAAAGGTACTCACATTCGGCATTGACATCTTTGGCTAATTTTCAAGAAATCCCTTTAAGACTGGATTGTTCACTTTATTTAGGGAAATTCCAAAACTCAATGTTGTTCCCTTAAAATTTTGCCTTTTAAAGAACTCGAAACGCATATCGTAATAGAGGCTGCCACAGTAGCTTCGAATAGAACCCGTAGTCAATTCTTGGAACTAGCGTATACTGCTGTCTCTGCATGACCCTGGAATCCGCGCGAACAGATGACGTCTGTCTCAGGTACACTAACAGTAGGCTACTGATTCGGGTGAAATTAAAGGGATAGAATTGCATAAAATGACAATGAGTCATTGTCAATTGCATCATTTCAAGCTGCTTTATAGCGGTAAAACAAGAGAAAGAGGATTGGTCGTACGCAGTTGTTTTCCTATGTTGTAAGTGTACTTTCAACTCCCGCGCAACATTTACCGAAAGAGGCTTACTCTTCCCCTGTTGACAGAAAGCTTAAGATATTTTAATTAAAAGTTAAATATTTTATATTTATTAAAATCATATAGACCAAAATGGAAGGAAAGTTAAAAGGAGCACAAGGTATTATGGGCATGGTTGGGGGGGGGGGGGAGGTTAAAGGTACCCAGAAAGAGTGTACGTCTTCTTTTGGCAACTAAATACAAAACTTCACACTGTGGCATCTTTCATAAGATCTTAAATTTACCCTAAGAACAAAGGTGCACACCTAAAGCTCCTAAACCTGGTAATAACTAATGACCATAGATTAGCCGGTGCATTCGTTGTCATACTAATGGAGTAGCAAAAACCTACCTTGCTAATGGAGATATGTTACAGCGATAGTTAACGCTATATTTCACCTTTTTATTTCATATCACTGTTCCTTGTTTTCCAAATAAACCACTAAAAATAAAAAAGCCAAAACTTGCCGCAATGTATACATCTTGAGAAGCCTTTCACCGCGCCAATGAAGATGTCTACTGCAGTTGTGGACGAAATGTCTGGCACATTAATTCCTAGCAGAAACATAAACAACTTCCACTTGATTATACTCCTGCCGTGAAAGCCTACACATTCTTTATGGATATAAATAGTTTTTATTAGTGCCATGTAACTGAGATGGAAACGATTGTTTAAAAAACTGCTAGTTTTTCCAAAAAGACCGAAAACCTTTAGTCTATCGTGGCAAAAGTTTGGCGCTGAACTCTGTCTTCTCCTAAAGGAATGAAACCACATGTACGCAGTATGACACTTTTTGGTTTGGACATGTAGACCCTAGTGAGTCCTGTACATGGGACTTGAAACTGTGGAAAACGGACACGTCATATTCGCCTTGGGAACTCAGGGAATTTGAACGATTGTGTTATGCTGCGAACGTGCTAGGAGTGTAAGAAGACTGTGCTTATGTCGCACATTTGGGAATAGCTTCGTGCTTTCAACTGCGAAACTTCATTTTAGATAGGTCAAATACCAACTTCATGACTGTTATACACTTTAATAACTTTGTTAACGGCAAAATGTGTAAATCTTCCAATATTCAAAGTATTATACTAAGCAGATGGAATATTTTACATTTCTTATATCCGCATTAACACTTGGCTGGAATTTGTGCAGACATTAAGTCCTCTTTGAATTATTTCTTTATTTATTATAAATAGAAGTCATTTGATGGAACTGTTCCCCCTATATGACCTTTCATAATTTTGAAGACAAATCAAAGTTATTTTGCTCCCTAGTTATAAAAAAATATTCTAGGAGATACGCAATTAAATTAATTCCTTTTAACATAACAGCTGTTGTTCATATTATTTGTTCATGTTTTTGCATAATAAAATATATGTTTTTGGTGACATACTATATTTCCCTTATATTAATAAAAACATTACATTTTGAATGACTAGAGTCAGACTGAAAACATTCAATGCCATAGCCGGGATTTGAACCACGGATTTCCCGCTATCCATGCGGCTGCACTAAACCTCTGAGCTACTAAGTCAACATGCCGAAATGACATTAAATTCTCAAACTGACTCATATGTTTCCCGGTAGGCCACTAGGGGTTCTCATATGCTGTGAGACACACGCCGTTTTGTGGCGACATTAATTTTTGGAATTGAATTTTTCAGTCTGGATGACTCATACAAACCTTAGCCTACACACGGATAGTGTGGAAGACATGATTATTTTCATCACAGTTTAGTCAGCGTATATTGGGAAAATGATTTCCGAAATTTATTTACATAACAACGAGTATTTTAGGCGTTTGGAAATAAGTAAGAGAAAACCGCACCAGGAAATGTTATGGTTTGAATTGAAATTTATTGATGGCTTTGTTTTATCGAATATTGGTTATTTTACTTAGAATGAGTAATTTAAAACCCTATCGACACATTTTCGGGGAAACTTACAAAATCACTTGCAGAAATGGTCAAATATTTTTAAAAATGTCAGAAAACCCCTAAAAGTTCACAACCATGGTCTCCACCTAAGATTGCCTAAATGGTCACGTAACTGTAATATTAAAGTAAAAGCAAACACATTTAAACTAAATGCGTCTAGGGAATCGTAAATATCAATTGAATGAAACAAATTTTGAAAATTTGTTCACCGATAGCTCCCTTAAAAGTTTCACTATTACAAATTCAAAATAACTTAGATCATTATGGAAAAGCTAGTGTTTAAAGCAATGTGTTCGTTATATGCAACCATTTTTAAACCATTTTCTATACGCTTACGTACCACATGTAATAAGAGTTTCTTCTATTCTTTATTATTTATGGGTAATGTGGATAAAAATGCTCTTAACACAACTTTCAATAATAAACTTCCCTCTCATGGTTTCTAATTTATATAAAATTTTCTGCAATTCAGCGACATTTTACTGGTTACCTACAGGAAATTCAGAATGATTTCTAGCATTTTATGATGCATTCAAACTTTTGACATTTTGAATAATCTATAATATGAAATGAAGTCAGGGTGCGGGAATTTCAGTAAAAATAACCCATTACGAAAATACTAGTCTTAAAAAGGAAATGCTTTTCTTGTTTTGTTGTGCTTCTCATTTACTCGCTCTTTAACCGATCTATTTTATATTTTCATACCCAGGAGTACGAAAACTTGTAAAACCTGTGAAATTTGATTCGGTATTTTAAGGTGGTTGTCTAGCAGACAACTGATAGAAAAATTAAATCTAGCTAAGAGAAATCATGGTTATTATTAGAGTCTATGAAAACGAAAAAATGTGTTAGAAACTAAAATACCTGTTTAACATAATTATTACTACTCAGTCTGCTGCGGCAAATCCTCATACCAGTGTTAAATTGATTATGTTCTAATTGGAGTTATGAGTTCTCTTATCCTCAGGTGAATGGTTGTAGGAAATGGATTTTTAATAACACTTTGTTTGTTGCAGAATTATTTGGTTTCATTCCTACTAAGTTTGGTTATCGACTTGGATCGGTGACCACCTATTAGTAAAATTCCTAACATAAATTCAATTTTACTTGAAATCCTGGATTACTTGTTTAAAGCTAATTTCGTGCGGTTACTATTTCTTCTTTATACGACGACTACTTTGCTCTAATGAACTTCTAATGCAGCTTCCACTTACGCTGGTTGCGCAATTCTTAACAAGGTTATAAATCTTCGCTTCTGTTCTTAATGCGCATGAACACATCGTTACTGTCGTAGTAATAACCTTTAAGCTAAGTTTTTCTTACTTCACGATTCAGTTCGAACCTTATTCTGACCCCCTCTCTAACTTTATCACATTACCAAACTAGCTCACCCTTCTCAAATATTACATTATTATTGGTTTCTCATTTATTTCGAATTTTCGATTTGGTTTGCAAAATTCATGTAACTCAATGACGTTCAGCCCACCCTGAGTTGGGGAACGCCTACCCTGAGTTGTTTGTAACGGTATACATCGTTATAAAATCAACGAAGTAAATCTCTTTAGCGTTTATGCTCAACTGCATTTTGAAAGCCCCTTTGTCCGGACGCATTTCTGGCTGGAAATGTTATATAGTTCTCAGACATTCAACTTTTCCTAGCACAAAGAAGGTAACGGTCCTTCCTTCCTGTCTGTCCGACGTGTACAGATTTTTACAAGATAATTTATCTTTCTTGCTTGGATACTAGTATATACGTTATATTAAATTATATTCTTCCCTTCTTATACTTTAAATCAACCGCTAATTTAGTCATTGCTCTATTCATTATAATTTCATATTTTATAATAAAATTTTTATATTAGTATAGTAAAGCATTTTTATTCATTTATCTTCCTTTTTAATTATCTTATTTCGGTTAATTCGCCGCCTCCTAATCGCTGCCTGATACTGCGGTTACACTACGTGTCATTATTTGTGACACTAAAAAGTTAATGTATAATTAGCAATGATAAACAGAACACAAGCAAAGTACTGAAATTCTCTAGGTCCAAAGTCATCTATGACCCTCTATTTTAAGAAAGATTCAATAGTAGAATTATTAGCTGGCAATATCAAACTGTTATTAATAAATTAAAGATAAATGAATGATAAAAATGATTTTCGAGCGTTATAATTAATGCACAATGCCATACGCCAGGATGTAAAATTGTAATGAGGTCATTATCAAGGCTATTAGGAAGGTAGTTAGTATAAAGCCGTGTAGGAAAGTCACGTAAATTGAAGGTCCGGTTCTAAACAGCTACGTTTAGCTAGCAGAGGAAATTCTGAAAATGTTAACATGACAAATAGTAACAGCTGTCTTTCAGATACGAATTACAGTATAAGATTAGAGACTAAGATTTAGCGCTATGTATAGGAACGTTGGTGGTAAGTGATACTTTGTTTTATGAATTTAAATCCTACCTGCTGGGTGAATTTCTAAATTTTGCCTCTTTTTATTCTTACTGAAGTGACTAATGTGATCGATTATCTCATCTCCGAAATCTTGAAGGCCATCCTCGTGTTGTAATTTAGCGACCTCTTCAGCTTAACATTTCTACGACTATTTGCTTTATTATTTAAGAAGGAGATATTTTAAACCATTATTTATCGATACGATAAAGGTTAATATGTATAATTCAATAATTCAAATTCGTGTGATAAGATTTAGAAACAGTGTAATTCTTCAACCTCAAACAGTCGGTAATTCCTCTCAAATATATTGTCACCCGAACGTCGGAACTCCCGATAGAACCGGCCGGCAGTAGGGCCAGACGGGAACCATTCGCCCACGCCTACCCATTTGCCTTATAGCGCTAACGAAGGGATGCTTGGAAAACTTCACTGGCCGTCTCTTTCCCCTCCCCCTGGCGTCTGGAACCTTCGCGGTGATTCACTGAAACGCAATACTTCCAGAAACAGCGATATTCCTATAAAAAGGGGCTGCAGTTGGCGATGTCAGTCAGTTCTTGGCGAGCAGCCGTGAGGAGGACCGAGTGAGTTAACGGACCGGAAGACTGTGAACGTGCATCAGAGGAGTTGTACGTAACTGTGAGCGTGCAGTGGACCTGTGACAGACGAACTGGTGGATTGTAATTGTGTGCATTACGTAATTCTGTGTAATCGGCAAGTATTCCGACTGTAATTCGGTGGAAATAAAGAACATTTTTGAGTTGTGCAATTGGACTTTTAATTTCACGAACCCACAAAGTTACAATATTATTTATTTTTAGCCTCCATTATAACCCATATCCGCCTATACATACCCCTAGATAAACGATTAGGAGTATTCGAGTACTGGCAGCAGATCCTTGGGAAAACCAGACCGTAGATGGTATGAAACATGATGGACATTTCTTTTGGTAGAGCACATATTTTGTTGACACTATTTAACTCGAATAGCAGCCTTTTTATAAAATAAAAACGTAGGTATACTATACGCAGCTTTAAACAATATTCATTTTGGTTGCAAAGGGAGAAATAGAACATTGGCACACACATTTTCAAAATACAACTCATGGTTTCAGCATAGTCCATTTGTGCACTTTAGCATTAATAAGTCCTTCAAAATTGAAATTAACCGCAACATTTTGTGTTATACCATTATTGCATATATAATTTAGCACAGACAAGATGTTTACCATATATGCATTGTATTTTATGGAAATTGCATTTGAATGTAGGACGGACGATGATAAGAATTGCACATGAGTAGAAGAAAAGATAAAATATTTCACTTTTTATAGTAATGAGACGGAATATTGTTTTCCACTTAAAAATTAATCACCTATATTTAATTGCAAATTGTAACGGTTATTTCATATTTTTTTCATACATTAAGAATTTGTTCTGAGTTGTTCTAACAAAATGTGATTTGTATAAAATTGAACGTAAAATTGGGTAGGCCACAGAATGACACAACTTACGTAATAGTATTCCTATTGGCTATTATAATAATGTGATTACGTAATGTTGTGACGTGAACCAATAGGATAAAAGTAATTTAGACTTTCTAGAAACCTCGTGCGCAGAGATTCTAAAATATGTAGATAATTTGGCGACATTCTGCACAAGATCATCGTCCTGAAAAGACGTGTTTTCTTTGCTGTCGATTTGCAAGTCTACAGAATCCTAAAGTGCAACGATGCAGTACCAATCATTTTATAAAAATACATAATCTACAAAGCTAAACATTGTGATAAAATATATTGATGGTTTTTGCGGAATAAATTCCAAGATTTTTAAAGAAGAGAGAAGTTATTATTTTCTACCATCACAGCATAAAAATTATTCTTACTCCGAAAATAAAGCAGGAGATAAGACTCATTAAGACTCATGGCTCCAGAGCGCCGAGGCAAACATCTACAAGGATTCTTCAAGATCGTCAGAAAATGTGAGATTAAGTCATCATTTACCATCCCACGTGCCTTTTTCTCAATATTTTATCGTTGCAAAATACAGGTTCTGAGGTTTTCGTACCATCTAGATAAAATTATTGTGCTCCATGAAAAACAACATATAAACAACAAAGGAACCAAATACCAAACTTGGTATTTAGGTTTACCACCTTGGAAGGATGTGGCACAAAAATTTTGAAGTTAATCCTGCACCCAAAATTAGCTTTAATATGGTTAATATATGATTATTATATTATTATTGTTCAAATAGGATAGCTCTAATTTCGTGCATGTTTTGAACAACATTCTCTGAATGTACATGAAGGCTTTTTCATTCGCAATGACTTTCACATAATTGGTGAGCAGTTAAGATTACTACAAAATATGAACTTATATGTTTTTAAAACATGCAATTCTCGTGAAATAAATATTAATATTGCGGGAATAATTTGCATAGCACTCTTTGCTACCGTTTTGAATTTTTAACTAACACATGCTTTCTTTTAAAATAGTAAACGGGTGCTTTTCTCTCGTAGTTGTACAAGAAACATATAATTTAAAAGCTATCAAATAGCGAATCGGGTTTTATAAATCTGATTGCCAACTTTGTCTTAACAAGGAGTGGATACAACCCTAAATGTTTAAATTTGCATGTGATTCATTAGGAAAGCCAACCTGTATATTTTAATTATTTTTTTTATTTTTATGCCTGCTATCTAAAGCTTCATTCGTACTAAAGTGTATGCACTTTATGTAAATAAAAATGTAAGTATTGTTAGAATCTTAAGTCAGATTCCTAAAATTGCAACTGTAATCAGTCATGATTTTAGTCACTTTAATAAATACCAAAATAAGGATTCAATCCGCTTTAAGATTCTATGATAACTAGGGCATGGAACTTTGGTATCAAAATTCAGGGTCTGTAGCCTGTGGTACGACATGTTTCATTTCTGACTTAACGCTGTATCCTCGACCTATACACAGCTAATGTAAAACAACAATTTTGGGAAGTAGTTATTATTGCTCCTGTTATTTATTTTAATACATACACAAATCAGTACCTATATAGTGCAAACGGATGCCGGGTAACTAAATACAGCTACAAAAATTTTTTTAATTTAGTTATTGAGATTCTACTCATACAAAGGACTACCTCCAACACAATAATTTACTCGGAAATGGGTACATCTAGTACATAAGGTCTTAAACTAAATATTGAAGACATTTCTCCAAATGTTTCGATCTTGTGTGTCCTCTTCCAATGCGCCTAGTCTTCTCATTGTGAGCTGTACATTTTGGAGACAGGTAGTTACAAGTCGTCCTCGTCTTCTTCTCCCTTCAGGTTCTTTCTATCCATTACGTCATCTATTCTTTCTTTCATTTCCATTCTCTATATCCTAGAAATTTTTGCCTAAGTACTCCACAAGTCGATCTCCAATGTTTATAGTTTATTAATGTGCTTCTGATTAATGTTCCAGTTCTCCGCGCCATTCAGAACTTATAATCTCTAATACGACTTATATATTACTTTTTAGTTTTGTTCATTATACAGGGTGTCCATAAATGAATATCGGGGTTTTAACGCTTTATAACATTAATTTTATTAAACTTACAGTAATGAAATATATGTCACATGAAAGAGCAACTCAAACAGTTTTATATACGAGCTTACAAGTGTTCTATGTGAGCACCATTTGTCACACGGCACACATCAAGTCTATAGCTGAGTTCTTCCCAGACGTTGAGCAGTGTGTCTTCAGTAATTGTTGCAACAGCTGCTTCAATCCTGTTTTGTAATTCATGGAGGTCAGCTGGTAATGGAGGTACATACACACGATCCTTGATGAAACCCCAAAGGTAGAAATCGCATGGCGTTAGGTCGGGTGAACGTGGAGGCCACGCATAGCAAGCTCTGTCATTGGGTCCCTTGCGGCCAATCCAGCGGTCGGGTAAAGTTACGTTCAACCATTCGCGTACTGCGTTGTGCCAGTGAGGTGGCGCGCCATCTTGCTGGAAAATGAAATTCTCTGGTTCATATTGTTCCAACTGAGGGAAGAGCCATTGCTCTAGTGTATCAAGGTAGGAAGTACCAGTTACAGTAGCTTCACCAAAAAAGAAAGGTCCGTAAACTTTCCGCCGGGATACAGCACAAAAAACATTGATTTTAGGGGAGTCTCGTTGCACTTGTACGACCTCATGAGGATTTTTTGAGCCCCATATCCGCGCATTATGAGTGTTAACATGTCCACTGAGGTGAAAGGTCGATTCATCACTGAAAACAACATGATCTAGAAAATCTTCATCGTCATTAAACAGCATTACGTTAGCGAAGTTGGCACGTAAACCATGGTCTGCAGGCTTTAGAGCCTGTAACAACTGTAAACGATAAGGACGTAGTTGCAATCGTTTCCTTAAAACTTTCCAAACAGTCGACTTAGCAATTTCTAATTCACGACCAGCCTTCCGAACTGATTTCTTTGGGCTACGAGTGAACGACTCTCTCACTCGCTCAACATCCTCTTCGCTAACTCTTGGTCGTCCCGTGCTCTTCCGTTTACAAAGGCAGCCTGTATCTTCAAACTGATGAAACCATCTACGGATGTTATTGTCACTTGGAGGATCACACCCGAACTTAATGCGGAACGCACGTTGCACAGTAACTACAGATTCGGTCTTTGCAAACTGCAAAACACAAAACGCTTTCTGCTCACTAGTCGCCATCTTTGCTACTACCGCTTTCTAGCGGATCGCGGCGTAAACATTTCACGCACATGCGCACTGGTGCCAACGAATAAAACTGTTTGAGTTGCTCTTTCATGTGACATATATTTCATTACTGTAAGTTTAATAAAATTAATGTTATAAAGCGTTAAAACCCCGATATTCATTTATGGACACCCGGTATTCCTGCTCCAGAGGACTGAGGTGCTTTTCTGTAATCTTACGTCCTCCAACGTTAAGCCATATCGGACGGTGAATCAAATGGGTGAAATGATGCTTAAATCTGCTTAGGGTCCACGGAGCTAAGAGCTACCCGACATTCATCTGTAAGCATAAGGGAAAACCCGGAAAAAACCTTATCCAGGTAACTCACCCTCGGGACCTCTTGAACGTTAGGCAGACATGCTACCATGTACGCTACCGAGGTGGGCATATAGGACTGAGTTGAGCATCCCAATGACCGTTCACTACTAATTCTTTGGAAATAATCATTTCTTTCCCACTAGCCGTGTGTAGGCTAAGGATTGAATGAGTAGAGTCAGACTGAAAAATTCAATGCCGGGATTTGAATCACGAATCTCCCGCTCATGTTGACCATAGTAGCTCAGTGTTTCAGAGCAACTGTACGGAGAGCGGTATATCCGTGGTTCAAATTCTGGCTATGACATTTAAGCTTTAGCCTGGCTCTACTCATTCAAACTAACTCTTTTATTGATTTCTAACCCTCATTTTCTATAAATTTCCAAAATGGATCTCAAATAACAAAAAGTGTTTATTTTTTATTTTCATCCTCCTGGATCATTAGTCAAATATTCTTTATTTTGATAATTAATCTACAAACTCCCATTTTTTTAGGCTATTGCTAGTTCATTTCACGTGTAATTTGCATCCTCCCAGACTTTGCTATGACAGCTTGGTCTTCGGCAAACAACAATTGATATAGATAAACTCCATCTCTAAATTCTAATACCCTACTATTACATTTATGGTACCATGTTCTAATGCAAATATCTATACAGATTTTAAATAATTATGGTGACATGGGACAGCCTTGTAGTAGACCCTTGCTTGTTCGAAATTTCCGTGAAGATGTACGAGGGGTGTCGTAAAATTTTAATAATCATCCGGTAGTTTTTATGCTAGAGTGATGAAAATTTTTCAGTGTCATCATTGATCCATTGGGGCATAATGTTGGTAGTTACAGTGATTTTAGTGTTTTTTTTAAGTGAATGTCACAAGTGACTAAGGTGTAAGATGGAGAAAATTGAGGCTCGTAGTGTCAACAAGTTCCTGCATTTGAAGGGCAAAACAAAAGGGAAATCCATGATGAGATGAGATGACGGCTGTTTATGGAAATGATTTCCCATCGTATGACACTATTCTGAGGTGGAAAAGGAATTTTCAAATTGGTCACATGTCCCTGATAGATGAGACAAGAGCTGGTAGACCGTCAATGACAGACGATGCTGTCACAGTGAAGAAAGTGAAGTGCTTAACACTGGAAAACAGATGAGCAAGCATCCAAATCATCATGGAGCGTGACCTTTCAAGACAGATGTTGATGCTGTTGGAACAGGATGAATATGATTGTTTTGATCGTCTAGAAACCATGGATGAATCCTGGATCTACATGATCCAGAGACAAAAAGCATGAGCATGGAAAGAAAACTTGCTGATCCCCCCCCCCCCCCCCCCCGAACCCAGAAAGGCAAAGGTGCGAAAGGCAGCTGGGAAGGCCATGGTTTCAGTTTTCTGGGACAGTCATTCCTACAGATTTTCTTGCCAAGGGTCAAACCATCACTGGCAGATACTACTGCAATCTTCTGGACAAGAGCTCTGATTCAGAAACGATGCGGTATGCTCTCCAAAGCTGTTCGTCTTCTGGCTGACAATGCACCAGCTCATTCATCTCAAATTGCAGTTGAAGAAAAAAACAAGGGAAAGTGGCTTTGATACCTTACAGCTTCTGCCTTATTCGCCCGATCTCGCACCAAGTGACTTTTTTGTTGCGGAAATGTGGAGTCCGTTGAGTGGTCGCCGATTTGGCAACACAAATGACGTCATTATTGAAGTGGAAGAGTGGTTTAAAGCGAATTCTGTAGACTTTTACAATCAAGGTATTTGGAAGGTCTAAAACGCTGGGAAAAATGAGTAACTCTGCATGGTGACTACGTAGAGAAGAACTAACAAGCACATATCAACACAAACTCTCTAACACATTTTTTAAGAGTGATAATTAAAACTTTAGGACACCCCCTCGTGTTACTAAATTTCACTTGGCAAATGTTATCTTTATATATATATATTGTATATATACAATATATATTGTATTATTTCAATTAAGGAATATTTTTGTTTGCCACACACAGTGCTCTCCAAAGTACAGTATCATACGCTTTTCCTAGATCTATGAAAACAAAACCTCTATTTTGTATTTTCCCCTATGTTTTTCCAAAATCTGTCGTAATGTGCAAATATGGTCTACACAATATCATAATACTTTTAATAAATGGATTAATATTTATATTAATATATATTAATATTCATAAATATTATTAATAACTTTAATGAACGGATTAATATTTGCTGCCAAATTAAAGCTTAAACTATTCTCATTCCAATCTCACTTAAATGAATTGGTCAAACATGAACATTTTATGCCAAACTGAAGTGACACGGGTGATAAAGCCCCTTATTAAGTTCGTGAAAAGTGGCTCTTTCAATTATATTGACAATATAGTATATAGCTAAACATTATATATCATTTATTCCAGATATAAAATATTTTAAACCCTTAATGCTGACTGGGTGGTTCCATTTATTGAAGTGCTGTTCTAAAATACACTTGAACAACAATTAATTATTCACCCTTTCATTTTTTCTACTTCACTTAGATATAATATCTAGTAGCTTTTGACTAGAAACAGGCAAGGTATTAAATTTAATACGTTAATCTAAGTTTAATATCATTACATGAGACATTCTTACGTTTTGCAGTGTGTCTAATTCAATGCACATGACAAACATTTATTGTTTTATAATACATTGATGATTCTTCATATTTGAAGGAAATTTTAATACTTCTGCATAGTTTGTATTATTTACGATTTTTAATTTTAAAATAATGATTTACAGCGAATTAGCCTTTCGTGATATTCAATTCGAGTAGTTTTCGTGAAACGTATTTATATAAACCAAACCAGACGATGCCTCTATATACATGTACTATACTTTCCAAGAGAAAATATAACGTCCTGTAGTGATGACTAATACAAAATTTAACACCCTGTATGGTGAAAATGTTTTAGTTTTCGATGGTGAACTGCGTCACATTATAATTAGTATTAAGTAAAGTTAAAGTAAATAGTAAATTATGTAAATTTAATATATATATCAAAATATATTAAGTTCTTTTGCCCATATATTGTTATTCAGGCAACACTTTCTTCATAATTTTTGTGATAAGATTAAAGTACTTGAAGTATTGGTTTCCAAATCTCCAAATATTTTTTTATCATCAATACTGTGCTCTATCAAAATTCCACTTTTTCAGCATTCCATACATCTACTCTAAAGCTTTGATAGAGAATTAGGGACAAGGCAGATCGATAAATATTATCGGTTTGTTGAGTTCATCAAATTCCGCTATCTTGATGAATTTCGCGAAACAATGTAGCACACGCCAGTATAAAACTTTGGACAAGAAAATTCAATAACCACAACGTTTAATCTAATGACAAGTGTATGTGAGGCTACTACTAGACATTGCAAAGCAGTTAATAACTGCTGGCTTCATTTTTCATCGCTCTAGAGGCATATTTAGTTACGAAGTGAGACACTTTGAAACTTAATTGGAGTGCATGGTATTTCCAGGTCACC
The DNA here is from genome assembly GCA_030765055.1 of Mantis religiosa. Classification (NCBI taxonomy): domain Eukaryota; kingdom Metazoa; phylum Arthropoda; class Insecta; order Mantodea; family Mantidae; genus Mantis; species Mantis religiosa. The sequence continues at coordinate 174,388,362 of CM060947.1, read as the reverse complement.
TGCCAAGTTTTAAAATGAAACATCTGAGGAATGTTCTTAATGAGGACCGGACCTATAACGATAGAACATGGACGGTGATATTAAAATTTCTACCCTTTCTCGGATATTATTAGCAATATAAGGATTGGAATACGTCAGATATTTTCGAAAACTAATATGAAATCAAGAGAGAGGTACGATTATAGGACAATAAAGGGACTGAAGAGAGTAAATTCTTAGAAGGTGGTACTGGAACAAAGAACAATGGCAGGTGTTCAGGTGCAACCACCATTATGTTCGCAATTTTTGTGCCACCTACTATATTTTTAATCCTCTCATAAACAGTTCAGACGATTTGGTTAAAATTTAAGTTTAATGTATATACGAGACAAATAAAATTTAAAGGTGTGAATTCTAGGTAATGGACCATGAAATCTTCTTTATAAGGAAAGAGTTTTATATAATATTCTAAAATTGGTAAATTGTAAGATATAGACAAATACGTATTGCGCAATTTGTTTCAGATAACTTTTCTGTAGCCTCAAGTATTTCCGAGTTACTCAATTCAATATTCTCTCCTTTTATTAAATTTTGTCACTATTTATTTATTTACATGACATGTAAGAATGTGGAATTTCAAGATTTGATTTTAAACATGATATATTTGAGACGAAATGAGTAATAAAATTATTTTTTCAAAGGTTAGCTCGATTAATACGAAACAGAATTATAAGCTTTCGTAGTTTTAATAATAGTAGCAGATATATGAGATAAACGATAAGGGCATGTATATGTAATACATGAGTTCGTTAGTTACTATCAAGAAAACTGGCATTCATTACCCAGTATACGTCTGTCCCCTAGAGCGTAGACTAATATAAGGTAACTGTACGACACATGACCTGCTACTCAATATGGCCCAGTAGCTATTGCTTGGTAACTATGATGGTAATCTGCCAGATGGCTGCTCATTCACGTTTGGTAAGCTATCTCAATTATCTCTGGGTTACATCCAGTGTGCAGTGACTAACAGCCATTTCACAGTTGAGATTCGTTTGTTTGCCGCCCAAGTGTTATTATTTTATGCAGGTAAGCTTATTGTGTTACTGATACATTAGAAGTTTTCTACAAACGTGTTACCGTGTCAATAACTTCATGTAACTATCCTGTTTTAAATTATATAATAACTTTTATGAATGCAAAAACCTTTGTATAGCTATATGTGTGAAATGAGTTGCTTGTAATGTGGATCCAGCATGACGTATTAGGTCATACTGTGTATACATTTTAGCCATAGCAGGCAATATTGGGTATAGACTTTTACTGAAAACTTATTTATTTTGTGAGCAATGATTTCAAATCACTATAAGATACGCGGTCGATGGAGCCTAGATGAATTAACAAAAACTGTGGAAGCCATCAGTAAGACAAAAGTGTCAGACTATCAAGCAGAAAAAGAATTTGCTATTCTACGGAGAACTTTCCGTAGGTATGTCAAATCTGGATGTAAAATCAAAACAAAATTGGGGCAAAAGTTTACTTTGTCTGAAGAACAAACTGGTGAACTCTCTGCACGTATAATGAGGTTGACAAAAGTGGGATATTCAATAACAACTAACATTTTAAGATGATGTGTCTACAGATACTGCAAGAAAAATAATATTACTCATAACTTTTCTGGTGTTAAGCAGATTGCAAGCCGAAAGTGGGCAAGGAAACTTATATCAGAAAATCCCAAACTCTTAAACCAACTAGAACACTGAAGTTAAACAAAGTAGTTGTTCAAGACCATTTTCAAAAGGTTAAAACTCTTCTTGAAGAAACTGCTATTTTTGGAAATCCTGAAGGACTTTTTAACATTGGATGAGAAAGGTTGCAGACTGAATTTACACAAAGAACCATGGGTACTCGCAAAAAAGGATGCACGCAGAGTACACATATTTGGCAATGAACATAGAGAAAAGATAACTGTTGTCTCTTGTGCAATTGCAACAGGAGCAACTATTCAAAAAAGCCTTAAAATCTTTGTCACATAAGGAATCTCAGTATATAATGAATGAATGAATTCCTGTAGTTCCTAAGTGGAGCATAGGGCCTTCTGAACCGCGCAAACCCTAGGCCTGCAGGCAATGGGTTGAGAATCAGAAATGTCTCTATCAGAGATTCCAGGATGGGGGATCAGCCCATAGCCGGAGGTGAAAGTTCAGTTTATATTTTCTGATGATAATAAACATAATGCATACTCTAAATTACATTTCCTTAGTTTCATTAGTCTCCATTATTTTAAATGTGCTATCAACAGAAATTAAATAGGCCATTTTGGGAATACAGTGCACCTAATATGCCCAAAACTATTTTTTGTATATTATTTATTGTGGCTTGTGTAATCATTTTAGTTGTTCCACATCATAATATTACATGTCCATTTTGATTGGCGTTATATTGTAAGCAAACGCAATAATTTATTGCCACTCACAAAAATGTAAAAAATTAATTATCCTTAGGAAGGCCATATGGGGTACAGTTACCTTATTATTAGAACCAGTCTTGATGGGAACTGGAGCTGAAATTTATAGGTTTTGCATAATGGTCATAAAGCAGGCACTCAGACATCTTGAGTTTCTCCTATATATTAAAGAATTACCATACAGTTTGAGTAATTAGGTATTTTCGCCGATACAAGGCTGCTACTTTTCCAAGACGACCTGAGCTTTCTGCTCCCGTTTTCATTTTAGTAGAATTCGTCACTGTCCCATTTATCGCCACATTAACAGTGGTCTAAAATCCAACAATAATCTGGAATGCTACTGAAACGGTGCCATGTGTACTTCAGATGTCTGTTTATGACTATCATTAAAGGTGTTCATAACGTTTGGTACGAGAATAAAACCTCCATGTAGGCTGCGCTCGGAACATTGGTCGTTTATTTACCCATTTCCAGTTTAGAGCCCTTGTACCATTAATTTTGCCGCGAGCCACTGGACTGCTATAAATGGAGTGCTAGTTATAACCTCTCGGTTACAAGCCCTTTATATCTTTCTTAATGGGCTAGATTACCTTCCTGGCAATTCTGTTACAGAAATGCCCAAGTTACTACATCACATTGGGGATTCTTGGAATATGTTTCAGCTCACTTTTACAAAGTGAATAGCATTAAGGTCCAGACAAGTAATAGCTCTATTAAAAGCTGTTTGCAGCGTTTTTTCTTCCCTGAGGAAAAGTTGCATAACTTTAGGCAACACTTCGGCGTGTTCTGAGCTTCCTTTTTCTTTTAGGTATGGAGTATAAGTAGCATTTCATGGCGGTATAGACCAGCAGCTGCTGCCAAGTAACGGTTACTAAAGGTTTACAGTAGGCCTTGGGTGCAACAGAAAAACAAGTGGTACAGATATGATGCAAAGAGATGAATAGTCTGCAAAATGTATAAGCCAAGGTGAAATTACCCTCAAGTCTATTCCATCAACGTCTGGATAGTTTGATTGTATGTAAGTACAGAGGCAAGAGCTTTTGGTTTTAGCGATTTTTTCGAGTATAATATAATTTCAGCGATAAATGAGAAAATTTCTATTATTTTTAGTCTGTATCGAAAAATTTACATTTATTACAAATTATATAACTATAACTTTAATTTAAGATTCATGTCTTCATAGCATGCAGCTAGAAGTCGTGAAAATAACTTTTGCAAATTTAACAAAAGTAAGATAAACTTTAACACTTAAAGACAATACAGTGACATCATTATGCGCACTGATATTATAGCTAAGCGGTGCAATAATAAACGACACTACAGCATCCAACTGGTCCGTGATACTGAGAACTGGAAATGTTATTTATCGGATAGCACAACGTTCACAACCAAAAACTCCTGTTATGCTGACTAAAGGAACTAAGAAGGCACTGAACTTCTTGGAAGCTACTCTCCGACATTACATTAACACGAAAATATTGTCCTTAAGGACCTAAGAATGTGTTCCAAAATGCCCGAAAGTTAAAAAATGAATACGAATAATACCTGACTGAAAACCATCCAGATGTAGGAGCTAAACTGTTCCCATGGCCTGTACTGACACGCTGGTCTAGCTGGTCTAACTCAGTAGGTTACACTGCCAGCGATTTTGATGCAATTGTCAACTTCTGTTCTAAAAACGAAAAGCTTTCAGTTCCTGTGCAAAATTTGTTAAATGTGCTGCAATGTTATAAAGCTACAGGCAACATTTGTTACTGAAAATTACAGATTGATAATAGATGCAATATTAGAATTTCAAAAACCTGCTCATTATTGAATTAATGTTGTAATTCATTAATTTATAATAATAAATTAATTAATTTATGTAACTTTAACATTAGAACGTCAACAACACCTAAAATTCAAAAACATGGATCCACACACCATCTCTTTTACTGCTTGATCTACCATGGCCAGATATCCATCTATGTATTATCATTTCATCATATTTGTAGAAGTTTTACTACTTTTTAAGTTCAATTTGAATGTTAATCAGAAGTATATGGAAGTTTTAAATGTAACTGAATATTATTTTTATTTTGAATTTGCCTATCGCAGAGTTTTAAATGACAGCTGTCCAACTTGCAAAAAAGTCGTCTCTCACTGGAATCTGAGGTCAGCTATGTTGAAATGCTCAGATGCACGAGCCATTTTAACTCATTTAACGAGAAAGGATGTGAAAAGCTCGGCATTGCCACAATAATTCCCAGCACGCACCTTTGTGTAGGTGTTGACTCGAATTAGGGGAGCCACCAGTTCTTCCCAGCTCTGTATTTTCGACTCGAATAAATTGGTTAATTTCATTTGCGTTGGTTTTTACCACAGGTTGACAGAGGGAAAGAGAACGAGGCAGTCGATAGCAGCGCCGCGAGTGAAAAGTTAGGAGGGGAACAGGCAAATACCAGAAGGCCTGGCACGCTCACTCCCGCATGACAAATGAGGGACTCGATATGTTCCAGGTGACGCCACTGTCGTTCTGTCTAGAAACATAACGGATGAAATTTTAATTTTCCTAGCAGGGAAATGCGCCCTTCGTGAACTAGACAGTAAAACGACGATGGATTTCAAGGCAAGTGGTACGTGACTAGCATTTGACAGTGAAGAATTACCAATTACTTTGGCTTCAATTCATTTTGTTTCGGTTCACAAAATATAGATAAGCAGTACAAGTGATGTCGATGGGGAAAAATTGAATACGAATAAGGGAAACTGTAATAAATGTGTATTATGGAATAGAAAGCAAACGCCCATATAATTGGCCTCTCGACAAACACCTTTAATGACGAAAACAATAGAAAATATATCACTAACGAAAATCATCTGTTGTGAATTATATTGAAATGGAACAACAAATTTTAGAAACTGTTAAGATTTCAAATTGTTAGGATTTACTAAAAATAACCTTTAAAACAATGAATAAAAGCAGGAAAAGTGAAACTGTTGTCCAAATATTTTACGTGAATCTGCTTTTGAGTAAAATCTATATAAAATAGGAAAATCCTAAACAGAATTAAAAACGAGAACTTGAATTTCTACTAAGAAACAGCGTTGCATATTACGTGATTAAATAATGATTGAAGACTTCAATATTCCAAATTATGGAGAGTGGAGCAGCGCAGAATGTTGAAAACTACCAAGTGCAAACGTTGCTGGAACCATTGTCCTTACGCTACCGTAAGTACTATCCTTCAAGGAAGAAAATGTACACTTTCCGCAGCGTTCTCTTACTAAATGGTATGAAAACTAAATCGGTCAGGTTTGTAGAGGCATAGTGTTCTGGTTGCCATCTTAATCTGATACTCATTTCGAAGATTTCTAAGGCTATATTAACCCAATATGAGGAAAGATTGACAATTTTCTTGTATATGTGCTACTAAATACACGGCGTTGGAGATCATGCAAGAAAACGGAAAACCCTTGGAAATATGACTAACAGAATTAATATGTGCTCTATGCGCGCGAAAAGAAAAGCGATCGGGCTCCAGGTCCTCATTCGGTAAGTTTCGTTTAACTCCGTAAACATAGATGATAACTTTGAAATTTGAAATGCGCTATATACTGGCATCTAGTGGCTAATGCGCTAAGCTTTATCATATCCGCCATACTTCGTTTTGATCAATTTCTAGATTAATTAGCTAACCAGTTTACAAAAAACGTATGATAGAATTAGAATTTTAGTTCGTCCTTGGCAACATATACATCTTATGAGACACGTCAAAATGCACAAATACGGTATATACATAAAGTCATATTGATGACATACAACATATACGGTAAGCAGTTTTTCTATGGTTTCTTGTGGCATTTGCATAGACTAATTTACTACAACAGCGTGCATGCAAAAGTGTCTTAACCTTATTCTTAAAGTGTTTTATGATGCAACTTGTTTAAATGAATTTGGAAGTTTATTATATAACATTAACCCTTTGTAGTTAAAGCTTCCTTCATAAAGGCTCGTTTGGTGCGCTCGAATTGCCAGTTTATCTTTCTTGCCAGTGTGGCGGTGATGTACAACAGCATTTACTTGTAAATTATTTATATTTGTATGAACATTTGTGGATGTTATGGCTTTCGAAAGGGGACATTACTATTCGCCTACCTCCGTATAACTGTGATCTGAATGCATTTGAGCTGGTGTGGGCAAAACTAAGGAATGTTTTCAGAGCTGCAACGTTTCTTGTGATATCTTCGCTTATCTTACACGAAGTACCAACTGTTCTCTCTGCGTCTTCCCATCGGGTGATTCCCAAACCCGGAACAGCACGCCATCTCTGGTCTTCAACCAGTGCCATTGTGCCCAGTACGACTTGAAGGTGGCGCTCCTCGGTGCGATGTCCTCCCAGGTTGGTCTCGTCCCTGCCTCCACTTACCTCAAGAGTGGCCCCAAGTCTGCGTCCGCCAACTGCTCCCTCCTCAGGCCTGCGCTATCCCAGCCATCCGCAGGCACTGCCGTGACTAATCGGACTACTGCGGCACGCTCCTTCTCTTCCACTCTTGCGCACTGGCCGCAATCTTCTGGACAGGGTCTTCGGGATATAGCGTCTGCGTTACCGTGGCTCTTCCCTCTGCGATGTTCCGAGGTGAAGTCGTACTCCTGCAGCCTCTGGACCCAACCTGCTGTCTGGCCTTCTGGTTGCGCCGTCACCATCACCTCGCTCCTCGCGGGGACAGCCACGTCTTCGTTCAAGACGACCCTGCAGATTCCAAGGCGCTCTTCGGGTTGGCGGAGTATGACCTCTTCTCCGTTGAGCCGCAGGAGCTTCCTGCCGACGTCGACCGTCGCCTCGTGGCTCCTGAGGGTATTCAGTCCCAGAATCACCTCCTCAGCCACCTTCGCGACGAACACCCACAGTCGCACGGCACTCCGCCCCAAGGTCAGCTCCAGCAGGGCCTCCTTATCCACAGGCATGGTGTCGCCCGATGCCGTGACCAGCTCGTATGGTCGGCTCGGCTTCCTCGTCGGCAAAGCCTTCGCCACGTCAGGTCTGATGATGGTCACGGCTGCCCCAGTGTCCACCAGCAAGCGGCACAACTTCCCTCTCACCCAACCGTCCGCGATGAGACTGTCATCCATACGCCGGCTGACGGCGCGCAGTGTCACTCGAGGGGATGGTGGTAATGGCGCCGACGTGCCCCTCTCGACGCCGGGCCTTCCTCGTTCTTCCAGCTGCCCTTTTTGGTGTGGACAGTCTCTCTGCAGGTGTCCGGGCTGTCCACACCCCCAACACAGGCCACTAGGTGTTCGCCGGCGTCCCTCGGCTGGTCTTCTGTCTCCGGCGTAGCGGACACTCCTCGTTCTCGACGTCGGGATAGCTGTTGGTTTGGCTGCCTCCATCCTTAATGTTGCCGTCAGCGCCTCGTGGATGGTTGTATAATCACCGAGCATTAGGCGCTGACGAAACTCCGTATCTCGTACCCCGTCCACAAAGTTGTAGGCGGCTTCCCGGGATACCAACTCCAGTGGCAGGTCAACCAAGGCCTTGCTAGCCAGCTGCTCAATCGACATGGCGAACTCCTGTAGTGTCTCCCGCGGCTGCTGTGACCTTGCCTTTAGCTGGCTGCGGTATGCTGCGGTTAAGCGGTGGTTCCCGAAACGATTCTCCAGAGCCTCCCAGATGTCCTTGGGCGCCGCCGTTGTCTGCACCGCGTTTAGGACTTCCGTGGCCCGTCCCTGGAGGCTGGCTATTAACTGTGTGGCCTCCTCCTCCAGTGACCATCTGTTGTGCCGTCATATTTCGGAGGTTTGACGCGCACCGATGTTGTGTCGCGTCCCGGTGCGTCGGCCTTCAAATCCTTCAGCTTCCTGCCGACGACGTCCTCCACCACGTCGTTCAGGGACTTGACGCTGCTGTCGGCCTTTCCCTCCAGGTTGTTTACGCGGTTCGCAAGGTCTTCGACGTCTTCCACCACGGCGTTCAGGGTCTTGGCGTTATTGTCGGCCTTTTCCTCTAAATCATTAAGGCGGTCGTCTACTTGACCCATCCGCTTGCCCAGCTTCGTGACGTCATCCCTCACGCCGGCCAACTGTTCCTCAAATTTGGCGGCGAGGACCTCGTTCGCCTCCTTCATTTCCGTGGCCAGACTGTCGTTCGCTGCCCTAATTTTTGTGGTCAATTTGGTCTTTATTTCTTCCATCTTCTCGGTGATGTTGTCGTTGGCCGTCTTCATTTGTTTCAACTCGGCGGTGAGGTTGATATTTGCCGCTTCTGTTTTTGTTGTTTACTCGTTCATCTTCGCGGCCAAGTTGTTATTTGCCGTCTCCAACTTCTTTTCCATTTTCTCGGTGATGTCATTTGCCGTCTTCATTTCCGATGTCAGTTCGGCCTTCATTTCCACCATCTTCTCCGGAATCTTTTCCAATGCCGCGTCCATGGTTGTAATGTTCGGTGATGTTGTCGTCCCGCTGCCTGACACCAGTGTGACTTTGTGGGTTCGTGAAATGAAAAGTCCAATTGCACCACTCAAAAAATGTTCTTTATTTCCACCGACTTACAGTTAAACACTTGCCAAATACACAGAGTCACGTAATGCACACAATTACAATTCACGTGTTCGTCCGTTACCGTTCCGATGCACGCACACAGTCTTCTCGTCCGTTCGCTAGCTCGTCAAGAATTGACTCACTCACTCCAGCCAGACGTGTTGCTTATATAGGGTCAGCTGGCCAATCTGGAAGGTTCTAGATTAGATGAAATATCCCGTAAGTTCGAGAACTCAGGTGGAACAGAAAGAGACGGCGCAGTGATGTTTTTTTTCCCAGCCACCCCTCGTTACCGCTATAAAACAAACGAGGGAGCGTGGCGAACACCGACCGTCTCCTGCTGCTGCTGCTGCTGCTGCCGGTACTATATGGAGTTCCGACGTTCGGGTGACAATACTCGTATAAACAAAAATATATTTTTGAATAACAATCACAGACCAAAGACATGACACAGCCGCAATATTAAAATGGAAATGTGGAGGCCACGTGGTGAGACTACAAGACAACAGGTGGACGTACAAGGCCACCATGTGGGGCCCTCAAATCGGGAAACGACTGCAGGGAAGACCGGGCAGAGATCTTCAAGGAACAGGCAGGTCAGCAATGGTCAAGGGTAGCAAGAGAAAGAAGAGACTGGAAATCCCTTGAGATGCATTTGTATAGGGACTAATTGTAAGTAGTGGGTATAAATATGGAATTGTGTGTTCAAATAGTGAATATGTAAATACGGAATAGCAGTGAAAAGTATACATATAGAACAGTAATGGCTAAATAGTTAATAGAGCAAATAATTGATAGTAGTGACTGAAGAGGGACCATTACCAGTCAATTGTCATTCGCAGGCAATGGCTAAATAGTGTACAGCATAATCAGACTAAAGTGACAATAAGCATGTCCAAAGTCTAACGTGGAACAGATCGCTAAGTTAGAATATTTGAATTTTCTCTATCTGATAGGAAGCCTTTGTCCTTCACGGGACACTTTAAGCTATTTTCATTCATTATATGTTTGTTACAGACTATCGCAGTTGTGATGGAATTAATTTTACAAGAGGACGGCAAATGCGGCTAATTTATATAGGGTCTTAAGCAGGAGGCTTTGATCAATAGAAACTCCACCGTTCTACATTCAGCAAATAGAAGAGAGATTACGAGTATTCTATTACATGATGTGCACAGTCCAAATTTTAATCTTCAATTTTCGTGTATTTTAGGCGGTTATACATATGTTTCATAGAAGATGAATTTAGGATCTCATATTTTTGGAAAGTACACCACTGGTTACTTTTATCGAGAAGGTATGGCTGAATCATCATAAGTAGTTATAAATGGTAGGTTCCAGCGCAGACCCAAAAGGGCAAGATGGCGGCCATGCGCAATCTGTATGTTTAGTGGATTTAGACAGTGTTTAGGTAGGCAGTCAATCCTCTTAATTTGCTGTAACTTATAATGCTGTGTCTTGAGGTGTTATCAGGGCTTGTCTTGAGCTGTGATCTGAGGCTCTAGGGTCAGGAGTTGCAGGTTTTCTTAGGTGAAGTCTGTTGGTATGGGATGTTAATAGCTGTAGGATTTAATGGTTAGCTCTTGTAGTATGATCTGCGGCTCTAGGGTTAAGAGTTGCAGGGTTTCTTAGGTAAAGACTGTTGGTCTGGGAGGTTAATAGCTATAGGACTTAGAGGTTAGGTCTTGAGGTATGATCTGGGGCTCTAGGGTTAAGGGTAGCAGGTTTTAACAGGTAGGGTTGCAGGTATGGAAGATTAATAGCTGTAGGATTTAATGGTTAGCTCTTGTGCTATGATCTAAGGCTCTAGGGTTAATAGTTTCACAGGTGAAATCTGTTGGTCTGGATGGTTGAGAGCTGTAGAATTTAGGGGCTAGGCCTCTATGTATGATCTGGGTTAGATCGTATGGATTCAAGGTTAGATCTATCGGTCTAGAGTTTAAGGCTGTAGGATCTGGAGGTTACGTATTGAGGTATGATCTGAGGGCTCTAGGGTTAAGAGTTATAAGCTTCGTAGCTAAAGGTTGCTGGTCTGAAGGTTAAAGGCTGTAGTAGGTTTAGTGGTTAGGTCGTATGGATTCAAGGTTAGATCTCTCGGTCTAGAGATTAAGGCTGTAGGATCTGGAGGCTACGTATTGAGGTATGATCCGAGGGCTCTAGGGTTAAGAGTTATAAGCTTCGTAGCTAAAGGTTGCTGGTCAGGAGGTTAAACCTGTAGGATCCGGAGGTTAGGTATTGAGGTATGATCTCGGAGCTCTAGGATTAAGAGCTATAGGTTTCATAGCTAAAGGTTTTCCAGCTAGAGATATCTTCGTTACTCTTAGAGGTATATTTGCAATGGTCTAGGCATAGAGTTTTCATACGTATTTTCATGCAGATTGATATCTTTATACTCTTGTGTCTTTTTTCAAGCTTTTACCCCCTCTGCATCGTCTTGTAATAAGTCGTAACGCTAAACCAATGTTCTTATGCTATTTTCAAGCTTTTTCAGATGTTATGAGGTTTAAGGATGTTTCAAGGATTTTTTAGACCAAGTTCAGTTACTTAAATCATTTTATAACTAAGTAAAAGGTTTTTCAAGGATATTTCAGATTACGAGATAGTAGTTACTTTTTCAATTTACCTATTTTAACATTAAAGTGCGTTCAGTTAGCTTGTAGTTCAGTAGTAGACGCCTCTCCTCTTTTATCTGGGCTGGAGACCAGCACTAGAATTTAATCCTAGTGGCAGAGTTAACGCCTTCCTCCATTTTTGTTATTTCTTCTTTCTTCCTCAGGCGTCGTGAGAGTCGTAGGATAGATGTTACTTGAGTAAATATTCATTCTGTAGCTTAGCTTACAGAGATAACCGTTATCTTCTGATCTAAGTTGCCTCCTCTTGCACACTTTTTGCAATACTATAGTGTCCGTACGCGTATGTTGATACTCCATCCTCAGCAATCACTCTCTTGTCGTCATGAGGCGACAGGGCTATTTTATTAGCTTCAACTGTAGAAACATTATGTTTTCGGGATAGGATTAAGTTCATAGGAGTTCTTAGGATCTTTTGGGTTTTAAGACATTCCACATAGCTATCGAAGTTGATGTACTGCCTGATTGCGCTACGCTTTATGCCTTTAATCTTCTTGATTACACCTCCATCTATGTCAAGAGCATACATCTTAGGTCTGAGCCCTACAAAACGACAAATAATTTTTCCATTGGCTTCATCTTTAAATTTTCCCAAAACTTTCCTGTTTTTTGTAGAATGACATATATGCTCGACAGGATAATCAGCAGTATCCAGATGTTCAAGAAAACGTAACTTATCCTGGTATATATCTTTTGTAGTCACTCTATGGATGAAAGAGTCTGTATCCATGTACATGAGTTTTAGATTTTCAGTCCCGTAATACGGCAATAACACATCATAATGATATCGATACATCAAGGTTTTTGAGATATCCAGCACACACATCCCAATGTATATAGGTTTGTCGAACACTATCTCTCGTGAAGCTAAGTGTACTGCAGCCAGATTAGGTCCATATATAGTTCGATCAATGAACGTAGGCTTAGCAACCAGCTTTTCCAATGTCTTCCAATCGGTAACAAGTCGTATATTCATTCGGTTTCTTATATTCTCCATAGTTTTTCCGAACATGGCATTGTTAAAAAGTTTGTACAGATCCTTCTCGAAATCATTTCTAGATCCTTGTCGTAGTCCGTTATTGAATTGGACATAAGGCTTTAACCAGCACGACTGTCGAAATTGTAGTACACGATGGATTTTTGTCAGTTTTATCCCATGATCAAGAGCTTGCTTCAAGGTCATGTAGTGCACCACATACTTAGTTCGTGATCCAAGGTGTGGAATTAGCTTCTTTGTAGAAGAATCCTTAGGCTTGATACACTCGGGCAGGAATGGTAAATCGTTATGCAGATCGTGAAGTTCTGTAGGATATTCAAGATCCACTTCTAAAATGTAGCCGAGAGGGTTATCTTCTCGAAGTATTTCTAGGTTAATATCTGCAGGAGAAACCCACTCAAAACCCCCATAAGGAAGGGCGTGGCACATCGCCCAGCCATATTGGTTATTTGCGTCCTCGTACGTAATATATTGAGAGGGCTTACTTGAGTCATACTCCTCCATATAGATGTTGTTCGCCTTTGCGTATCGATGAGACACTTGGCATAATCCTCCTCGTATACCTGATTCAACCATGAGTAGCTGATCGTAATCCTGTAGCAATTCTAGTTCAATTCCTGTGTACAGCAGCATTGCATCCCACGTAAGTCCAGGAGATGTAAAATAATGTGCAGGATCAACTTTATGAGTTTTCAGGGTCTGGTCTCTGAATGTCTCAAACACATCAGCTAGTAGAAGAACATCTGAGCTTAGATAGAGATCGCTATACTCTCCTAATGTTTTAATGTTGAACTGTCTCCATATACTTTTTGCATGTTCATACTCTCCATCACTAATTTCTTCTTTGTTCAGCTTGTTGTAGAATGCCTCCCTAGGAGGAAGTTCTGTGTCATTCAAAACATCCCATGATGTAACGTAATCGTAGGGGAAAACACCCTTACGGGTCATCGATTTGAATTGCTCTGCTCCAAAGTACTTTATGGTTTCAGGATATGATGTTAGATTGTTTGCTAGTTTATCCAAGCTGGTACTAAGAAAGCGATAGGTATCCACAAAGCGGAGTTTAATATCACCAACATACTTGGAAAATGATATATAACTTTCCTCTGAGCTAGGAATAACTTCTACTCTCTCGCTAGTACATCCTAACTCCTTAACAATGAAATGGGAGTCATATCCACTCAGGTTATGCATGAAGACAGGAATATAAGTAGGTGTTTTACAGGCTAAATTACACTTATTATGTAGACTTCCTCGGTATTCACCGGTTATATGATCATGATCTCGTACTTTCCAGTTCTCTCTGGTAAATTCTTTACCACATAAGTAACATTCTGTAGAGCATTCGAAAGATTTTTGCTGCTCATCTGTTAGTGTTAATGGAGCATCAGTTTTGTATATACTATTAATCTTCTTTGCGAGAGAACTTACATACTCCATAAACTTCGGTGCAGCATAATAACCACGATATACATAGGGTTCAGTAGGAAGATCAGTCTGTAAACCTTCCATTGAGGCCGACGGTTTGACATATACACAGAAACTCATAGGAATATGCTTCTGATATGGAACTGTATAAGACGTTTCGGGATTAGAAGAAAACCCGTGGTAAGGGGTAAGAATGCTTTCAAAGTCAGCGTATATGACATAAGGTAATTTCAACATCCTTTCATAATTCTTGAATCTAACAATAGATTTCTCCTTAGTTGGCATAACAATCTTAGCAACTCCGTGTTGGCTACATATTTTTCTATGTTCATTTAACCTCTCAACTCCTTCATTTCGATAATCAAAGTGCGTAAAACAGCGTTTGCAGATGTAGAGTTTTCCCTCACATTTGGTTTTTTGTTGATGAATAAGTCTCTCGAAATTCTTTATATAAACGTAATGATGACGTCCAGCTGCATCACTTAATAAAAGCAGGTCACGATGGTCCGACAGTTCTTCATCGATAACCTTCATAGGAAACACTTGATTTTTCTCATCCAGTCCGAAAACATTTATAGAGATGTTATTTCTTCGTTCAAATTTCGGAATATCAGTCAGGCTCGTAGGAAACGAGACGCAGGAAAAGTCATATCTTTCTTGAAAATCCTTATACTTGCTAACACGTTGAGGATCCTTTTGAATGAACTTGGCGAGAACAGCATACATAAAACATTTTTCATCTTCATAATTCTGGGGATTTATGCAGGCTCCTTTAGCTCCAATAGAGGTCGGTAGAGGGATGTAACTGCTTCCTCTTAGTCCATTATTCTTGTTGATTCTAACTCGAACCCCGTCAACAGCTAATAAAGCCCAGTTGCTTCCTTTAAGTTGACTTTCCTCCATTTCAGTACAAAGTTTCTTGAATTTCCTTTCCAAGATGGCATCCAAGTCACTTTCTAAAAATATTGCTTGATTTTGTGTTTTAAATGCTTTATCAGTAGTGTCACCAATGGCATTCACAAACCGACATTCAGCCATGATGTTAATTTTCACACTTTTATGGATCCTTAGCTCCTTCTGAATGGCTTGAATTATCCGCTGTTTTGATTCTTGGAGATAGGTGTTCAGGTCTTGGCATGTAGAGCATTGGATGAAATATGATTTCAGTCGATCCTGGAAAGCTGTTTCATATTCTACGACATCATCTTCATCAGGAACCATTAACAGCAATTTATGTTTGGTAGGTTCGATCTTGAGTTTCTTAGCAGCAATTATTCTCTCGCATCGTTCTTGATGCACATCTCTGCGATGTTCAGTACCATAAACGTCAGCACAATGTTTACATTCATAATACTGACCGCAGACCAGCTCGTGTCTCTTTTTATGGTAGTTTTTCAGGAAACTCTTATCACATTTACCACACTTAAATTCTGGAATAGCAGTGTCTAACAGAGCTTCCATTGCTATAGTTTTTGTTATGTGCAGACTAATTCTTGGGGAATATGTTGCTAAGTAATTGTCTGATACACCTTTTCACTTCTCTTCTTCACCTTGATAAGTTATCAGCGCTGCTGATGATGAATTTCACTGTGGAAGCTGATCCGCTCAGCTATAAACACACTAGCGTAATTACAATCTAAGCTCGATCAAGCTCTCTTTATACACTTAGCGCAGACCTAATAGAAAACTTCATCATCCCCTCCACCAACGGGATTCGAAGGTAGCGCAACTATCGGAGAAAGCCTAAAAGAAAACTTCATCATTCCCACCAATACCGGGGTTCGAAGGTGGCGCTCCTATCGGAGAAAACCTAAAAGAAAACTATTATCTTGATACCACAGGGGTTCGAAGGTGGTTCTACTATCGGAGAAAACCTTAAAGAAAACTCTATTCATTTTAGCAGTTTACGATTATTCTTTATCTAGTATAGAAATCACATGAGAGAAAAAATTAGACAAATTAAAATTTAAAAAGGCAATAAATAAATAGATTTGAAGATACAATTTAGACAATTCAAACGAGTATAAACATGACTGAGCTACGCCTTTTAGTTTTAAAGTTACATTAGGAGCCCCCATCACCACCCTTAGGCATCTCTACATCTTCAATCATACCTTCTTGGAGCTGTTTGATACATCTCTTAACCTAGAAGTTATATTCTCTCAAGTTCAGCTATTACACTATTTAACTCATCTAGGGAGCGTCCTTAGGCTCCTTCACTTCATCCTCAACCACGTGTTCTTGATTCCTTTACATACATCTTTAACCTAGTTATGATTTTTCTATGGACATCCGTTCTCCTTTCTTAAGTTCAATTATTTCATCCATCTTGTTTTGTTCAGTCTTATGCTTCTATCTTAAACTTCGTGATTAAGTCATTTGATCTGAAAGTCTATGTATTTTGGTTAAGGTACTCATCCCTTTTGGTCATGGGCCAAGTCATGATGTATGATCTTATGGGATGAGCTTGTCAACACGCCTAAAGCATTGATATTCAGAGTTATTTAAATTATCCTGCCGAGATTCGAACCCTGATCGTAAGGAGCAAAATACCATTTCAGCAACTATTTCGGGGCTAATGCATGTATGTACTCGTTATTTAATTGCATTATCATTATTCAAACGGGAGTTATTCAACATTAAAGTTATTCCATCAGAACCGGTGATCGAACCACGGGTCTCTAGAATACGGAATCATAAAACATTCACAGCATATGTTAAATGAAAATACCTGCGCTCTAACCCGCTGTTCTAAGTGCAACAGATCAGGAAATAGACCACAATTACATAATTCAATGGACGATGGGAATTGAACCAAAGACCTCCTGAGCTATACAGTGATAGGGAATGATTGATTACGTTAGGTATAGCCATAAAAAGTTTATTTCAACGCTCTAGACCCACCGGTTACAGAGATATTAAAATGAAACGGTTCAGGATTCGAACCAAGCACTTCAGGTATACGGTATAAGTCCAGAAGATACTAATTAACTATATAACATTTATAAAATTTGTTGGAAGTCGCTATCATAATTACTTTCAGAGTTATAACGGTATTAAAAGTGCTCACTTGTGCAGGAGTCAATCCCAGGATTGAGACAATTTACCTACCTGCCCTGAGGCGGGATAAATAGAAGGGGTGGTGGTTAGCTCTTTGTTGCACTAAGCTCAGAGTAGTATAGAATTGAGAGTTTCAGCACAGTGTAGATAAGATGTTGAACTCTCCTCTGTGTTAATATATGAGTGATGTAGAATGCTCATTGATTTAGAACTCTCCTATATGAAAATCGAGTTGTAAAAGAAGGGGAGTGTTGGCGTAGTGCCGTTCTCCCCTGTGCAGTGAGATGTTTTTGAGGGTTGGGATGATGATGATGATGATGATTGTGTGTGTGTGTGTGTGTGTGTGTGTGTGTGTGTGGTAACGGGGGTTCCGAGGATGTTTGAATTAAATGTGAATGCTTTTCGATGTGTGTGTGTGTGTGCTTGAACTCTCATGTATTCTTTTCGATGTGTGTGTGTGTGTGCTTGAACTCTCATGTATGAATATCGAAGTCTAGGGTTCGATATTGTGATGGGGCGGTGTGGGTAACGGGGGTTCCGGGGATGTTTGAATTAAATGTATTGATAGTAATTCTTCGATGACTGTGCTTGAACTCTCATGTATGAATATCGAGTCTAGGGTTTGATATCTATTACGTTCAGTGCTTCGATGTCTGTGCTTGAACTCTCATGTATGAATATCGAGTGTAGGGTTTGATATCTATTACGTTTAGTGTATGATATATGATGTAGTATCGTTAAAGTCTAGGGTTCGATATTGTGATGGGGCGGGGTGGGTAACGGAGGTTCCGGGGATGTTTGAATTAAATGTATTGATAGTAATTCTTCGATGACTGTGCTTGAACTCTCATGTATGAATATCGAGTGTAGGGTTTGATATCTATTACGTTCAGTGCTTCGATGTCTGTGCTTGAACTCTCATGTATGAATATCGAGTGTAGGGTTTGATATCTATTACGTTTAGTGTATGATATATGATGTAGTATCGTTAAAGTCTAGGGTTCGATATTGTGATGGGGCGGGGTGGGTAACGGAGGTTCCGGGGATGTTTGAATTAAATGTATTGATAGTAATTCTTCGATGACTGTGCTTGAACTCTCATGTATGAATATCGAGTGTAGGGTTTGATATCTATTACGTTTAGTGTATGATATATGAATTTATTTTCATAAATCTCTCCCAGTAAACATACCTAATCATTCTCTCGATATTCTTTTATCTAAAGATTAACGATACTACATCATATATCATACACTAAACGTAATAGATATCAAACCCTACACTCGATATTCATACATGAGAGTTCAAGCACAGACATCGAAGCACTGAACGTAATAGATATCAAACCCTACACTCGATATTCATACATGAGAGTTCAAGCACAGTCATCGAAGAATTACTATCAATACATTTAATTCAAACATCCCCGGAACCTCCGTTACCCACCCCGCCCCATCACAATATCGAACCCTAGACTTTAACGATACTACATCATATATCATACACTAAACGTAATAGATATCAAACCCTACACTTGATATTCATACATGAGAGTTCAAGCACAGACATCGAAGCACTGAACGTAATAGATATCAAACCCTAGACTCGATATTCATACATGAGAGTTCAAGCACAGTCATCGAAGAATTACTATCAATACATTTAATTCAAACATCCCCGGAACCCCCGTTACCCACACCGCCCCATCACAATATCGAACCCTAGACTTCGATATTCATACATGAGAGTTCAAGCACACACACACACATCGAAAAGAATACATGAGAGTTCAAGCACACACACACACACCGAAAAGCATTCACATTTAATTCAAACATCCTCGGAACCCCCGTTACCACACACACACACACACACACAATCATCATCATCATCCCAACCCTCAAAAACATCTCACTGCACAGGGGAGAACGGCACTACGCCAACACTCCCCTTCTTTTACAACTCGATTTTCATATAGGAGAGTTCTAAATCAATGAGCATTCTACATCACTCATATATTAACACAGAGGAGAGTTCAACATCTTATCTACACTGTGCTGAAACTCTCAATTCTATACTACTCTGAGCTTAGTGCAACAAAGAGCTAACCACCACCCCTTCTATTTATCCCGCCTCAGGGCAGGTAGGTAAATTGTCTCAATCCTGGGATCGACTCCCGCACAAGTGAGCACTTTTAATACCGTTATAACTCTGAAAGTAATTATGATAGCGACTTCCAACAAATTTTATAAATGTTATATAGTTAATTAGTATCTTCTGGACTTATACCGTATACCTGAAGTGCTTGGTTCGAATCCTGAACCGTTTCATTTTAATATCTCTGTAACCGGTGGGTCTAGAGCGTTGAAATAAACTTTTTATGGCTATACCTAACGTAATCAATCATTCCCTATCACTGTATAGCTCAGGAGGTCTTTGGTTCAATTCCCATCGTCCATTGAATTATGTAATTGTGGTCTATTTCCTGATCTGTTGCACTTAGAACAGCGGGTTAGAGCGCAGGTATTTTCATTTAACATATGCTGTGAATGTTTTATGATTCCGTATTCTAGAGACCCGTGGTTCGATCACCGGTTCTGATGGAATAACTTTAATGTTGAATAACTCCCGTTTGAATAATGATAATGCAATTAAATAACGAGTACATACATGCATTAGCCCCGAAATAGTTGCTGAAATGGTATTTTGCTCCTTACGATCAGGGTTCGAATCTCGGCAGGATAATTTAAATAACTCTGAATATCAATGCTTTAGGCGTGTTGACAAGCTCATCCCATAAGATCATACATCATGACTTGGCCCATGACCAAAAGGGATGAGTACCTTAACCAAAATACATAGACTTTCAGATCAAATGACTTAATCACGAAGTTTAAGATAGAAGCATAAGACTGCACAAAACAAGATGGATGAAATAATTGAACTTAAGAAAGGAGAACGGATGTCCATAGAAAAATCATAACTAGGTGAAAGATGTATGTAAAGGAATCAAGAACACGTGGTTGAGGATGAAGTGAAGGAGCCTAAGGACGCTCCCTAGATGAGTTAAATAGTGTAATAGCTGAACTTGAGAGAATATAACTTCTAGGTTAAGAGATGAATCAAACAGCTCCAAGAAGGTATGATTGAAGATGTAGAGATGCCTAAGGGTGGTGATGGGGGCTCCTAATGTAACTTTAAAACTAAAAGGCGTAGCTCAGTCATGTTTATACTCGTTTGAATTGTCTAAATTGTATCTTCAAATCTATTTATTTATTGCCTTTTTAAATTTTAATTTGTCTAATTTTTTCTCTCATGTGATTTCTATACTAGATAAAGAATAATCGTAAACTGCTAAAATGAATAGAGTTTTCTTTAAGGTTTTCTCCGATAGTAGAACCACCTTCGAACCCCTGTGGTATCAAGATAATAGTTTTCTTTTAGGTTTTCTCCGATAGGAGCGCCACCTTCGAACCCCGGTATTGGTGGGAATGATGAAGTTTTCTTTTAGGCTTTCTCCGATAGTTGCGCCACCTTCGAATCCCGTTGGTGGAGGGGATGATGAAGTTTTCTATTAGGTCTGCGCTAAGTGTATAAAGAGAGCTTGATCGAGCTTAGATTGTAATTACGCTAGTGTGTTTATAGCTGAGCGGATCAGCTTCCACAGTGAAATTCATCATCAGCAGCGCTGATAACTTATCAAGGTGAAGAAGAGAAGTGAAAAGGTGTATCAGACAATTACTTAGCAACATATTCCCCAAGAATTAGTCTGCACATAACAAAAACTATAGCAATGGAAGCTCTGTTAGACACTGCTATTCCAGAATTTAAGTGTGGTAAATGTGATAAGAGTTTCCTGAAAAACTACCATAAAAAGAGACACGAGCTGGTCTGCGGTCAGTATTATGAATGTAAACATTGTGCTGACGTTTATGGTACTGAACATCGCAGAGATGTGCATCAAGAACGATGCGAGAGAATAATTGCTGCTAAGAAACTCAAGATCGAACCTACCAAACATAAATTGCTGTTAATGGTTCCTGATGAAGATGATGTCGTAGAATATGAAACAGCTTTCCAGGATCGACTGAAATCATATTTCATCCAATGCTCTACATGCCAAGACCTGAACACCTATCTCCAAGAATCAAAACAGCGGATAATTCAAGCCATTCAGAAGGAGCTAAGGATCCATAAAAGTGTGAAAATTAACATCATGGCTGAATGTCGGTTTGTGAATGCCATTGGTGACACTACTGATAAAGCATTTAAAACACAAAATCAAGCAATATTTTTAGAAAGTGACTTGGATGCCATCTTGGAAAGGAAATTCAAGAAACTTTGTACTGAAATGGAGGAAAGTCAACTTAAAGGAAGCAACTGGGCTTTATTAGCTGTTGACGGGGTTCGAGTTAGAATCAACAAGAATAATGGACTAAGAGGAAGCAGTTACATCCCTCTACCGACCTCTATTGGAGCTAAAGGAGCCTGCATAAATCCCCAGAATTATGAAGATGAAAAATGTTTTATGTATGCTGTTCTCGCCAAGTTCATTCAAAAGGATCCTCAACGTGTTAGCAAGTATAAGGATTTTCAAGAAAGATATGACTTTTCCTGCGTCTCGTTTCCTACGAGCCTGACTGATATTCCGAAATTTGAACGAAGAAATAACATCTCTATAAATGTTTTCGGACTGGATGAGAAAAATCAAGTGTTTCCTATGAAGGTTATCGATGAAGAACTGTCGGACCATCGTGACCTGCTTTTATTAAGTGATGCAGCTGGACGTCATCATTACGTTTATATAAAGAATTTCGAGAGACTTATTCATCAACAAAAAACCAAATGTGAGGGAAAACTCTACATCTGCAAACGCTGTTTTACGCACTTTGATTATCGAAATGGAGGAGTTGAGAGGTTAAATGAACATAGAAAAATATGTAGCCAACACGGAGTTGCTAAGATTGTTATGCCAACTAAGGAGAAATCTATTGTTAGATTCAAGAATTATGAAAGGATGTTGAAATTACCTTATGTCATATACGCTGACTTTGAAAGCATTCTTACCCCTTACCACGGGTGTTCTTCTAATCCCGAAACGTCTTATACAGTTCCATATCAGAAGCATATTCCTATGAGTTTCTGTGTATATGTCAAACCGTCGGCCTCAATGGAAGGTTTACAGACTGATCTTCCTACTGAACCCTATGTATATCGTGGTTATTATGCTGCACCGAAGTTTATGGAGTATGTAAGTTCTCTCGCAAAGAAGATTAATAGTATATACAAAACTGATGCTCCATTAACACTAACAGATGAGCAGCAAAAATCTTTCGAATGCTCTACAGAATGTTACTTATGTGGTAAAGAATTTACCAGAGAGAACTGGAAAGTACGAGATCATGATCATATAACCGGTGAATACCGAGGAAGTCTACATAATAAGTGTAATTTAGCCTGTAAAACACCTACTTATATTCCTGTCTTCATGCATAACCTGAGTGGATATGACTCCCATTTCATTGTTAAGGAGTTAGGATGTACTAGCGAGAGAGTAGAAGTTATTCCTAGCTCAGAGGAAAGTTATATATCATTTTCCAAGTATGTTGGTGATATTAAACTCCGCTTTGTGGATACCTATCGCTTTCTTAGTACCAGCTTGGATAAACTAGCAAACAATCTAACATCATATCCTGAAACCATAAAGTACTTTGGAGCAGAGCAATTCAAATCGATGACCCGTAAGGGTGTTTTCCCCTACGATTACGTTACATCATGGGATGTTTTGAATGACACAGAACTTCCTCCTAGGGAGGCATTCTACAACAAGCTGAACAAAGAAGAAATTAGTGATGGAGAGTATGAACATGCAAAAAGTATATGGAGACAGTTCAACATTAAAACATTAGGAGAGTATAGCGATCTCTATCTAAGCTCAGATGTTCTTCTACTAGCTGATGTGTTTGAGACATTCAGAGACCAGACCCTGAAAACTCATAAAGTTGATCCTGCACATTATTTTACATCTCCTGGACTTACGTGGGATGCAATGCTGCTGTACACAGGAATTGAACTAGAATTGCTACAGGATTACGATCAGCTACTCATGGTTGAATCAGGTATACGAGGAGGATTATGCCAAGTGTCTCATCGATACGCAAAGGCGAACAACATCTATATGGAGGAGTATGACTCAAGTAAGCCCTCTCAATATATTACGTACGAGGACGCAAATAACCAATATGGCTGGGCGATGTGCCACGCCCTTCCTTATGGGGGTTTTGAGTGGGTTTCTCCTGCAGATATTAACCTAGAAATACTTCGAGAAGATAACCCTCTCGGCTACATTTTAGAAGTGGATCTTGAATATCCTACAGAACTTCACGATCTGCATAACGATTTACCATTCCTGCCCGAGTGTATCAAGCCTAAGGATTCTTCTACAAAGAAGCTAATTCCACACCTTGGATCACGAACTAAGTATGTGGTGCACTACATGACCTTGAAGCAAGCTCTTGATCATGGGATAAAACTGACAAAAATCCATCGTGTACTACAATTTCGACAGTCGTGCTGGTTAAAGCCTTATGTCCAATTCAATAACGGACTACGACAAGGATCTAGAAATGATTTCGAGAAGGATCTGTACAAACTTTTTAACAATGCCATGTTCGGAAAAACTATGGAGAATATAAGAAACCGAATGAATATACGACTTGTTACCGATTGGAAGACATTGGAAAAGCTGGTTGCTAAGCCTACGTTCATTGATCGAACTATATATGGACCTAATCTGGCTGCAGTACACTTAGCTTCACGAGAGATAGTGTTCGACAAACCTATATACATTGGGATGTGTGTGCTGGATATCTCAAAAACCTTGATGTATCGATATCATTATGATGTGTTATTGCCGTATTACGGGACTGAAAATCTAAAACTCATGTACATGGATACAGACTCTTTCATCCATAGAGTGACTACAAAAGATATATACCAGGATAAGTTACGTTTTCTTGAACATCTGGATACTGCTGATTATCCTGTCGAGCATATATGTCATTCTACAAAAAACAGGAAAGTTTTGGGAAAATTTAAAGATGAAGCCAATGGAAAAATTATTTGTCGTTTTGTAGGGCTCAGACCTAAGATGTATGCTCTTGACATAGATGGAGGTGTAATCAAGAAGATTAAAGGCATAAAGCGTAGCGCAATCAGGCAGTACATCAACTTCGATAGCTATGTGGAATGTCTTAAAACCCAAAAGATCCTAAGAACTCCTATGAACTTAATCCTATCCCGAAAACATAATGTTTCTACAGTTGAAGCTAATAAAATAGCCCTGTCGCCTCATGACGACAAGAGAGTGATTGCTGAGGATGGAGTATCAACATACGCGTACGGACACTATAGTATTGCAAAAAGTGTGCAAGAGGAGGCAACTTAGATCAGAAGATAACGGTTATCTCTGTAAGCTAAGCTACAGAATGAATATTTACTCAAGTAACATCTATCCTACGACTCTCACGACGCCTGAGGAAGAAAGAAGAAATAACAAAAATGGAGGAAGGCGTTAACTCTGCCACTAGGATTAAATTCTAGTGCTGGTCTCCAGCCCAGATAAAAGAGGAGAGGCGTCTACTACTGAACTACAAGCTAACTGAACGCACTTTAATGTTAAAATAGGTAAATTGAAAAAGTAACTACTATCTCGTAATCTGAAGTATCCTTGAAAAACCTTTTACTTAGTTATAAAATGATTTAAGTAACTGAACTTGGTCTAAAAAATCCTTGAAACATCCTTAAACCTCATAACATCTGAAAAAGCTTGAAAATAGCATAAGTACATTGGTTTAGCGTTACGACTTATTACAAGACGATGCAGAGGGGGTAAAAGCTTGAAAAAAGACACAAGAGTATAAAGATATCAATCTGCATGAAAATACGTATGAAAACTCTATGCCTAGACCATTGCAAATATACCTCTAAGAGTAACGAAGATATCTCTAGCTGGAAAACCTTTAGCTATGAAACCTATAGCTCTTAATCCTAGAGCTCCGAGATCATACCTCAATACCTAACCTCCGGATCCTACAGGTTTAACCTCCTGACCAGCAACCTTTAGCTACGAAGCTTATAACTCTTAACCCTAGAGCCCTCGGATCATACCTCAATACGTAGCCTCCAGATCCTACAGCCTTAATCTCTAGACCGAGAGATCTAACCTTGAATCCATACGACCTAACCACTAAACCTACTACAGCCTTTAACCTTCAGACCAGCAACCTTTAGCTATGAAGCCTACAACTCTTAACCCTAGAGCCCTCAGATCATACCTCAATACGTAACCTCCAGATCCTACAGCCTTAAACTCTAGACCGATAGATCTAACCTTGAATCCATACGATCTAACCCAGATCATACATAGAGGCCTAGACCCTAAATTCTACAGCTCTCAACCATCCAGACCAACAGACTTCACCTGTGAAACTATTAACCCTAGAGCCTTAGATCATAGCACAAGAGCTAACCATTAAATCCTACAGCTATTAATCTTCCATACCTGCAACCCTACCTGTTAAAACCTGCTACCCTTAACCCTAGAGCCCCAGATCATACCTCAAGACCTAACCTCTAAGTCCTATAGCTATTAACCTCCCAGACCAACAGTCTTTACCTAAGAAACCCTGCAACTCTTAACCCTAGAGCCGCAGATCATACTACAAGAGCTAACCATTAAATCCTACAGCTATTAACATCCCATACCAACAGACTTCACCTAAGAAAACCTGCAACTCCTGACCCTAGAGCCTCAGATCACAGCTCAAGACAAGCCCTGATAACACCTCAAGACACAGCATTATAAGTTACAGCAAATTAAGAGGATTGACTGCCTACCTAAACACTCTCTAAATCCACTAAACATACAGATTGCGCATGGCCGCCATCTTGCCCTTTTGGGTCTGCGCTGGAACCTACCATTTATAACTACTATCATACCTTATCAAAAAGGTCTAGTTAGTCATGTGAACGAAGACGTATTACCCGAAACAAATATCTTGAGCTTTGTTTATGTGTTGTGGTAGTAGGAGCTACATGTGTTGTGATGGCTGAGGTTGCGTATTAAGTTATTAATCTAGTTGTTAACTGCTGTGTGACGTATGAGTACCGCAGTACAGTGTAGTGTCGTATCACAGAGTAGGTGACTCGAAAAATAACTTAATTTGTTCAAACATGGAAACACCAAAAAAGCCATCTCTGAGGGTTGTAAGCTCCCAAAGCAGGACGATCATTCCAAATGCTCTCCAGTTATGCCGGGAGAAAAGCAAAAGGGTCTAGTTTTTCCTTTACAAAGGGCACCGGTTAGAACGGCTATAGCAGTACGAAAACGCGAAGCCACAATAAATATGGTTATTAAAGAGCTTGAGAAGAAACTGGTGTTTCAGGTACACGGGTTATTACTTAGAAAAACAGCGTAATTGGTAAAATAAGTTTCAAAAGGGTGAGTTTAATCAATGATTAATTTGCAGCACTTTTAGGTTATTATGAAATTCGTAAAGAAATTACATTAGTGAATAAGTTACTTAATGCAATGAATGAGAAAATAAATTTCGATGGCGGACAGAAAACATTCTGGCGAATGTTAAACGAAATAGAATTTAGTGTTAAAGAATTTTTGGAGTTATATTGTTTACGCTACCCGCTAATGCACAAGTTCTAAATATACAGAGAAATAAATTTCCTTCCAATGGAGCAGATAACTCTTTATTATAATAATTAACATTACAACCATGAAAACCATTTAGTTCTTAAATCATAGGAAGTCATGCCTCCTTTATTAATTGTGATCAAAGAGTATTAATTAAATATAAAAACCAACGAATATCTTAAACCAATAACTTCACAGAATGTAGGAACATGCGGGACATTTTAGTGAAACGCCAGGATATAGATTGTCACATTATAACTGCGATTTAAACCCCATTGATCTGATATGGAGTAATATGCGGCAAAATATTGCAGAAAAGTGTGTGTTAAACGCAATTAAAGGACTAATCAAATAGTGTTCAAACAACACTGAACAGGATTGTAAAAATACGTGCATCAAAATTAAGTCCATAGAACCAAAATACTGGCATGCAGTTGCCTTCATGAAAGAAGAAATAGAAAGGAAAGTAATCAATGTGGGTTTTGATAGCACTGATGAAGAGGAAGAGTAAACTTTAGTCGTTGTTATGGATTCCAAAAATGACAGCGGCAGTTCTAGACATAACAGCTGATATCCATCCTTTTGACGACATCGCCACAGATGACATCTCTACAGATACAGCAAGTGAAACGGGTACCTATGCAGGAATTAGAATCTTCATATCAGAATTAAGTAAGTCAACTTTGTTCTGCTCCTTAACGTAGCACATTTTCTGTATTCAATAAGCACATATTTTTGTGACATGCTCTTTACCTCTCCGACCCTCTGATAGCCAGCCGTGCGGTGTAAACAAATAACAGTGCCTCTACTGCAAAGTATCTTCCTAAATGTCCAGCGTGTGTTACATACATAAGTTGTTAAATAAGCAACATATGATATTCATCAGTATGGATTTGTTTTCCATTATAGATATAGTCTAATATAAACACGGTTGATGTTCTTGTAACCTGGATGGAGAGTGATGAACTACAAATATATTTATAACAGTTTGTTTTTCTTTTGGTCATTTGTATTATCTCTGACAATATTGAACAAATAAAACAGAGACTTCCTTGAATGTAAACGGATTAATTAAAAGCATTCCGGAAGGTTTCTTGAAGTAGCTACTTATAATCGACTGAAAATAAACTGTAACCCTTACTAACAATGACCAAAATCTATATAAAGTGGTATGAAGATATTTCATTAAATTGTATATTTATGCATACTTGTGAATATAATTAAATAGGGA
Organism: Mantis religiosa; assembly: GCA_030765055.1. Lineage (NCBI taxonomy): Eukaryota > Metazoa > Arthropoda > Insecta > Mantodea > Mantidae > Mantis > Mantis religiosa. Next base: position 174,360,341 of record CM060947.1, on the reverse strand, counting down.
ACTTGAAAAAGGGAAAAGAGTTCCTCTTATTATACCAAAAAAGAGGTTTTAGAATTTTTGATTCTTTAAATACTGCTTGTTGATTTAACAGAAAGTAGACCCAAGTCCGATAGATTCTATATGCTGCAATGAAATGACAGTTCCTTTCAAACTTGCAGAAGATGTCAATTCCAGGATATTTTCCTAAAGAAACAATGTAATAAAATATTATCAACTTTGAATATGTATTACTCCGCCGTTTTTATTATATTTTATCGTACTTGAGGCAGTTATGGGCAAATGTCTTCAAAATCTATGACTTAATAAGTGGTAAATCCTTCTTTTATGTACACCACGGAGGAGGGGCTCTGAAGAAATGAAGTTTATTCCTTAGCACTAAATTATATAGATTTAAATATAGGCCCTGAGATTGAAGAACTACCTATTTATTCCAATGGGTGTCCAGGACAGAACAAAAATAACACAGTTGCAAGGGTTTTGTTATCTTTGACAGACACTGGTCTTTTTGAGAAAATCGTCCAGTATTTTCCCATTCGAGGGAATTCATAGATTGATATGCGTCAGGAATGTTTCAGTAGTAAATAGGGCAACAATAATGATTGACAAAATATATGTATACAGTGTGAAGAGTACTCAAACATTATAGTGAAACCTTAAAAATCATGGTAGTCATTGTAGATAATATCTGACTAAAAACTTGTGGCCTAGTGTATATAATAAAACAGCTGTCTCTTGAGAAAGAGCAACAAGAGACCTGCCAAGAGATAGAAAAAGAATAATTTGCTTTTGCCAAATAAAAGCAATTTTTATACGCATTTGATTTCAGAGAAACCGTTTAACACATTAATTCATCTTCGGCTTTCAGGGAAGAATTAGCCAATTATAGCAATAAAAAGGAGAACCTATATGAATGGAAAATTTGTCATTAAAAAGGCAAAGCTGGTAAAAATTAGAAAGTGTCTGCAGTGAATGACGGAACTATCGTGCTCTGTGACGAACTATTTGTTAGCTTGGCCAGGCACAGAATGACTGTTTTTGGTAAATTCGCGTTTCTGCTTAGTTATCCAAGTAAATACATATAGTATGTTACAACTCGACAAAAAATAAAGGATATATTTATAAAGAATATACATAATATATGCAATAAATAAAGGATGAAACATGAATCATAATCTCACTAGTAGTTTATTCTCGCTCGGAAAGGTAACCAAGTCCACCAATTTTAATAAATCAAAGGGTATTCTGTGATAGATAGATATATAATTAAATGTAAAGTAATACAAATGAAGAGCAATACCGTTCCATTGTTCTACACTACATGAAGTACTACCATATGTGCAAAAAGTTATACGAATTATCAGAAGTGACGCGCAAGTCTACTTTTTTGACTTGTGCTTTTGCAGGATCCTGATTCAATTATTAATGGAATGTAATTTTGAAAGTTATATATTTAATGAAACTTATCCTGAGCGACCCTTATTTTAAATTATGTGTAACAGAGTTTCATTCATTACTGAAAAATGAAGGATTAATTCCGTAGAATACGTTAAGGCACGGTTTAACTGAAGTATTTAAAAGGTATTTCACAGTAAAGATACAGAGATTACAAAGTATATAGCAAAAATGACAATTCAATCCCTAATATATTTTATATTATATGATCATAATAAGTTATTCGTCAGAAAACATGTTATTTATTCCATGTAAATTTTCAGTAACTGAACTGTCTTACAGTGTTGGTAATAAGAAAATAGCAATCCACAGTGGCCAACTGTTGTGATTATCGAGAAAGGGTTTCCTTACAGATAAGCGACACACAAATGATTAGGATAAAAATATGAATTAGCTACAGGATTACGAATTTGAGTTTTTATGAAAAAAAATCTGCGGAACAGTCAATTATCACATTAAAACAAGTATACAACATATTTAAAATAAAGTTAAATGAGTATTCGTACAGTTACAAAATATTGCAGATAAATCTTGGACTTAAACAATTTCATTTTGCAAGTATTTTTAGCCATATAATGTAATTTTTGAAAGTTCTATTCTTATATTTATTATTAATATTATAATTATCTTACCTTTTCCGCACTCGAAGAACTGAGGATAAGGACCATCACTGAAACAAGTACAGATAGAAGGAATTTAAGTAAATCTTCAACCGAAGGGGAAAATTATATTCAAAGTGAACCATGAGTACACAACTTGTTAATAATAATTACTATAGTAATTAAGTATAGGATACCCCCAGAAACAAATCAGTATACACGATTGAAATTATAAAAAAATCATATGCTTGGCAAATTAAAAATAAAAGAACATCAATGTAAAGACACAGCAGTCGTAAATTATGAGCAGGACCTGAGAATTTCAAGCACTTACAGTAGTGCTAGGGATTTCACTAACAGCACTTCTCAGCACTAAGTCCTCGCATAAGCATATTACACTCACATCCTTTTCCACATCCTTCAAGTACCAAAAATAATTTATGCTATAATCACAGATTCAACATATTCTTTCTTCATATTTTCAAAATTCAAGACTCTAGACTGCCTGACGACGATGCAAGAATGGGTTTACAGTTATGATATTTGAAACGGCAAAAGGGGAGATGTATAGGTTGACGAGAGGAAGTATTAAATGAAATGAAATCGATTTTGAGAATTCTCAATATCTCAAATAATCTGAATTTTAAGATTAATGTTAAATACATATGCATTTAGACAATGAAATGGGTGTTTTCTGCATAAATAGATTGTTGACAACAAGCTATGAAAATGTGGACGCTATTTCATTTGTGGGTTACTGAAGTCTTCATACTCTGGATGGCCTGAGGTTAACTAAAATGTATCCTCTAGAAGCAGTCAATCAAGCCAAGGTAGCTATTACGTGTGGATAATGATCCCATTGTTGTATACTAACATAGGCAGTTATTGTGTTGCTGTTTGGAAGGTAGAGCTCAACTCCGAGGTGAGGTGATTTTAATCTGGACATTGTTACCGGCGTCCGGAAATAACGTGGCGATTGAACCAGAGGAAATAGCATCGGCTAATGGAACAGCGCTTAATGAATCAGCTGCAGCTTCGAGGTATGCTACATTCAAATTCAGGAAGTAATTTATTCATTCGGTTGCGATCACCGGTCTACACGTTCTTATCTCGCTCGTTATTCCTATCTCAATCTGATGGACGATCTGCGAAAGCTGTTGCTGTAACAATGTATCTTCCTTAGGATGTTTTTATACGAGTAGCCTGCCTGCCATTCCTTGCAAAGTTGCCTTTTAAACATTAAAAATAAATAACAATTGTTCCCCCAATCTTGTATTATGTTTGAAACGTACAAGTATACAATAAACTAGAATATTTAGGGCGAATCGCTTAGAACTGTAAAATCATCAAATCCCCTGTTCTTATGGCGGATGAAACATTTGTCAATGTTACTTAAAAACCGCATGACTCTCTTATCCTTTCCAGTAGAGTGGTCCAAGTGGTGGAAATGTGATATAAGAGGGCCGTGTAATAAGTCTGGAAAAAACAAAGAATATATTTTCTTCTTAATGAACATCTCACCTTATTTCTTGACATAGTCTTCATTGATGGCTATACACTTGGTCCAGGGATGCTTCAGCTTTGCATCCCGTCAGAAAAATAGGTTCCGTCAAGGTCTGCAAAATACCCGTTAACGGTAACAATCACTCTTTCATTTGATGAAAAGCTTTTACCACCAGAGCCAAATTGTCCAGTTTTGGAGCAGAAAGAAGTAATTTAGGGCTAAGTTTGGTGAATACGGAGGATGTGAAACCAATTCAAAGTCCAACTCATGCATTTTCATCATTGAGATTGTTGATATGCGCTATGGTGCATTATTCTGGTGAGGAACACCTTTATTCACTTTAATCTCGGTCTCTTTTCGATCAAATCATATTGTACGATCCAATAATGGAGCATAATACATTCCAGTTATAGTTCTGCTTTATTCTAAGTAGTCTATGAGTATTATTCCTTGGGAATCCCCCCAAAAACAGTGGGTATCATCTTACCAGCTGACAAAATCATCCTTGCCCTCTTTGATGCACTTTCACCAGTCTTTGTCCATTTTTTGAGTCTGGTGTGTAATGATGGATCCAAATTTCATCCTGGTCAGAAATCGGCGCAGAAAGTCTTACGGATTGCCATTAAAAATCTCCAGACACTTGATAGAAGTGTTCTTCCGGATGCACTTTTGGTCGTCTGTGAGCACTCGCGGCACCCATTTTGCACACAGCTTTTTTATTGTCAATTTTTCGTGCAAGATACTATGCACTCACTAATTTGATATGCCAGCATCCTCAGCAATGTTACGAATTTTGATTAAGTGGTCTTGCAAAAACAGATCGTGCAATTTTTCAATGGTGTCTTGTGTGGTGACCACAGTTGGGTGACCAGAGCGCGATTCATCTTTGGTGCTTTTACGACCACGTTTAAATTCAATAATTCGAAAGTAAAGGGTCTTCTATATTGGTGGAGAGTCCCCGTGAACTTCAATCAGTTCAGTTTTCACGTCTGCCACAGTCCAGCCCTTCAAATGAAAATGTTTAATAACAGCATGAAACTCTGTTTCTCCCCATTTTTAATCACAGATATCCATCCACCAGTTCAGATTGCTGTCAACAATGAACTGCATATTCTAGCACATTCAAATTTTCTGTACAATCTTTTGAATAGTTCTGCTTAATGACATATGTGAGTAGATTTTTGTTACAGGATAATCATTTTTAAAGAAGAATCTGAAGTACAGTTCTGAACATCCTTTAGGTTCACTTCTGAACATAGGCAGCATAGCTTCGAATGTAAGTTGAAGCACAAGGTTGCATCCTTTCATGGAAATTTTCCAGACTTATCAAACGACCCTCGTGGTCTGCAAGTATCTTTCAGTGGTGAAACTACTTTTGGAATAATCAAATGATGTTTAAGTAATCACTGTAAATGGTACTTTAAATACCTTCATCTCGTTAGTCTAGAAACAAAACCTCGTTTTAACACAATGTGAAAACATCAATACTTAATAAATTATTTCAAGATGTTCAAAACATAGTAAAAATATCGCAAATCCAGTACAATGTGGTACAAAACTCTGGGAATCTGTTACGTGTTCTGTACACCTCAAGGAAAACATTGTCAATTCTTAACTATAAATTAAGGTGGTACTTGCCCGTTAAGTACCTCGTTGAGCCCTCCCGACACTCAACACCTCATATAGGATGTGTGACGGGTGAGAGCTACGGATGGGAGGTTTACAACAGGTCGGGGTTTCTCTCAGGGTAGGTCATCATGGATTCTCTCTTTTGGGTTTCAGGAAGTGGGTGCGTCCTGACAGTGTATGGGTATTATCACACAGAAGACACCACGACCGTTGAATGGCAAGCTTATTTACACAAGTCGCCCTCTCCACTCGTCAAACTTGTATTGGTGTAACTCGCCCATTAGGCGCCAGACTTAAGATTTGCCTGTTGCTGTGCGTGTGACATGACGGCTAGTTAGAATCACAGTCGCGAGTGAACTAGTAAATTTCTAGGACGCGCCGAGTAATGTATGAAGCCGTGTAAGCTTTCTCGTTTCTGGACGTCACGGGAGCATTACTTCGCGCAATAGAGTATTTCCGGAGGATTATACAAAAACAGAGTTTGCTAGAATCTTTATGATGTGGTAACGTGTGCTGTTTCTCTCATTCGCTAACACAAGAGTATTCGATAACCACCTAATGTGTGTTGCTCCGTCCATTCGCGTATACTGACTTTGCTGAACTTTCAGTACGTGTTGCTCCTTTCACTCGCCAAAACAGAGTGTTTTTCCTAGCAATCACCATTGCACAAAATTTCCCCTTCCTCTCGCCGAATTTTGGACACTTTAGGGGTCATGTGACCCATTACTCGTTCCTTATAGGTGGTCTTTCATCCTAACTCCTAAATTTCATCGCGATTTTTAATTCCCGAGACATGTATTCCACGCAATATTCTCTTACCCATGGTCCAAGTAATTAATGCGGAATCAGGCGTCCAAAATCGTAGCTTAAATCCCGGTGTCTTTTTTCCACCTCCCGTATCATGTGCAAACCTAGGCATCGACGGGCGACGAGTTGTTGCTTGGGTCTATCCTCGGGCGATTCTCGAACAATACCCCTTTGTCAGCTCAACACAAGGAACATTCCTATGAGGGTAAG